>BSBK01012707.1:0-352600 GCA_027943335.1 Chamaecyparis obtusa
GGAATTCATAATAGAGATATTAGATATCAAATAAACATTTGATATCTGACACCCTAGACAATACTCGCCAATAATCAAATGTTGGTGCCATTGTGAAATTTGGAAAAAAATCATATCATAGGTATCAAATATCTGATATCCTATATGTTCATACAAATTTGGGCATTCTCTCTCTCTCTCATAGGTCTTAGTGGTTGGATCAATAATTTGGGATGTGTAAGGACTATTTCTTGATTGACACTATTATATATGTGGTTGACTTCATAGAATACTACACATTGTAGCCACATAATGAGTTGCAAGCTCAAGTTTACAATTCCACTCATATTTTATTTTTGTCTACATAACATATAGACATTCCCTTGATAGTAGAGAATGAGATAGGAAGATAATCAAAGAGTACCATTTTAATTTGAGCAATGATAGATCTCACTATTCTAAGTATGTGCAACATTTTTTTTAGTTTTTTTTTGAGTTGTTGCACGAAAAAGATATTGTAATGGATAGGCATATCATTTGGTCAGATAACTGCACATGCTAATTCAAGAATGCTCATATCTTTTATTGGTTGAGTAGAATGCATGTAGAGAGGGACATACCTCATATCTGGAGTTTTTTTAAGCTAGGCATGGGAAAGGGGAGCATGATGGAGAAAGTGCATGTGTGAAGAGAGCTCTAATTAAGGAGTAATCAAGGATTTCAAGAGATACACTTTATGATTCTCATTATATTATTGATTGGTGTTGTTCATCATTGTCATAGGGAGGGACACTTGATTTAGAAATGCATAGATTCTTTTGGTTGGTTGAGGAGGGCACAATAGGAGACAAATTGGATTATCAAATTTAGTTAGAGATTCTTGAAAGATGCATTCATTTTAAAGCTCAGATTCAATACATGGACTATTTGGACATGAGATTTGGCTTGTTTTGTCCCAACTATTTGAACACTATGATCAAGATCAACATGAGTCAAGTGAGTGGGTGGATGCATGGGTTCCACAATATCTAGCCCCCTTATCTCAAACAATATCCATGACATGTTTATGTACAGCCATCTTTTAGATCTTCTATATCCAAGACATGTTTTTGTAGTTGTTGCACTGTAGGGGAATGATGAGAGATTATATTAGTGGTTGACATGATGTATATAGGGAATGTAGAATCTAGCACAACCAATGGTGGATGACGATGGTTTAAATTATCCTACTGGTTCAATTGTTGTGGGAATGTGGCTGCAAACATATTTTATTATAAAGGATGGCATGCCTTCATTTAAAGACTATGAGAAGTACACAACCATTATCATGTATTTGCACCTTGTTATAGTAAGAAATGTTAAGTTGTTGAAGCATCAGGCCAAACCAAAGTTAAAATATCTTTGGACAATTAGTAATGTTGATCATGAAGCAATATTGAATAAACTTAAGCAAAGAGATGACCCTTCTATCACACTTAAATATGTCATACCAAATGATTGTAAGATTTATTACATTCATTATTCTTTGATTCATTACATTCATTACACTTTGCTTATTTTTTTGGTCAATAAACTTAGTCCTCTTGTGGATTGAAAATGCAGTTGGTTACAAATATGATGGACATACAAGATTCAAGTATACTTTATTATCTCATACCAAATGATGGCAAGGTTCATTATGCTTAGGTTCATCATGTTCTTTGGTTCAGTATGTTCATTATGTTTTGGTTCTTTAACATTTTTTGTCAATAAACTTAGTCTTCTCGTAGCTTGGAAATGAAGGGATTACAAATATGCAGATGGACATACAAGATTGAAATACCATGCTTTGGAGTTTATCTTACTTTCATGTTCATGTCTACATTTAGTTAGTATTATTTCTCTAATACTAATATTTTGTACACTATTGCAATGTAGGTTTCTTTGAGAGTACCAATGGTTGGAGTTATACATTACAAAGCACAAATATCAGAACCATATGTAGTAGTTGTGTATCTAGGAGTTTTTGATAGCATTGATGTATTTGTACATGATGTAGTTGTGAAGATGATATAGGATGTATTTGTACATGGGGACACAAGCAAGCATAAGGACATGAGTATCTAGGATTTTTTTTATTGCATTGATGTATTAGTACAAGATGTAGTTCTATTGATGATATACAATGTATTTGTACATGAAGACACAGGGAAGCATAAATATAATTGTATCTAGCATTTTTTTATAACATTGATGTATTTGTACATGATGTAGTACATTTCTATTTCTATTGTGAAATGAAAAAAACACCAATATCTAATATGATTTCCCGCTAATGTTTTCATGAAGCTCTTATAACGTGTTCATTATGTATCCTAATTTATTTATTAAGAGCTTATAATTGTAATACCCCAAAAATGGGCTATAGGTTCATTAACCTCCTATATCGACATATCGAATGAAATTGACATCGAAGTCCTAACCTAAGGCACTTCTGAACATTATTGAATCCTAATTGATTATCATAAATTCTGCATCAGGGAATATTCCTAGCAATATTCCTATTTATCCTAAAGTTTGATTAATTGAATATTCTCAATATTTAATTAATTAGATTTAATTCTGCCACTTAATTGTTTAATTGAAGTTAATTCTATTTATTCCTAATTATTATTATTTAAATTTGACAATAAATCAAAATTCCTATCATTAATTGATTAAATTCTTATTTAATTAATTAAAGGAAGTTGTCAATTTTTAATAATATTGTTTTTGAATAAAAGTTTGAAAAATGATTGATTAACCCATAAATCAATTGTTTTATTTTTCAAAATCAGTTAAGTTGGAAATAAATCACTTTTTTATTAAATTAATTCATGCACAATCATAAAAGCAGATAACTATCAATTATCAATTAAAGCTAAACTCTATTTTGAGTTGAACTCTGCTTTTGCAAGTTTTTGTGAGTTAAATATCCTTTATTTAAAAATAACTCAAAAATCAACCTAAGTTATTTGAGCGATTTATGGCTTTCTTTCATGCACCTCTAAAGCCCTAGATTTCTATAAATTAAGGCTCCAGCTCTTCATTATCATATCAATCCATGAATTGCACACTCACGCTGTCGAATTGGAGACTGAAGAATCGATTTTGAGAATTTGAGTTGTTGTGAGATTTTCATTTGTTATTGCATAGTTTTCATATCATTTCTTAGCTTAGTTTGCATATTAGTTTTCCAGATCATTGTTAGCATATATTCATATCAAGTTCATTATCATAATTGCACAGAAAAACCAAAAAAATAGATTAATTGCATTCATTTCATATCTAGATTTTGCATTCAAATCCTTCATTTAGGTGTTGTCAAGGTCACTAATCTCGGTATAATCTGAGAATACATACTCGCATCTACTAGTAGGCAGTAAATCGTTTGGTTAGTTTAGTTTCAATTATTGCACGATTTCGATTTCAACTAACCTCTAATGTTTTACTAAAGTGTTGTGTCTACAAAATAGGTACAAAATTCACACACACATTTATGGTGCCCACCGTGGGGCCCTGAAATGGGTTTCCCTTCAAATTTTGTCAATTTCTATCATTTTCTCATCTTTTTTTATTCCCAGCCATGATTTTTATTCTTTATTCGTACAATTTTCGTATGAGTTTTGTCAAAAACTCATACCAGGAGATACCCACTATCATACGATAATTGATTTGATCGAGGATCACACAAGTAGAAACCCACTGTCGTTTGGAAGCTCGATTATCGTGTGATCTGATACCCATTATCGTATGAGTTTTTAGACTGTCGTCTGGAAGGTAACCCACTGTCATACGAGTTTCAGTGCTAGGGTTCAATTGTCATTTGACTTTTTCAGGTAGTTTGTTAGATTTGGTTTTTAGATTTTGACTAACAGCTAACCCTAACAATTGAAATTCTCTATTTTTGATTGATTTTCACTGGTTTTTGATTGGAAAAAGTGCAAGAATTGCTAAAAATAGGTAAGAATCTACTAAGCACATTGTGAGGAATTCAGGTAACCTTCTCAACTAATAATGTTTTGATTTGGATTAAAATGAACATCTTGCATGTCTAGCTTGAGTGCCTTCCTTTTTCATATCACACATTTCATTTGGGCTCTAAAAATGAACAAAGATTTGCTTTCAACATCTTTGTTACACATAGTAAATAGGCCCTATGAACACTATTCGTGGCTCTTGAGAGAGTGAGTTTCCAATGAAACTCTTCTCAATGAAGGAACCCTTGTAGGTAGGGAGGATACTGAGGGAGTCTCACATTCCACTAGATCCGTGTGTCTTCAACTTTTGATTGAGGCATTCTCTCTCAAGAGAGGTTGATAGATCATAAGGGGTTGACATCATAGATCTTTGTGAGATAATCTTGGTCTTAGCGTGTCGAATTAATCTATATTCTTTGTTTGGGTTAAAAGTGAAAAGTCTAGGGGATTATGCTCTACTTCCTTTTTGGATAGTACCAGAAACCCAAATCCTTGAATCTGGAACTAGTCTCCATGTGGTATATCTTGTGAGTCACCTTTAGAGAGGGTTAACCATAGTGGACATTCCCTTAATTGGGTCAACCATGTTGATAGAACCTCAAGGGGTAATAGCCATTTTCATCATGGTAGTGACAACCGCTATATAAATGTCCTCTTGGAAGAAATCTCCATAGGTGTGGTCTCTTGTTGGGCTATTAGATCTCCCTACCAGATCCTAAAGATTAAGTTCTCAGACTATGTCAAAACCCCGGTGTGCCTGGATTGGAGTTTTCCCTCTTTGATCATAAAAGTTGCAGAGTCAAACCATTACTAAAAACCCTAGTGAGGCCAAATTTTCATTTTCTAGGAATATGTGTGTTAATGCAAAATTTTTTGGAACACACACAATTAGCACTTCTAAGGATTAGCACAAATAAGTCACTTGATTGTTCATGTGCAAGGTTGCTTTTGCCCTTGTTCATTATTTTCAGACATGCTTGAAATCACTTGCTTACTATTTTGTGTGTTTTCTTATCTATCTAGTTACTGAGAATGAACAAATCTGTTACAATCCTCAAATCTGGACATTGAAATTTGCAAACAATCTGAAACTGAAAACCCAAAATTTGCAAAAATTGAAGTAAAACACCTTTTTGGAGTCAACAGTCATTTTGTAAAGTCAAAAAGTCATACGAGTTTTGGCTATTGTCATTTCAGAACCCCCAGATTGTTGTATGGTATCAGGTATATTATCGTACGCGTTTTGCTACCAATCTTTTTCAAAAAGTCAAAATTCCTGCTATCAACTGTCATGCGAGTTTTGCAACAGTCGTACAAGTTTTTCAATTGTCATTTCATGCTATACCCATTGTTGTTGGAGCCTGCAGAGAGTCATTTGAGAAATTTCAAAAAGTTGTCAAAACTGTCAGAGACCTCGCTTTTCCAGCCTATTTCCAGAATTTGTCAAACAAATCATTGTGTCAAGAACAAAACAAAAAATAATGAGAATCCAATCATTTTCCTAAAGTGGCCTTTTGAATCTGATTTAGCCTTCTATTTAATTGATTTGAGTCTTTATCATCTTGTGTCAAAACCTTGTCATAACTATCAATCTTCAATCAATCATCAAAATGGCTAAGTGTTGTGAACTCGTGTCCACTATCTTTTGGGAATCTACCCATACATCTAGGGCATAGTGTCCATCATCTAATTCAAATCTATGCTTCAATTAATCAAACCTTGACAAGGTTGCATCATCTGATCATCTTGATTCAATTCCTTCTTCAGTTGTCTTCATCATATTCTTTCGATTCACCTAAGGTTAATGGTGGAAACTAGAGCTTCCTCTCACAAGAAATCTGGGGAAATATCTCATACTTTACCTTTGACTCACATAGGTCCAACTTTTGAGCAACTCTTCAATTCTGGTCTTTATGAAGACGATGGTGCTAGCAACATTTGATTAAAAACTGGTTACATTCCTCCTTCATCAACTCACGGAGTTACCCAAAAAACTCCACATCAATCTATCCCAGGTAGAACTCCTACCATGTCTCAAGCAGGGACAAACTTGGGCTCTCAAAGAGCTCACTCTCAACATGGTGCAGATTAGGAACCCACACCTGAAGAAATTGCTCAATATCAAAATGATGATAACTTCAAATGAATGATGAAGCATTTCTTGAAAGAAGACAGAGAGGCATACTTTTTGCAATTAGCTCATCAAGGGGCTAAACTTCCTCCCAACTTTAATGTTGAAGATATCATTACACATGAGGAAGAAACTCCACTCATAGCTATGATGAAACAGATGCATGCCATGCAAGTCAAACTTAATAACCTTGAGAAAGAAAAGGAACCCAAGGAATTCTCCATGGAGGCCCTATGTCCTTTTCCATTTGACAAAGACTTGTACATGCTACCATTCCCAAAAAGAGTGGAGATTCCTAAGTATGATAAGTATGATGGACACTTAGATCCCCAAGATCATGTCAGAGAATTCTGTACACAATCTATGGAGTTCATGCATGAACCAACCTATCTGATGCGTCTCTTCCCTTGATCTCTAGGGGGAGCAGCCATTCATTGGTTCTCTAGATTGCCTTCTACTATCAAAAATTTTGAGGAGTTGATCAAATTGTTCTATCAGCAATACTCCTACAATATTCAACATCCAGTCACCATGATTGATATCTGTAATCTCAAGCAATATCGAGGTGAACCATTCTTGACATTTCTCCAAAGATGGAGGAAGAAATTCTCTTTATATGCTAGGCCTATTCTAGAAACTGAAAAACTATAAATCTTCATCAATAATCTTGTCCCAAAGATCAACTATCCTTTACAAATGCAAGATCATACATCTTTTGATAAGATGGTAGACAATGTGATCAAAATTGAAAAAATACTTGTGAAAAAAGGAGAAATCACACTTCAAAAAGACAAGTATGAATCATGATCCAATTCTAAAGACAAGAATAAAAACTGGAACAAGAATAAAGGCATTGTCATAGATGGTGTTGTTGATACTATCTATGCCCCATCAAAGGCACCAGCTTTTAATCTAACTATTGGTACCCAAGCCATAAAAGCTTCAGAACAAAAGGTGCCTGAATCATCTCAAAAGAAGCTAGAGTATAAAAAGTGGTCCACTGATAATAAATGAGCGTTCACTCCTCTTGGAGAATCTTTAGAATCAGCTATGAGAAATCTGTTGGCCAATAACATGATCTCTTTTCCTAAGATCCTACCACCTAATTCTGAGCCTAAACCAAAATGGTGGAGAGAGAATGAATTTTGTGATTTCCATCGGGGTAAAGGTCACAAAACTAATAACTGCTTATGCTTGAAACATACTATTCAAGATCTAATTGATAAGGGAGATATCACCATTGACAATGATAAGAGAAATAATGATCATACAACATTCATAGAACCATTTTCAAAACATGGTCAAGAAGTCTCATCTTCTCAACCTAATATGGGGGCAAAGGTCAATTATGCTTACCCTAGAAATAATGTTGTTATCAATATGGTTGAACCTCATCTCTCTCAACATTGCAATGTCATCACAATTGTACGAAGAGATAGAGATCATACTTCAACTAATGCAGTTACTCAATCACAAGCTCAGGCACATCTGAATGGACAAATCCTAGATTCATCAAAAGTCCCTAAGATGCCCTTCAAGCTTTCTTCCACTTCCAAACAGAAGGCCATTTCTAAATCTTCCAATCCTAAAGATACAAGGCCAACATCTTATAGCATTGTTCAACAACTCCAACACACTAATGTGAAAATCTCCATGTTTGAGTTGCTTTGAATATCTCCAGCTCATAGAGCCATTCTAGATAAAGCTTTGCTTGGATCCAATGTTCCTGATGACCTTGATTTAGACAGGTTCCAGACTATGGTTGGACATCTTACATCTCTGCAGTATATATCCTTTTTAGAGGAAGATGAAAACTCCTTGATTCACCCACATAACCATCCCTTGCATATAGAAGTCTTGATCCAGAACCGTAGAGTCAAACATGTGTTGATAGATGGAGGCGCTGGCCTAAACATTTGTTCTTACAGCTTGATCACACAATTGGGATTTTTAGAATTGGCTATTGATCCTAAAAAGAAAATAACTATCAAAGCCTATGATGAACAAGAAAGATCTTCTAAAGGCACCATTTTCTTACCTATCAAAGCAGGTCTAGTTATCAGAGATACTATATGTCAAGTTCTTGATCTACCTTTGGCTTACAACATTCTTCTACGGAGACCATGGATACATGAGATGAAAGCTATTCCTTCTACATTTCACCAATGCTTGAAATTTCCTTATGAAGGAGTAGAGGTCACTATTCTAGTAGACATATCCACCACTTGCAATACATTGAAGGAAAGTGCAGATAAGCTTGTGCCTAATAACAAAGAATCTTCCATTGAACCAACTAAAGAAGCATCCACATCTAAAATGGAAGATCTTGCAAAAGAGGTTAATATCAAAGAAAATAGTATGGGAGAATATACTATGGAGCCAGTCTTATCTTTGACATCTCTCCCTATCTCACCTAAGTCTTATGGAAAATCTTTGAAACAATCCAAACCAGAATCTAAAGAACCTCTTGAGGCATATAAAAAGAATTTTGTAGCAGAACAAGTCTCCAAGAAAGAATTTGAAGAGGATGAAGCTATGCTTGCATGGCTATACAAAGATGAATTTGAATCCCATGATATTCAAACTAGTAACTTAGTGGTACCAAAAGATCCTTCTAAGTCCTATGGCCCAATAGATAAATTAATAGCTAAGATGGGATATTCAGGTAAAGTACCTCTAGGAGTCAGAGGAAAAGGTCTTGAGGCACCTCTCCCACATACTGGTAGAGCGAATAAAGACAAAGTTGGCTTAGGATTTAAAAAGAAACCCTTTCACCTCAAAGGTAATTGTTATCATGTCATAAAGCAGATCACACCAGGAGAACCTCTTCTTAAGAAGGAGGATGCTGAGCCATCAGATAGTGATTCAGATAGCTCAAAACTCATCCCCTATGAAAAATTGCCTAAGGAGATCAAAGACCTTCTTGATGATAAAGATGATCCAATCAAAAGAATTAATGTAGTAGAAACACAAGAACCTACTATCAATCAAGAGATATTTGCAACACAAGAACTAGATAATCTTGAAAATAATCAAGAAGAGGAAGGTGGTAGTCATTCTAAGATAGATTCTCATGAGTATGAATTCAAATCAGAATTTGAGGGTAACCCTTCTTGGGGTATTCATCCTGACTTTACTCATGTTCTTAGATTTCCTAGAGGCATAGATGAAGAATCTAATGACTATGAATGGGGAGCCATTCCAGAACCAGATGAGCTTATTACTAAGAAACATGTTGATGTTATTCACCAATATGCACCTGAACCTAATGACTCCCATAATGACATTGATCCTATTCATGAATTGAATGTCTTAAGTTGTAATATCACCTTTGAACTTGAGTGTCAAGTTAGGACCAATGATGACAAATCCATATCTGTAAACACTATCTCCCAATCTTTCCCCACTTTGACTATCCAATATCCAGAACTTATTGATCAAACCTCCACAAATCTGAGCCATGGTATTTATAACTTCCCAAATGACTATGCCCTTGCTTGCTACCTCAATACAGTTGAGCCTATGAGTACTTCCATCAGTGAACCGAGTTTTAGCATGACGGAGTCAGACATCAAATATCTTAGTCAGAAAAATAAGAATAAAAAGAAAAAGAAAAGGAGTTCTGAGGGTGAAAACCACTTTGTGCCAGTCTTAGAACCTACAAAAGTAAAAATAAAAGATGTATCCAAAGGTGAAAACCTCTTTGAGGTGCCTAAGGATGAGACATTTGATGTCCTTCTGAGTCATTTATAGGATAGATCTCTGGTTCTAATTGAGCCCACTCAACCTATCAACTTGGGAAAAACAAAGGAACCACAGTTGATTCATGTAGCACAATCTTTATTAGAAGAAGAGAAGCAAAAATGTACAACATTCATTATAGAGAAGAAGATCAACTTTGCATGGAAATATTCAGATATGCCAGGATTGGATCCTAATCTTATAATGCATCATTTATCTATAGCTCCAAATGTCAAACCTGTCAAGCAAAAGTTAAGAAAGATGCATCCTCATGTTGCACTCTTGGTGAAAGCTGAATTAGAGAAGCTCCTGAAAGCTGGATTCATCTAAGTTATTGACTATGTAGAGTGGATCTCTAATATTTTACTTGTTTCAAAACTAGATAAATCAATTAGAGTGTGCACAGACTTTAGAGATGTGAATGCATGCCCTAAGGATGATTTTCCATTACCTAACATTGATATGATAGTGGACATGACTGTGAGCTTTGAGATGTATTCTCTAATGGATGGTTTTTCTTGATATAATCAAATAAAAATTGCTCCAGAGGATCAAGAGAAAACTGCTTTCACATGTGCATGGGGCACCTTCTGTTGGAATGTCATGCCATTTGGGCTTAAAAATGCTGGTGCTACATATCAAAGAGCCATGACATCTATTTTTCACAACATGATGTATATGACTATGGAGGATTATGTTGATGATACTTTAGAAAAATCTATGCTTAGGGCTGCACATCTAGATGACTTGAGCAAGATACTAGACAGAATGGAGAAATTTAGTCTCAGACTAAATCCTAAGAAGTGTGCTTTTGGTGTCACTTCTGGAAAGCTCTTAGGATACATAGTTTCAAAGAAGAGCATTGAAGTTGATCTAGCTAAAGTAAAGGCTATAATGGAAATGAAACCTCCAAAGAATATTAGTCAAATGAGGACATTGCAAGGAAGAGTTCAATCTATCAGAAGATTCATATCACAGCTAGCAGATATATCACAACCTTTTACAAAAACATTACATAAAGGTGTGACCTTTGCATGGAATGAAGAATGTGAGAACAACTTTAACCATATCAAGAAGTATCTATCAAATCCTCCTATTTTGATGCTTCCTATTCATGAGAAGCCATTAATCTTATATGTCTCCGCTAAAGATACATCATTGGGGACATTGCTTGCACAACATGACAAGAACAAAAAGGAAAGAGCTATATACTATATCAGTAGAACATTGGTTGCATATGAGAAGAACTATTCAATGATTGAGAAAGCTTGTCTAGCTGTGATCTTTGCATCATAGAAACTAAGACACTACATGTTAGCTCATACCACACATTTGGTAGCTAAGATTGATCCACTCAAGTACCTACTAAGCAAAGCTGCCCTCACAGGTAGATTAGCTAAATGGGTCATGCTCTTAAGTGAATTTAACATTGAATATGTGGAAAGAAAAGCTATCAAAGGATACGTTATTGCTAATCAATTAGCAGATGCACCTATGCTTGATAATACACCAATGCAAATGGAATTTCCAGATTCCTCTATCATGACTCTTTCTTCTAGAGAATGGCAGTTATTCTTTGATGGCTCCTATACACAGAATGGATCGGGAGCAGGCATATTGTTCATAACTCCTCAAGGATACTCAATCCCAAAATCATTCAAATTAAAGTTCCCTTGCACAAACAATATTGCTGAATATGAAGCCCTTTTGAATGGTATGAAAATAGCGATTGAATGGAGGGTAACAGAACTACACATTCTTGGACACTCACAACTTGTTATCCATAAAGTCAATGATGTGTACCAAACTAAAGATGAAAAGCTCATTCCTTACAAGAGAATGGTAGATGATCTAAAGAAGTATTTCCTATCTATCACATTTGAGAAAATTCCTAGAATAGAGAATAAGGCCGCCGATGTAATGGCAATCCTATCTACTTTATTATAGTAGCTTGAACATGAGCTATGCTACGAGTTCCTGGTGGAAGCACTATCTTATCCTGCATATGACTCCCTTGAAACCTACATGATTTTCACTATTGTTGGTCATGATTCATCTAGATACGAAAACCTATTTTCCTATCTCCAAGACCAAATCATTCCCGATACCTTCAACTACCATGAAAAGAGATACCTTATCTGTAATGCCTCCTGATATGTCATCATTGGTCACGATCTATACAAATGAGGTCTAGATGGTATGCTACTTAGATGTTTAGAATGGGAAGAGTCTCAACGTGCATTAGAGGAAGTCCATGATGGTATTTGTGGGTCACACTCAAATGGTTTAACACTAGCTCAAAAAATTATTAGGGCTGGGTACTATTGGCCTGAGATGGAGAAAGAGGCTATCAAATTTGCTAAGAATTGTCAAAAATGCCAAGTGCATGGAAAATTAATTCATGCTCCAGGGAGAGATCTAATTCCCTTTACTACACAATGGCCTTTTCACCAATGGGCATTTGATCTTATAGGAGCTATACATCCTCATTCTTCTAATGGACACACCCATATAATCACAGCTATAGATTATTTTACAAAATGGGTAGAAGTAGTCCCTTTGACACAAGCAACCGGCAAGCAAATATCTATGTTCATATTGAACTATATCATATGCATATATGGGATACCTCATTCCATAAACATAGATAACGGTGAACAATTCAAGAACAAAGACCTAGATGATCTATGTGCCAAATTCAAGATCACACAACATTGGTCTTCTATCTACTATCCTCAAGGGAATGGACAAGCAGAGGCTTCTAACAAGAATCTATTGAAAATATTGCATCGTACAGTTAATAAAATAGGAAGAGATTGGCATCTCATGATCAATCTAGCTCTTTGGGCCTACAAAAAAAGTATTAGAACACCTACTGGGGCTACACCTTTCACTTTAGTTTATGGGTCTGAAGCAGTACTACCTATTGAGGTTGAAATCCCATCACTAAGAATCAGAATGCATGGTCTAGTAACTGATGATGACTACAGAGTGTCTAGGTTGCAAGAACTTGAACTACTAGATGAGGGCAGACAAGTAGCGTATGATCATCTCAGAGTATATCAGAAGAGAATGTCTAGAGGCTACAATAAGAAATTCAGACACAGAGAATTTTAGGTTGGTGATCTAGTCTTGAGGGAGAATCCTAAAAATCAATCACATCGAGAAGACAAGGGGAAGTTTGAACCCAACTGGTTGGGTCCCTTTGTAATCACTGCTACTTTTGGCTCTAGTGCCTATCAACTCTCAATGACTAAGGAGAACAGCTCTGAGAACCAATCAACATTCTCCATCTGAAGAAATTCTATGCCTAAGGCATTCAGTCTATGGTAAAATGTCCTGAAAAAATCTTAAAAATCTGAAAAAGTCCTGAAAAAATGAACATCTTGGTGAAAACCTAGCAATATGCGCCTTGATGATTCACAAAAAAATTGAAAAAATCAAAAGTACAAAAAAAAATGAGAAAAAGAAAAAGTGCCTTGGTGAAAACTTGGAAACAGGAGCCTTGGTAGCAAAAATAGAATCTCTACCAAGATGGTGAAAACCCAGCAAACGGGGGCCACTTGTTTCAAAATGCTCCATCTATCAGTGCAATCTTGGTCTTTCCCAGCTTTCAGTCTTGCTTTAGTTTGTACATATCTCCCAGTTGGTTTTTCAATAAGTCAGTTTGTACACCAATCAGCTCAAGTGTCTGTATCCTATCAATGCTTAACACTTGGGGGCAATCAATGTCATATCCTATGGTCTCCAATATACTTTAGACGTGTCATGTCTAGTTTGAGTCCTTTGAAGCTTCATTTGAGTCAGTCAGTCAGTCTCATCTCCAGAAAGGATTTTGCATCTACAACAACGCAATCAAACATCGAAAACAAACTAAAAACAATCTATGCTTTTAACATGCTTTTATCTCCTTGTATGCTTACTGATTCGCATTGAGATTTTTGCATATTATGTCCTTTTGAGCTCTTTGATGATGTCCTTTATAGGATTTAGAGAGTGATGACTGGGGGCATAATATTTTCTTTGTCTTTTGCTTGTATGTGAAAATCTAACAACTTTGGAAATTTTAGATTGAAATGGTGTCCGACTGTAAGAGCCTCTATCTTGAATTGGATGGCCATGTGTACCTCGACCATTGATACTCATAAAATTCAAGGAAGTTTGATCTAACTATTGTCTTTTTGAGTGAGTTCTTTCTCCTACTGTGAAACACAATCTTACCTAAGGATGTGAATGATAAAGGGTCACTACGGGTAATTCACATTGGATTTTGAATGATCTCTTGACTGCTTGATGTGTTTGACCCGCAAGGCGTATTCAGGTCATCATGATGTTTATGTTTTGATGCTTCTACAAATTGCTATATCAAAATGGACATGATATTCAGGTAATCTTGGCATTTGTGCCTTGATGCTTATATCTAATCCGACATTTCGAAAATAAAATCAATATTCATATGTCCATGGTTTCATAATCAGTGGGTGTTGTATTGATTCGTGCACATACAAATCGATATTCATATGTCTATGGTTTCATAACTAGTGGGCATTGTATTAATTTATTCGGTTACCTAAAAATTCAATGATGAGAATAACTGACACATGATGAGTGACTAGGTCCTAGGTCTTAAGTTGCATTTCATTTTGCATGCCTCTTTGCATTTTGCATGTTTGCATGATCTCACAATGACTCAATGCACTTCAAAGTTTAAAAAATTCTTCAATTATCTCTTCAAATCTAACAAGAGCTGAATCCTAACTTGAAGGTTTCTTCAATCAAATCGCAAACAGTTACTATCCTGGGTTAAACATCCTTTTTGACATAAGACTGAGTACTTGTCTTCATCAATACCTGCAAAACATATCATGTGTATAGTTACATTTACATATCATAATCATTTGTTGCATTACAATTCATCCATGTACATAAGCATAAATCATACATACATATTTCCATAATGAAATACATTTGCACAACATCCATACATATGAAAGAAATCATTGCATTGCATTTATCCATACATACATTCTACTCTATCCATAGCATAAGCATCACATGATATCATCATAAATCAAAACATGACAAGTACATATGAAGTCACAACCAAAATATCAATCTCATATATATCGAAAATCTCAAACTAGTCAGGGGTGCACTATTGGCATAGTATACAAAAGAATAAGCTCAACTGAGCTATCAGAATCAGTATAGTATATCAATGATAAAAAAGAGTACAATATATTAGGATCAATAGATCAAAAAATGTTAGAACATATCATAGATCAATTAGCTATCAGCATGATCCTCTGCATCTGGTGGAGGTGGAGGTGGTGCATTAGGCACTGGCTTTGCTCTCGGGGCCCTAGCTCCCTCTGATGCCATCATGAACTGTGAGTAGGTAGGGACTCTCTGCACTGAAGGAACTACAATATAATAAGCTGAAACATAATATGTAGATCTTGAGGTCTGATGAATCACCTCTTCCTGTAACTATTGTACCTCTCTAGTAAGTGAAATACGCTGTCTATCAACCTCTATGAATCTCTCCTCCCACCTAGCACTACATATCTTTAGGTCCCTGACCTGAACTCTGAGACATCTAATGGTCTCCTGTGGGGTAGGAGGAACAACTAGATCAACATCTGGCATATTAGTATCAGGGGCCACCTGCTCTGTAGTCTCTGCTCTCTATGCCTTGCAGCGTCTGACCTCTGCACCTAAATCAAAACTAGTATCCCCCTTCTGTAAAGTCCATACCACCACCCACTACTTGCTCAGCTACAAGTACCTCATATGCTGAACCAACTCCACCTAATGTGCCATCCTCTCCTCTAGTTCATCTATGAGAACCAGAAGATCTGCCTGCTATGGAACTAGTGGGACGAGGGGCCCTCATCTATCTTGATGGTCTCTATGGTGGAGCCATCGCTCTAGGTCTCAAAGGTGTGGGGTGTACCATAGGAGCCTATGTAGGTCTGGGATCCTATCCCATTAGAGCACCAGTAACATCCATCACCTCCTCCATGGAGGGTATCAGCTCAATAGGATCAGAAAATCTATGAATGGGGTGATCAACAAGCCATGAGATGAATCCGTCAGTAACACCAGCATCCAGTACATCTGGTCTATACTCCCAGTCCCTGCCAACAATAGCACTATACTCCTATGAACACAAGGCATAAGAGAGCCTCTGTGTCCATCCAAGTCCAATCTCACACCCTATCCATGCATATGTGGTGTAATCCTCTGGGGCATCCTGAATATGTCGATACTGCTGCCAGACCCTAGTAATAAAAAATCTCTCTATGGTGGAGGAGGACCTCCCAATCAGTACACAGCTCTGGAAGAAATAGCTAAATTGCTCTCGAGTAGTAGGCCAAGGCTCAATGGCTACATACGGTCTCCAGTGAACAAATGTCATATCATCGAGGCATCACCTCCAATACTCTACATGGCCCATCCATCCTTGTATAACATATCCAACATATCTATATATGACAGGCTCCTGAGGCTGCCTCTATGAAGTACAAATAGGTCTCAACATGGGGATATGCTCCCACACCCATATTTGTAGAACAAGAGCTCCTGCGGCAAAATATTTTCTCTCTTGATACACCACCTCGTGCATCTCGGAGAACATATGTGCTAATAAACACTGACCCCATGCCAACTCAATGGGAGTGGCCATCAATTGTGCTACCATAGGGGCCCAGCCCATCAGAAGACCGTTCTGCTGATGATCAAACATAATGATACCACCAATCATACCAGCAATAATACACTCTAATCGGTGTGTCTTTCCATATCTCTAAACTAGGGTCTCCCAGGAAATGGAGGCCGTTATTTGAGTATCATCTATGAAGAGACGTCTAAAAGCTAAAACACCTGAGTTCCCCGAACTCACATACTCTGGTCTCCTAGCAGCATGAAATGAAATCCTCAGTATTCGGTACACATCCTCAGGAGTAACAATAAGCTCCCCCGTCGGTATATGGAAAGTTTGGGCCTCTAAGTGGAACCTCTCAATCAATGCAGTCAAAAGCCCATGATTTACCCTAATCTCGGGTAAATGTTTCAAGTGCTCGAAACCACAAGTAGCAAGGTGAACTCTCATAGGGTCTGGCAAGGAGACACATAATCTCTGAGTAGCAGGATGAGAGATCCGAACATGTACATCTGGATATACGACCTACACAACATAGAAACAACTAATCCTATCAGTAATGGGGTCACAAAATAGGTTACAAGGACATAAATGGGGCAGTTCAATATTTCAGAAGGTAGGTTAACAGGTCAAGAATTAGGCTAAGGAATCAAAAAATTCAAAAATTGGACTTAATATTGAGTTTTGTGCTCTTTGTTTTCCATACAACAACTCAGACTGGCATGAAAATTCATACAAATTTCCGCACCATACCAAATGAAAAACCATAGTAGCATGACAAAGTATTACTCCTCGTACGAGTTATGAGGGACCCGACGGAATGTCGTACGACTCATGGGTCCCTCTGATACGAGTCGTGGGGGCTTATCAGATGACAATCTAGCTACTCTTGAAAAGTTGTACAAGTCCCGCTGGGGACTCGTACGAGTTTCCGTGCATGCAAAATTAAAAAATGGAAAAGACGTATGAAAATTACTAAAATCCTATAAAACATGGAAAAATTGACATTTTAGCAAGGCACAGAGGTCCACCTACCGAATGTCCATACTGTCATGTCTCTGGTGTCTCCGGTTGTGCTCAAATCAGTGCAAACTCATAGGTACCTTTGATTTTACTGCTCTATCTGCCATTTTACTTAGAGGGCTCCACAAAGAAATCTAAAGTCAAAAGGTTGAAATGATTTGAAAATGACCCTTCCGACCTTTATATAGCTTTTGACCTAATTTTCAAAAGTGCTCCGTTTTTCATGAAAATTGCACCCCTAGCTAATTTCGATGTTCTGAATCCATTTTCGGGATCAAAATTGAAATCTGAGATTGTTTACTATGTCAAAATCATAGTTTAAAATTTTTGGACCTAGGATAGTCTACTGCTTGCATAATCGACCTTCAATCATCACCGAAATCTAGAATTCAACTTAACTGATTATCTTACATCAAACTATCAAAATTTCAACTTGGTCAACCATGGTCAACTCATGGTCAAACCTAGTCAAACTTGGTCTCCAAAACCTCCAAACAATGCAGAATGCATTCTCGAACGTGTTTAACCACTTCTCCAATCAATTAACATGCTTCTCAAACTATAACACTGACTTTTCTTGTCAGATTTCAATTTTAATCCCGAAGGGGGCATGGTATTGCACATCATTCAAGTCTGTAATCATATCTTTATCGAAATCATATCTTTCCTCAGTAATCAAGACAACAACCATGTCTAGTTGCTGATTCATCAGAAGACCTCATCGCTTGGGGCAAATCAATCATCGCTCGGGGCATATCAAATTCATCAAGATCCATATCAATCTGGTATTCTCTTAATCTTGTAAATTTTATCAGTTTTTGCAACTATCGGTTCAATTGTGTTATTTCCTTGGTTCTTTGAAAACTGAAGGGTTCGGATGTGATACCAATGTGATTCAATATATGATCAATCGGGTCTGGAATCGATCACTCACTTCTTCGCAATCATAAGGTTCGAAATCAGGCATTTTGACACTTTTTCTCAATCATTGGTTCATTTACTGTTATAGTTAACATTATCTTTGGTCATTCAGGACCTATTATTTTCATATCAAATCTTTCAATCAGCTTCTGTCTCATATCAATTTTATTTTCGAACATCAGTTTCAATATCATACATAGACTATCTTTGAACCACTGTGCTTTGCACAACAATTCAAAGAGGGGCAAAATGTAATACCCCAAAAATGGGCTATAGGTTCATTAACCTCCTATATTGACATATCGAACGAAATCGACATCAAAGTCCTAACTTAAGGCACATCTGAACATTATCGAATCCTAATTGATTATCATAAATTCTACACCGGGGAATATTCCTAGCAATATTCCTATTTATCCTAATTATCTTTGATTTAATGATTATTTGGCGATAAATCCTATTTATCCTAAAGTTTGATTAATTGAATATTCTCAATATTTAATTAATTAGATTTAATTCTGCCACTTAATTATTTAATTGAAGTTAATTCTATTTATTCCTAATTATTATTATTTAAATTTGACAATAAATCAAAATTCCTATCATTAATTGATTAAATTCTTATTTAATTAATTAAAGCAAGTTGTCAATTTTTAATAATATTGTTTTTGAATAAAAGTTTGAAAAATGATTGATTAACCCATAAATCAATTGTTTTATTTTTCAAAATCAGTTAAGTTGGAAATAAATCACTTTATTATTAAATTAATTCATGCACAATCATAAAAGCAGATAACTATCAATTATCAATTAAAGCTAAACTCTATTTTGAGTTGAACTTTGCTTTTGCATGTTTTTGTGAGTTAAATATCTTTTATTTAAAAATAACTCAAAAATCAACCTAAGTTATTTGAGTGATTTATGGCTTTCTTTCATGCACCTCTAAAGCCCTAGATTTCTATAAATTAAGGCTCTAGCTCTTCATTATCATATCCATCCATGAATTGCACACTCACGTTGTCGAATTGGAGACTGAAGAATCGATTTTGAGAATTCGAGTTGTTGTGAGATTTTCATTTGTTATTGCATAGTTTTCATATCATTTCTTAGCTTAGTTTGCATATCAGTTTTCCAGATCATTGTTAGCATATATTCATATCAATTTCATTATCATAATTGCACATAAAAACCAAAAAAATAGATTAATTGCATTCATTTCATATTTAGATTTTGCATTCAAATCCTTCGTTTAGGTGTCGTCAAGGTCATTGATCTCGGTATAATCTGAGAATACATACTTGCATCTACTAGAAGGCAGTAAATCACTTGGTTAGTTTAGTTTCAATTATTGCATGATTTCAATTTCAACTAACCTCTAATGTTTTACTGAAGTGTTGTGTCTACAAAATAGGTACAAAATTCACACACACAATAATGTGTTGATTAAGCTCTTATAATGTGTTCATTATGGCAGACCTATTTTATTATGGATGTTGATAGTTTGTCCTAGGTTCATTAGGGTTTCCCTATGTTCATTACAATTATCTTATGTCCATTACAGTTGTTCTAGGTTCATTACAAATTTCTTAGGTTACAGAAATTGCTTAGGGTCATTAGGGCACTGAAGGGACATCACTCGTAGGGTATGGAGTTGAGTGTTCTGGTGAGTGTGGAGCCAAAATAGGATCATTCCTATGGTAAAACCTCCCAACAAAATGTATTTTCACTGGTATTTTGTGTGTATGATGAACAGAGAGAGATTTGAGCTACCTTGCAACTTTCCATTGAATGCATCTGACGATTTTTGCATTGACAGAAAAATCGCTGCCCTACAAAAAACACTTCGAGTCTTGAAAATATGAGATAGGTTATTGTAGAGGGGCCTCTCACAATCTTATATGTTTAGACATATCATTCACAAGTTCCACAAATTGGGATAAATAGCACATCAAATTTAGATGCTTTTGTGCACTTAGGGAACTTAAGGGACATTGCCAATAGGGTATAGTGTTGAGCGTTCCAGTGAGTGACGAGCCAAAATAGGACCATTCCTAGGGTAAAAATACCTAATCATACATTTTCATGTTGGTAATTTTCTCCCACAATAAACAGAGTGATATTTGGGCTACCTTGCAAATTTCAATTGAATGGATTTGATAATTTTTGCATCGACAAAAAAATCACCACCCTTAAAAAACCACTTTGATTCTTGAAAATTTGAGATAGGATATTGTATACGGGCCTCTCATGATCCTATACATTTAGACAAATAATTTTTAGGTGCCACAAATTAGGAGGAATAACATGTCAAAGTTTGTCAAATTTGTGCACTTATGGCACTTAAGGGACATCGCTAGTAGGGTATGGCATCGAGCATTCCAGTGAGTGGGGAGCCAAAATATGACCATTCTTAGGGTAAAACCACCTAACCATATGAATTTATGCTAGCAGTTTGTGCCCACAATGAATATAGATATATTTGGGCTACCTTGCAACTGTCCATTGAATGCATTTGACAAATTGTGCATCCACAGAAAAATTGTTGGCCTAAAAAAACCATTACGAGTCTTGAAATTATGAGATATGTTATTGTAGAGGAGCCTCATGTGATCCGATCCATTCAGATGAATCATTTTTAGGTACCATGTATTGGGAAAAAATATCTCATCAAAGTTTATCACTTTTGTGTACTTAGGGAACTTAAGGGACATCACCTTTAGAGTATGGTGCCGACCATTTCAGCAAGTGGGGAGCTAAAATAGGTCAGTTCCTAGGGTAGAACCATCTAGCTAGATATGTTCATGCTGACAATTTTTACCCATGATGAACATAGTTAGAATAGGACTACCTTGTAACTTTCCATTGAATGCATTTGATGATTTGGCATTGACAAAAAAATAACTTCCATACAAAAACCACTTCGAATCTTGAAAATTTGAGATAGGTTATTGTAGAGGGGTCGCCTATGATCCTATATGTTTAGATGGATCATTCACATGTGTATATCTTGGGAGAAATATGTAGTTAAATTTTATCACTTTTTTTCACTTAAGGCACTTAAGGGACATAACCAGTAGGGTATGGCATCAAGTGTTTCAGTGAGTGGGGAGCCAAAATAGGACCATACCTAGGGTAAACCTACCCAATCAGATATGTTTGCATCGATGGTTTTCACCCACAAAGAATAGAGTGAGAATGGGGCTACCTTGAAACTTTCCATTGAATGCATATAATAATTTTGACATCGACAAAAAATATGTTTACCTTAAAAAACTACTTCGTGTCTTGAAAATCTAAGATAGGTTATTATAGAGAGGCTCCTTGTTATCCTAGATGTTTAGACAAATCATTCTCAAGTTCTACGTATTGAAATAAATAGGCCCTCAAAGTTCATCACTTTTGTGCACTTAGGGCACTTAAGGGACATTGTTGGTAGGGTATGATGTTGAGCATTTTAGCAAGTGGGGAGCCAAAATGAGATTACACATAGAGTAAAATTGCCCAATTGGATGCATTCGTGCTAGCAGTTTTCACCCATGAAAAATAGAGTGAGATTTGGGCTACCTTACATCATTGTCAAGGAGTGTGACTCTCTCAAAAGGTGGTAGTTATGAAAGGTTATGACTCTCTCAAAGGGCATAAAGGATGAAGGATTGTGACTCTTTGGAAAGGTTGTAATAATGAAAGGTTGTGACTCTCTCATCATGAAGATATAAATAGTTTGGGAAAGTTATTTATTTAATGCATGGAAGAAGGGATCAAAGGTTCAACACTCCTCAATCTATGAATTCCATGTTCATTCAATCATCATTCACTAACATATCAAATCATTCACTAACATAAAAATGTAGGTGAATCTAAAGATACAATATGGATGGGGTTTTGAATCCTTGAGGGAGCCTACTTGTAGATTGGTGTGAAGCACCCTATAACAATTAAATCCAAATGTTAACTATGTATGTTAAATATGTTAACTACACCATTCATTGTTTCTTAATTTGATCTTATTTAAATGTATAGTGATTGTTAGAGTAGTCTTATGTTAGCTAATAATTAAATCATTTAATTATTAGTTTATCATACTCTAGGCTTAAGTTTCACTTAGGCGCTTTATAATTCTTTAGGGTTTTAGCCTTTAGGGTTTCATGTTTCCTTTTATAAGGATTCACTTCTTTCATTTCAATAAGGAGATTGTATTATTTTCATCATTGTTAATAGAAGATTATTTTCTTGCAACATGGTTTTGCAGTCTCTGGCCTTTTGGCCGCCATAGCTTTCTGTCTTTTTGCTTCTTCTTTGTGACAGTCTTGCATGCAGGTGTTCTTGGGATGATTTGCGTTTGTCAAATCTAACATGGTATCAGAGCCATCTTGCTGCTCGCTGTTCGAGTTTTATTGAAGCAGGAGGTTTTTCAAGGGTTTCAGAAGTTTTTTTTGTGGATCTGGGGGGGAGCCAAAATTTGGCTCACCTTGGGCAAAAACGGACACCACCATTGTGTCCGGAAGGCCCAAGAACCCCTAAATCCATATAAAACTTGTCCATTTTGGACACCGGGGCTCTGGAGAATTTTTTTGGCCTCCTAGGGCCGTACGGCTCGAAAATCGAAGAAAAAAATTTTAAAAAAATCATTTTTCAATGATTTTTTGCGTTATTTTTAACGCAGCCAATGCAAATGTTTGGGCCGCCACCGCGCCACCCCGGCGCCACCCGCGCCCGGCCTCAGCGCCACCGCGCCGCCACCGGGCATTCCCCGCCGCCGACGCTCCGCCGGGCCGCCCCCTCTGCGCCGCTCAGCCTCCGTTCGCTGCCCCCCGCGCCGCCCGGGGCAGCTTTAGCCCTACGGGTGGTCACATGGGTGACCAGGGGCTCCACCCCAGCCCCCTGCGGGGTCACATGGCGCCCAGGGGCCCAGTTTCTTAGCCCCAAGGGCTTAGTTTTTTGCCTTTTGGGGCCCTTTTGACCTACCTGGACGTTTTTCGCTCTATCTTGAGCATCCGGGGGTCTTTTTCTGACTTCCATATATCGTCGGAAAGCTCTTTCCGAGAACTTTTCGATGGTGGAGGTTAGGTTTTTTGGTTCCACCGTTTCAATAGTGTTTTTTTCTGTTGAAGTCTGATATCTCTTTTTGCCTTCCGGGAGTCATATCTGGCTCATCCGGACTCCTTTTTCGGCAAACGAGATATCATCGGAAAGCTGATTCTGTGTACTATTCAGTGGCAGAGGTTATTTTTCCAGATTCTACTCCAGGTTTTCACTCCTCTGAGTTATGCAGTTTATGCCCTCTGGTGGTGTGCTTGGTTCTACAGGTCCGGGGATCTCTTCTTCTGGTTTCTTAGTGCACTCTTCTTTCTGACTTCTGAGCTTGCATGCTCTTTCTGATGTATCTTTGTTCTGTAAACGCACTGAGATAAAGTGCCCTCTTCTACATTTCTGGGATTTTTTTCACCTGGTTCAGTTTTAGTATTCGCACTCAGTTATAAAGTGCCATGGGGGGATTCTGATGCATTTGCCACTATAGGCGCATCCACTCTTGTCAAGTGAGTGTACCTTCCATGACATTAGCCCATGTAGACTGTGTCTATGACACCGCCCTTTATCCTGTGTGTGTGCTTCTGTTGCACTGTTGGTGTTCCTGGTTCTTCTTCTGCAGCTATTTCTGGCACTGCATTTCAGTGTTCCTGTCACCTCTCCCAGTTCATCATTATGGGGGGGTTCACCTGTTGGTTCTATTGCTTCCTGGTTCGATTGATCAGCTCTTCAGACACTTGTCTTCTCTACCTGGTCATGCACTTCAGTGGGGGTTCCAGCAGTATCTTCTGACAGAGTTTTCAGACATGCTTCAGAGGAGTTTCTTGCTCTCTTCTTGTTCCTTTCTCTGGGACATCTTTTGCTTTATGTTTGGGTACCTGATCAGGCCTAGTTGCCGGGACCCATCTTTCCTGCTTTCTGCAGTAGTTTAGCTTTTTTTGCTTCTCCCTAAGTTACACTTAAGGGGGGGTGTTAGAGTAGTCTTATGTTAGCTAATAATTAAATCATTTAATTATTAGTTTATCATACTCTAGGCTTAAGTTTCACTTAGGCGCTTTATAATTCTTTAGGGTTTTAGCCTTTAGGGTTTCATGTTTCCTTTTATAAGGATTCACTTCTTTCATTTCAATAAGGAGATTGCATTATTTTCATCATTGTTAATAGAAGATTATTTTCTTGCAACATGGTTTTGCAGTCTCTGGCCTTTTGGCCGCCATAGCTTTCTGTCTTTTTGCTTCTTCTTTGTGACAGTCTTGCATGCAGGTGTTCTTGGGATGATTTGCGTTTGTCAAATCTAACAGTGATGTATGCTAATCATTAAAAATTGGTAGCCTCCTAATAGAGGGCATTGCATAGAATATTATTGAAAAACATAAAATATTATGGAATTACATCAAATACTATGGAAACATAATAACAAAAGGTTGTAATAATGAAAGGTTGTGAATCTCCCATCATGAAGAAAATAATCGGAGGGAAAGTCATTTTTTGAATGCATGGAAAAAGGGATCATCAATCCTCAATCTAATTTAATTCTATATTCACTCAATCATCATTAACTAACATATCAAATCATTCACTAACATAAAAATGTAGGTAAATCTGAAGATGAAATACGAATGGGGTTTTGAAGCCTTGAGAGATCCTACTTGTAGATTGGTGTGAAGTTCCCTACAACAAGTAAATCCAAATGTTAACTATGTATGTTAAGTATGTTAGCTACACCATTCATTGTTTCTTAATTTGATCTAATTTAAATGTATAGTGTTGTATGCTAATCATTGAAAATTGGTAGCTCTCTAGTAGAGGACATTGCATACAATATTATTATAAAACATCAAATATTATGGAAATACATCAAATAATATGGAAACATAATAAAAAATATCTAAAAATACCAAATATTATTGAAACATAGTGACAACAACACTCACATAACAAAAAATACGCAATGATTCCATTAACATGAATAAAAAATCTACTTCACATGAGGAAAAAATTATATGAAAACACACATTCTATATGTAAAATTATTTTTAAAAAGTTTGTATTTCCATATACAAATATGGCGTAAATGTCAACTCAAACAAGGTTTTACAAAATGTGGCATATGTCATCTCAAAATCTCTACAAGATATATATGTCTCTATACAATGTGGCATATGCCATCTCAAAATGTGGCATATGGCATCTCAAAATATACTAAATGTCTCTATGACATCTTAGGCTATTGGTGGATCATCAAAATGAATCCTCTTCGAAGTAGTCTTAGCCTCTAAAGGAAAGAAACAAACAAAATCCAAACCATAATTAAGATTACTTAAATTATATTATTCACAAACAAAGAACTAACATAAAAACTAATCTACATTGAACTATTTAGTTGAAATTTAAAATTGAATTCTCGTATACCTCAACTCTGCATCTCCTCATGCGATCAGGAGTCTTAGAATATGTCCTTGGTAGAAAAGGGATGTCGCTAACAGTCGCAATGTTGACCTATACATGTTGACAACCATGAAATTGATACAAGTTATCCTATAAAGTTGTACCTATGATAGAATTTTTTTTTACTAAGCACTTGAATTAAAATAAGAACTTACCCCTGGTAGACCTTCTCCTAGGAATGTTCATATTGTCAACAAGGATGTGAATCCTTGGTGTTGTACCTCTCTCACACTAGGTGTTACCTATAAGAGTAAACTAAGATAAAAACAACTTAGTTAATATATACTTAAAATAATGATAATTTAAATGACAAGCATGTATACTTGATAAAAACATATAAATAACTAAATATAGAAATATATGTACCATGTGGCTATCATGGCCAAATGAAATGGTTGAGAGGCTGGGCTTGTGAACCTATGTCATATCATCCTCAAACATCAAGTTCTGTTAAATAAATAATGTAAATAAACATTAGTACACACAAGTAATAAGTACATGCATAATCATTCTCAAAATCTTAATTACCTTCCCTTTTCAGTGTGTATCAGTCCACCCCACTCACAATAGGTGAAACTTGCAAGAGTAAAATAAGATGAAAATGTTAATTTGTATATGATTTTTACTTATCATAATTTAAATGACAAGCATTTATAATGATAAAAAATTAAACAATCGAGCGTGAAAATATATACCATAGAGATGTCAAGGCCAAATGAAATGGCCAAGAGCATGGAATCTTGCAACTATCTAATCCTCTGACATCAACTAAACATAAATAGACCATGTATATAAACATAAGTGTGTAGACATAATAAGTTATCTAATTAAAATATTCATTTAAAATTAAATGCACTATGACATTAAAAGTTATGTCTTACCATAACATGAGGAATGAATGATGGACGTACCTCCTCATCTCTCACGTGAGAGGAATATCCAAGGTATGCTCCAGTCCTTGTTGTGACATTTGGTGCACCACCCATATCATACACCTAATACTTTGTTGTTTCCATAGGGTCCTCAACAAGCTGATCGAGGGGACCAAAGAATATATTCTTACATGTAGTGCAAGTATGGGGCACACAAATATGTGCACTTGAAGAGGATTTATCATCACCACTAGACCCAACACCAACATCATCAACACGAGGTTGTGCTAGTGATGTAGTGTGTGTAACCAAATGGCCACTCAATGTGTGAATGACCCTAATGGTCTCTAAGGAAGCCTTTGCAATAATGTATGAATGCTACACTATAGGAGGGGGATCAATGAGAGGAGGGGGAACATATGGTCCCTGTACTACTCAACATGCTCCTGGTCTATCTTGGGGCTAGCCTCTGCCTACGCCCATGAATGGTATCATAATCCAATAGTTCACATGATGACTCGACACAAAATAAACATATAATTTTTTAATAAAATAAAATGGGACATCCATATTGTTGTTGGGTGGTTTATCAAAAACCATCCACTGACAATCCTAGAAGTTGTCTTGCATAGCAGCATGCATGCGCCATTTCATGGACAACTTTGGGGGGTTTTCAGGTTTTGGATTTTTGGGGGATGGGTTTCCAAGCTCAGGATTATCAATATTATTTTCAATACCTGATCAAGTTGCAAATTCATTAACATGAAGTTTACACAATATAAACAATTTCAAATTGAAAAAACCTAGTTTTAACCAAAAAATTAAAAAATGAACTAAAAAATCCAAATAACTGAAAAAATGGATATAAATATAATAAATCTCATACTCGGTGGTTGATTTGCGGAAAAATCACTATTTTTGATTGGATGTCAGATCCATATCTAATAAGTAATACCTAAATAAAATCTTTTTTTAATATAGTGGCGACCCCACGTAAGGGCCTTTGCTATATACATATATATATTAATATATTATAATATTATATGTTAATATATTATAATAGATATAATAATATATATTATAATACTATATGTTATATATAATATTTATGTTTTAATATTATATATTAATTAGTATCATATATTGGGTACACATCTAATATCTGATATGTATCAAATATCAGATACCTATTCGATATCTAATTTGCTTAGGTGTTTTCTTTGCCCAGGTGTAATAACACCCAAGCTTACTAAAAATTCAACATAGATTTTTGCATTTTTGGGTAGATGGAAAACACATTTTTTTTCACATCACCACTTTTTGGCCCCCCATGATCCTATACATACATTGTTTAAGAAGTTCTATAATTAAAGTGTGCCTTTTACATGCACTAAAAGAAATAATATCAAATTTAACTTTGCCAAGGATTTTTTAAGCTATTAAATGGCACATCAAAAATTGCACAATACTATAAACATCATGTTACATGTCACGAATAAACCAAGAAATAGAACAAGAAAAACCATCTGCCATTCCTCAAAACCCTCCCTCACTTCTTGCTAAGTCATTGCAAAATTCTAAATCATGTATTTTTCATATAATAGAGAAAATAATGTCTATAGCTATGCTAATATGATCCACTCTAATCCAAACCATCACAAAAGATTTTTAAAGCAGTTAAATGTATTGAACAAACCAAGCAATCACTAAGAAAAATGTGAAGGTGGGCTTTGAGTTATGGCAATTGTTTTAAAACTTTCATTGGTTGCTTCACCACTGACATACCTTTCCATTCAAACCATTAACTAGTATTGTTGCAAGAGCCTATTAATTTTTCAAGGCCACATATATATTTTTGATCAAACGATATAGTTTTTCTATAGTATGCGACATGTATATTTCAAAAATATTTTTTATTGATATTTTATAATATTAATTGATTGGTCGCCTATATTTTTCCTCCCAATTTTTTAATATTTAATATGCAAAATGAGGAGAGAAAAAAGACTCCACATATGTTGAGTGAGCAATATATTTAGTCATCAATGCATTGTTTTATTTATGATATTTAATAAATGACGATATCTCATTGGAAGACTTAACATTGATAAGATTTGTTTTAGTGTGTCCATTATTTGCATTTCTATCTCAAGCCAACTATCAAACTCAATGAAGCAATGACCAAGCTAGAGACAAGGAAGGGTTTTGAGATTTGACGACTCTTCTTTTTTTTCCTTTGTTACTTGATTTATCTGTTGAGACATTCACTTGTTTTTCTTTACATATTTATTACACAACAATGCACATATTATGCAAGTCCAATGAAATCCTATCAAAGTTACTTTTTCCACAGACAAATAAAAAAAAAACCATTTTCACTATCTCTATCCTGATTTTCATTGCCAATGACAATCACAAATAAGCACACTATGCACATGACAATGAACAATCTAAATGCCATGGCATCTTTTAGCCAAACTTACACTTTTTTTTTCCATCATGGTCGTGAAAGAAAATAACAACACAACTTAATCAACCACCATACTTGCATATATTAACAAAAATGTGTTGGCAGAGGCAATGCACATGGATTATTTCTTTAAAACAATTTCACATATTCCAATTGCCAATATAGCATTAAACAAATAGTTCATGTACTGTCTCTTTGCTAACAAATTTTACTTCATACTTGTAGATATACAACATATACATTGCAAATTTAATTTCTCTGACTTTAACACAACTTTCTATTTCATGTTTCTCATTCCAAGTATGGACAATTTCTTCTTCGCCTTTTTGCTTCTTATGTTTTTAACATTTTAATCACTCCAAACTATTTTTAAACTTCGGTAATGCTTTATGTGTGCTAATTATTCAAATCTCCTTTTTTCTACCTATCTGTTCAAGCAAATATACAAATTCTATACATCACACCCCACTTTTTATTTCAGCATATAAATTTATCCATTTTGTTTATCTACCATGCACCAAGCAAGGACTATAGCTCTATCAGAGCTCTTGTTTTAATTTTATTTTTTAAACCTAAATGATGTGCCTACTTTGAGAAATTGGTGTCGATTCAGTTATATGTTAATTATGTTCTAGTAATGTTGTCAACATGTGATGGTCCCCTACTTGCATCGTAGGATGCACCTGTATGTAGGAAAAATTTACAAAGGCTCAAGAAATAGGTTAGTAGTGCTACAATCAAACAAATAAACTACTAAACAATATTAGTCATACAAAAAAATAAAAGTCAAACATGAATATATGAATAACTAATAAGAATGAAACAATCAAATAAAAACATTTACCCACACTCAACTTGATTACTTCTATTGCTTCTCTACACCCCCTAGAAGTGGATGGATGGTGCCCAACATTGATTATGATAGTACTTTGACTCAGAGATTTGAGAATTGAAACTATGATAACTGATTGCATAAATGAAATGATAAAACCTACAAAAGTTATATATCAATAGAAATTGGAATCCTTCATATGGGTTTGAAGGGGGTTTATATAGATATTCAGAACTCAATGAATGGTTGAGAACAATCTGGGGAAAATCAGAATTGACAGATGAGATCATTAGGAACTAGAAGATTTTGGGTAACCTTCTAGAAATGTAGATTTATTTCCAATTCGAACTCAAAAGTTGAAAGTTTATTTAGGAAATAAAATATGAGATAAGTTTTGAGAAGATTTTTCTTATTTTGTAGAAGATTTTAGTTTCCAAAATGCAAATTTGAGAAAACAATTGATTTTTTATTTAAAGATGATTTTTGCAAAATTTAAATTGGAGAAAAGAATTAATTTTTTAGTTAAAGATGTTTTTAGAATTTTTAGAATTTTGAGAGCTCATAAGTTTATTTTTCTGATTTACGAGGGTTTTAGAATTTTTAGAATTTTGATTACCTTATAAACTTGATTTTCAAGATTTTTGATTAAAAAATTCAATGTTTGATGATGATGAAATCAAATCAAAATTAGAATGAAATTAAAATTAAAATTAAATAAAATTAAAATTAAATGAAAATAAAAATGAAATTGGAATTAAATTAATTTTGGAAATTAATTTTATTTAGAGTAATTATTAGTTAATTTAAATAATTAAAAATAATTATTTAAATTATGGGACTTTTAGAAATTGAATTTAATTAATTAATAAAGACTAATTGATTAAGGTTAATTAATTAAATAATATTAATTATTTAATTAATATTAACTGGAAGATTAAATGATGAAAAAATGAGGCTATAGTAGAATTAAGATGGTTAATTAAATAATTAAAGAATCATTTACTTAATAGAGGAATAATTATTGATTAATTCAAACTTGCAAGAGTGGTCAATTTTAGGTGTCTACATATGCCCCTCTTTGATACAATGTGATTTAAAAGCGTTGTGTCAAAGAATATCTAATCAAGTCTTGTCTTAGCTTGCCCCAGTGATAGCAGGTGTGTCTTATTCCCCTCAACAAATTAAGAAAAAATGTGTTGAAATGAGCATTAATTTTTTGACAACATTAAAAGATGTGCATAGGATCGAACAAAACAATAATGTAAAAGATATTGTAATTTAAAGTTTCTAGGTTCTATAATGATGAATTAGGGTTTTAGTCAAAATTAGAATTCTGGTCAACATGCTATATATAGTGACTAGGGTTTTTATTTCATCACTTTTCACTCTTGGAGCTCTCAAGATTGGGTAAGAATTTTTAGTATTTTTCATGTTTTGGATAGCTATGGCGGGTCTAGTTGTAGTCGAGCACTAGTTAGACTGGGTTCACATATTTTATCATCTAGAGGGCAATGACCCTGTAGTGAGTAGACAGACTTACCTCATTAATGGTCACATTTATCATGCATTTGAAAATTTTTTGTTTTGGCTTTTAATTTTAAAAGTGTCACATATGCCCCATAGTTTTGCTGTAATCGCCAATTCAGTGCTACAATCACCAAATGGATACCACATCTGCTAAACATGTCACAATTGCTTTGTTTAATACTACAAGTGCAAAAAGATGTTGCAATCACCATAAGAGTATTGCAACTAATTAAACATATCAAATTTGTAGTAAAAGTACCACAATTGACTAGTATAGCACGTTTTTAAGTTTTTCACTTGTTTTTTCAATTATGTTTCTTATGCGTATTTTTTGTTTCTCTATTTTGCAGTATGTATACAATGTTTTTAGATGTTAGGAGACTAGGCCACTAGGTATGGCATTGAGGTTTCAGTTGTTTGAGGCTGAGAGACAAATATTGAGATAGTTGGGATTTCACTAGATTTTCTATATGCCAGAGATCATGACCAACCATGGTCTGATCTCTACTTTTTTAGAGAGATGACATTCAAATACTTACACTTTTTATTTTCTTACTAGGGAAGTGACTATGACTATGGAGGATATATATCACATCCTTCAAATTCTCATTCATGGAGATTTGGTTGAGTTTTCAAGACAACCTAGTATCATGGCCTTGTCAAATATTTTTAGGGTTCCTAAGGATTAGTTGGGTTTGGTGGATCCATATGACATTCCTTGGGTGAGATTTGGGGAGAGGTTGGACATGTTGACAGTGGTTTTGGGTAGTTTAATTTGTGGGATACTGTGTCTAGATTGAAGACAACATGGGTTCTCGGTTAGGTGGGGTGTAGTTTTGTGAGGGATAGTTTGAGACGTGACAATATATGTGTGGGGTTCGTGCATGCTCACACATGTATATTTCTATATGTTCTGTGGCTTACCATAGGGGTAAGTCTATTGGTTGTGGATTTACATTAGTACAAATATGCATATGAGAGCATATAGATATTTGTCAGCTCATGATTACTAGAGATCTTCCAGAGGGACACCCATATGCTTACTTGTATGAGGGGGAGATTGTATAGAGCCAATTGAGACACACAATGTACTGGAGGCAGTAGCTAGATATACTCCTATATTTTATCTAGAGGCCTTACAAATATTTTCTAGTTTGGGTAGGTGAGGAGGTTCATCTCTCCTTGTGTAGACGAAGGATATTCTTGATTGGGTAGACTATTGAGCATGCGCATGTGATCAAATTTCCTAATAGTGAGTAGGTTCTTTAACAGTTCAGGGAGATCTAGGATTTCAATAAATCCTATGCTCTATTTGCACGATAATCATAGGATGTGCATACTTGGGGAATAGTTATTCCCACCCATGTGACACATGTGGAGTTTCAGGGATTGAGGCCAGTGTGGTGGACTTAAGATCAGATTTGATCAATGCAAGGATGACCCCAAAATATGATACCTAGTGGGCCAATAATAGGCTAGTGTTGCTTATAAATAATATTAGTGCCAGTCTTAGTTGTTATCATAAGGAAGCCTTGATAGGGTGGAAGAGCGAAGGGTAGAGGCAGAGGACAAGGAGACCGAGGGAGATGAGGTCACGATATGGGAGGTAGAGGTGTAGAAGATTATGGTGGTAGTGGAGGAATAGATGTTTCTAAGGAGGGGGGAGAGGAGGAGGAGGAGGCACAACTAGTTAGGAGAGTGTAAGCTCACACAAATGATGTCCTAGTGCATGGAGGAGAGGGAGGTGAGGATGAGAGTAGTAGCAGTCAGTCTTCTTCATTGTTGGAGTCATATAGTTATGCTAGTGGTAGCACTAGTATTAGTGAGAATGACAGAGATGAGGGTGGGGATGAGATGATTATGATGGATGTTGAGGGAGGTGGGGATGAGGCATAAAGTGCCCTTGTCAAGAGTCTAAGAGAGAAGGTCAGAGATTTGTCTTCTGGGCTAGATGCAATAAAGATTAGGGAAAGTGATGTTGATCCTAGAGAGAGAGAGAGAGAGAGGCATGAGAAATTATTGAGATTTTCTAGGATCTGTCACTCCAAGAGGCCTTTGACAAGATATATAGAGTTGAGCGAGAGGCACAAAGAGAGCTAGAGTATTAGCAAGGGTACTATGAGTGGCTCATATCCTCATAGTAGACAGTGTCAAGCAACATGACTTCTTAGAGGTCTACGAGATACCAAAGGACACAGGGTAGTGAAGTGGTAGAAGAGGTAGCCTAAGAATCATATGTAGATGCAAATGCTCATAAGGCACCTACTAGACAGGTCAGGGTAGGATTCTCTATGCCACCTCTAAAACCCACCAGATCAAAGGATGGAGGTAGAAATATGTGACACATTGTTTATGTTATTGTATCATTTTTTACAGACACTTAGTTTATTTTGACTGAGCTTGCGAGCTCCCATTGTACTCTAGCATTAATTTTAATGAGATATATATGAGATACCTCTTTTTGACAATGTTATGACTTGCCTTATGTGACATGTCTTCTTTTGTTTATGATATGCATTGCTATATGATGGTTCTATGCAATGATTATATGATGAATTATATGTGATGACATGATGCACTTATGATGTTTTATTCTATATGCTATGGTTGTATGATTATGATGATTTATATGCTGATTATATAATATGATAATGATGTTATGAGATGATTCTTATTTGATCGTGTATGGATGCATTCCTATATTTTTTTATTTTTTCTATACAATATATTAACCATGTATGCATGACCTACAATGAATTATATGTCTGAGTACATGACTTTTAATTGACTAAATTAGTTAGAATAATGTTAATAAGAAGAATGAATTAGTTGCAATCAAGATAGGTGATGATTCTGAGCTGCTGCCAAATATTTTCAACAACATCATCATCGTACCTTATTTGAAAAGAAAGAGATATGAATGCACCTAGATACTAACCATCCAGGTAGTGCTACATTGTATGTTTAAACAAGAAGATAGAAAAAAAGGAATGTTTCACTCCATCCTAGGGTTCATATGCTTGGAGTCGAGGTATGTGCAACGTATCATAATCAAATACATTTGTTTTGAAATATAAGTTGAAAATAGATACTTGATAGATATGTGAAGGCTCTTATCACACAAAACCCATGTATATTTTCCCTATAACTTCATCAAAACACTCCATAAAAAAAAAAAAACCAAAAAAAACCAAGATTATGATCCATCTTGGCCACTTTCACCACTTAGTGGTATCCTTGAGGAGCATAGAAACACAATTGTGAAAGATAAATTGATAACAGACTGACATGTCCAACTTTGTCAACAAACCTTACTCGTCGTTTTTTAGATTAATGTTGATATTTGATGTGGATGTGTCTAGTTTTAGAAATGGATTACCCATATAAGACCAATTTTTCTGGTTTTGACTGTACCCATCACTCTATAAGACAATTGATTAATTGATTGATTTGATTGATGACATATTAGATTGTTGATAGAGATAGGTCAAATGATTTCATTGATGATTCCTGAAGCTCATTGTTTTGATATTAATTTTGATGTTTGTTGTCACTTTCTACTTGTCATGACAAAGATGATTTTATTGCAAGCATTTTGATATGTTTTGAATTTTTTTTTTTTAATGGTTTCTTTAGGATGTTTTTTGATATTTTTGGTCCATCGTAGGGTTCATATGTTTGGTGTTAAGGTATGTGCGGCGTATTACATTCTTGATAGATATGTGAAGGCACTTATCATAGACACCCCAAACATGGTCGCCTTAGATGAATTTTTTATGTTTTACAAACTTTTTGGATTATTTCAAGATCTTTTGATAATGTTTTTGATAATTTTTTAAGGAATTTTTAATGATGTTTTTGATCATTCTTTTACAACATTATGCATTTTTTAGGACATTATGCAATTTTTAGGGATTTTTTTAGGACTTAAATATTTACTTGAGCAATATTTATTGAATTTCCCCAAATGTATAACAAGGTGAGGAAATTGTGTATTGATGGATGGGCTTATTGATGGATGGGCTAGTATTTGGATGAAGGCCAAAGGTTTCTTAGTATGGCATTGGAGTAGTTAGGATGCCAAGGACTATCTAGACAATGAGATAACATGTTTTTTTTCCCAAGTATAGGGATTGAAAATGATAAGATAGGGAAATTAAATGGTGCACTAGATGTCATGCAATGCATATGAATGGACACATCAAGATGATTTTTTGTGAAACATGTTTTGTATTATACATCCTTATTTTATATCAAGATCAAGAAAGGGATTTTTATAGGAAAATGATAAGACATGAATAGGGAAAGAAAGACCAAGAATGGAAAAGGGGAAGGGATATGGATTGAAGTCTATGATAAGATAGGAAATATGGACCAAAGGGACATGGACAACATGAAGAATATAGTACATGTCATGATTCTAGGGAGATCCCTAGCCTTGTTAAGATCAAAGTTGGGAAAAGGGGAATAAGGATGCTGATAAGATAATGGATATGAGGGACATAGGATAATGGAGAAAATGAAATGGATATGATATGATAGGAAAATATTGATGAAATGTGCCCCCAAGTATGAAATGCTAGTTCATAAATTACACATGAAACATATTTTCTAGGTTTTCATTGTGGTACTTATCCAAAGTGCTTGTTTTCTAGGTTTTCACTATTGGACTAAATTATTTATCTCTTTTTTTCTTTATATATATATATATATATATATATATATATATATATATATATATATATATATTTGTATTTTTTGACTTTTTTGGAAGAGAATGGACTCATGATAGGACATAGATGAAGGACTCAAGCATATTATTCTTTGGATAGTGATCTTGAAAGATATGTAATAATGGACCATATCATTTTTTGGTATGCTCAAAGACATTGGTAGGGTAGTGACAAAGAGAGATGAAATGGATGGTTGGGTGAAGTGTGATAAGGGTTAATGCAAAGGATTGGATATGCTAAATGAAAGGATGGAAAATATATGTTGGATAATGGAGGGATCAAAAGAATACCTTCTTTTGAGTGGATGGAAATATGGACAAGATAAATATTGACATGCATCTTGTGGGGTGATGGAGTTGTGGAGAAGGAAATTTAGGATTTGAAGGAGGAATGGATATGAATTTTGGTACATAAGGACCTGAAATGGATTTGGAAGGTGGGAAACATTTAGATGGAAGGAGAGAAATTTTGGATTCCAAATTGAATTTTTCTTTGGGATACTGTGCTTCAAGGAGATGCTTGGGAATCCACATGCATTTTCATTTTTCATTATTTTGTGGGTCCTTGGAATGGATTATTTCTACAAGAGATTTGGGAACCCATATTTATTTGGACTTCATCTTTTTCTCAAGGGGCCTTTGTGGCCTTTTGGACATTTCTCTTTCCTTTTGGATCATATTTTTTTTTTTTACATGTCGATTAGACTTGACATGTTGATCTGTATCTCCATGTGGTTTCTTGGAATTACATACTTTAAGATTGGAATCCAAATTACCTGAAAGTGGAATGAGATTCATGGGTGGATAATAATTATATTGAGATATTTTAGATGGGTGGAAGGTTCTCCAAGATGTTTGTCTTTGCTGATCTTGATTTAGGAAAGGATAAGTGGATTGTGAAATAGTGAATGGAGGAATATATGAAGCTAAGATGGATTCAAGGGATGAAGGATAAGGTATACGTTTGGATTTGGAATTGAAAGGGATGCCAATTTATTTTGAATGATATTTTTAACTAGGTCCATAACCATAAAAATCTTGTTCATGGATGCTTAACACTTTGATTTGATAATGTTTTTGATGAGTAGTATACTTTCTACAAGATGTGAGTCCATTTTGAGGTGGATATGATATGGAAAAAACAACAAGATCATGAAATGGACTAGACCAGATGGAATTAGACAAATCCATTTGATATATAGAGGGTTTAGGAACAAATTGCACAAATGTGTTGGGATCATGAGGTCAATTAGGAGGAATAATAGGAACCTCCAATATAATAGGAGAAATGACATGGTTATTTGGTAGGATAGGATCTTGTGGAGGACACAGAGGATTAGGACATGAAGATGAAGGAATGGTATTCTCATGAGGAGGATGTAGAGGGATGATGGGATCTTGTGGTGGATACTTTTATCTTGACTTGGAATGGGATCATTTGACTTCACTTTAAGGGTGTTCTTCCCTTGACTAGGAATACCATCATTAGGAATAGTGGAAGGGGTGACAAGATCTTGCTTAGGAAGTGAACGGTAATAAAACTTGGAAGGAAATTTTTCACTTAAGATGAAAGAGGATCATCTTGGATAGGATGGACAAGGATAGTGGAATCTTAATGATACTTTAGAAAGATGGTTTATTGGTAAAAAATAGGACAAGTTTGGTCATCGTTGGGATCTTGATCATGATTTTCTTTAGGAATTTTTTCTTCATTCTTTAAATCACCCTCTTGATATGGGGTATGAATTGGAATATGTATGGTAGATTCTTGGAAGGGTTAAATGTTTTGACATGAGGGAGAAGGACTTTAAATGGGACTCTCTAGAGTAGGTTTGTCTGGGAATGGAACATACAGTGGCAATGGTTCTAGGAATGTTAAATTGTAGAAGTAAATTATATCATGAAAGGGATTAAATTGGAAATCCAATATGGATATCCCTTGGGAGGTATTATCACTAGATATATCATTCAATGGGGGAAATATTGCTCTTGTAATACTTTAGGAAATGAGGGGTTGGTGGGAAATATGGAGGCTTCTTGAGGGACAACTTCTTCATGAGAGGCTGATGTGTCATTAATGTGATTAATTTGGAATGTGAAATTTCTAGACATGGGTAGATGATTTTTATCTTGTTCAATAATAGGATGATGTCTATGAACCAATTTTTTAAGTAAAAGGTTGAAAGGTTTAGATTGGAATTTTTGTTGCTTGGGTGATCTTCTTTGTGATACCACATTGAAATTTGCATGTTGTAAAGCATTTTTTTATTGAACATGTGGTGCAATAGGTTTCTTATTGATTATGCTTGATTAATGTACAAAGGATGACATATTTCCAATTGTGTTTGTTTCAAAAATCATCTGTGATGGATTGAGGATATAAGAGGATGTTCATTGACATATGATGTGATAAAAGGCATATACGTTGATTGATTAAAAGGGTAGGGATAAAATTCCTTGGTGGTGTAAGACTTTGGTTGACTCTAACTTTGAAGATCATCTAACTAGGTGAACAACCCCATAATAGGTAATAATAATCATGCAAAAGATTATCCTAGGAATAGTATATTCAAACTAAGTATTATTTTCCCTATCATGAAGTGAATTTAGATTTTCAATCCAGGGATGTATACTTGAAATGGGATAGCATGATTTGTGCACTAAGTCTCTCATAGAGTCATTTACTTAAGCTACATGAAGGGAAATACATGAAAGGAACTTACACTATTACTGCAAAAAAGTAAACACACACAACTACTAAATGAAAATGATGTTGACAACTATAAGTTAAAATTTAACCTATTCTACCAACCCAAAGCATTCACTATTATTATCTCTGCAGGTGCTATAGGAACATACACAAGTTATAATGCTACAGGAGAGAACAATGAATTCTACTTGAAATGTTGAAAATGCTTAAACTACTTACTCTATTCTATTATAAGCCACCTCCCAAGTGGGCCCCCTTGGTTAGATTTTGCTAGCTATTAAATATAACTCAAAATCACTCCATTGTATTTCTAGAAAAATTGATTACATCATCATAAAATGATACACGGAACTAAAAGAGTAACTTTACTTCCTGTTATAACAGGAATACAATCATTTGACTAACTTGATTTCTAAAAATCATATCCCTTTATATAGAGGATTAATATTTATTTTAACATAAAGATAAGGTCTTATTGATTCATTCCATGAAGAAAGGAGAATACAACAGTCCACAATAGAATATCATAAAGACTAAACAACCGCTTCAACAAAATATTGACCGCATAGGAAATATAGCATAATCATGTTCCTATATTCCCTAAAATGATCATTCCTTCAATTCATTAGGCATGTTCCATGGTGTCTTAATGGTTCTCCTCATTGTGACTGAGACTTCTTTGCTGCTTCATCAATGTTGCTGATCCACTCTCCAACCACTCCTCTTTCCTTGGCAAGTTAGTAGCACATGCATATATATTCAAATATTCAACCATTCAACTTAATCCAAATGTTAGGACATACATTCAAATAATTATATGAAATAATGTAACATATATAATATTTATTAAGGTATTTCAACTACTTTCTACCCATAGGTTTTGTGGATTTGACTCTACTTATTGTACACACAAAAAGTAGTGCACTTCTATGGATCCTTACATGCAAGGAAACTCAAGAATGAGCCCTCACAAATCGATCCATAGCTCTCTATGCATGGAGTTGCAAGATTATGAATTTGCTCTCAACTAGAGCTATTGAGCTTGTGACCTTGCTAGTCAACCATACAATGAGAGATTCGAATGAGGACAAGGGCAAGAGTGCCAATATCCCTAAAGAATCAAATGGAAATGCAATGCAAATGCAAGCTAAGAATGAGGATGCAAATGTGCAAGCTATGCTATGAAAATGGAAGTACAAACTAAGCTATAAAATGGAAATAGTAATGTGTTACAATCCTTCCTATTAAGCTAGATGAGTTATTCTAAAGCTTGAAAGTGAAATCTAAGCTATGAAAGCATAAACATGAACTACTATGCAAGAATGAAAACTAAACTACGAAGCAAATGAGGAACTCTAAGATGTAACATAACAATGATCTCTAAAAAGCTCCAAAGTCTTCAAGAATTTCTACAACATAGAGTTAGTATGAAAATGAGTGTCTATGCAAATGAAGGAGAGAACTCTCCTTTTATAAGAAATGAGGTGAAATGGACCATTGAGATTAAGAGGCAAAAAGTCTTAATCAGCGGTGGAGCTTGAAAGAGGAGCAATCTGCGTGCACAAGTATCCTCCAATAGGAAAATAGGAGCTGACTTTATGTCCATATGAGACAAAAGGTGTTTTTCTCCTTTTTATAAAATAGGAATAATACTTTATTTGTGCAACTTAGGATAAGAGGAAAGTGGGGGCTCTTTATTTAATTAAAAGGGGAGGAAATATTTCTTTTAAATAAATAAAAGCTTAGGATAAAATGGTTAATCCAAAGATAAAAATCCAATATATGATCGAAACTAAGATTTGATCAAGAAATTGATAATGTTGAAAATATTGATTATTGATAAAAATGATTCAAGGTTGAGTAGATCGAATAAATAGGGCCCAAAGTCTAGGTGACCATTTTTGGGTGCATACATTTGCCCCTCTTTGACTAATGTGTGATCGATTTGGAAACACATGTAGTCAAAGAATGAAGTAGAAATGTGAGATCGATCTGGGATCACAAAACAACTCAGATGTGAGGTCGATTCGGGATCACACCCGGACAAACATAAACAAAGGCCTTTGAATATGAGGTCAATTTGGGATCACATTGAAAGTAAGAGATAAGAATCTTAAATTTTGAGCAAAAGCTCACAAAAGATGTCTGGATCAAGAGAATCAAGAAAATCAAGGATGAGAATCCCATAGGTACTGCCCCCTCAGAATCAGAATCAAAATCCGGTAGAGGAGAAACAGAAAATTGATAAAGATGATCAAATCATAATGAAATCACAATTGAAGGTAAGGGTCAATAGGTTAACCATTAGGCAATGAAAACATGCCCCAGTGATGAAGTAGAAGAATAGAAATAGAAGACTAGAAATAGAGCGAATGAAAGACTAGAAATTTGAGAGACATGGAAGGAAGAAATTCCATCAAAAATTGGATTATGCCTCAAAAAGTCAGTCAACTGCGCAAAAGAGGGAGAAAATTTGAAACATGATTTTGACAATCAAGATAACCTCAGATTTTGATTTCAAGTTCGAAAATGGATCCAAGACGTCGAAATTAGCTAGGGGTGCAATTTTCACGTAATTCTAAGGTGTTTTGAAAATTGGTCAAAAAGTCAAAATGCTATAAAAGGGGCCAAAAATGTCATTTTCAAAATCATTTGACTTTTGTTGATTTGAGAATTGTGAGAGCTTAGAGAGAGAAAATGGCCCAGCAAGAAGTGATTCCAGTCCACAGGCACTGATTCGAGCACGGTCAGTTGCACAACCGGCCTCCACACTATGCTGCCCCAGTGAGTTTTCCAAAAAACTTCACTTTTGTGAGTCATTAATGAGCATTTAAGATTTTTAGCACGTTGTTCAAATTTTCAAATTTTCAAATTTTTTGTTTAGGTGAAATATCGCACGATACTTTAAAATTATCGCGCCCTTTGGGGAGAAATATCACGCGATACTTTGCGGGTCTCCCAAGTATCGCTCGCGTATAGACACTAGTATCGCACGATATCGGGTGAACTATCGCGTGATACCGGGTGAAGTATCGCACGCCCAAAGGTATATCACCCTGCTATAGAAAGAAGTATCACGTGATACTTGTTCCAAAAGTAGTATCGCCTAAGGGTAAATTTTGAATTTTTAAGTATTTGTGAGCAAAAATGACATGGGTCTAGATAAGTTTACATTTTTAGAGATGTGGGATACTGATTTTGGGACATCCATCATTATATGTTCTAACAACTGGCTTGGTTTAATGGCTTATAGGAGGTCTTTCTGGCATTGATCATTAGAGCACCGAAGGTGGTGGGACTGAAATATGTCCGAAACCTAGATAACCCAGGTGAGGATGACATCAAAGCGATGGGATTCAAATACCTATTACGGATGCCACACATACGAGCTGATCATGGGTTGTTGAATGCTCTTGCCGAGAGATGGCATAGTGAGCATAACACCTTCCACCTGCCTACGGGAGAGGCATCGATCAATTGGAGGATGTCTGCAGAATTCTACGAGTACCATGCCATGGCGAGCCTGTGAGTATAATCATGTTTTAAAGATATAATTTTTTAAGTATAATGTTTCCATATGATGAAAACAAACATGATTGTTTGCTGGCATAGGTATAGTATGATCAGGATGTGACTGAGGGGCGGTAGTTGATTCAAGAGATGTTCTAGGATGTTACCATTCTAGATAGACATGTCGGCTGGGAGCAGCTTATGGATGACTTTGGCTATGATTTTCCTGTACCATGCATTATGGCATCATTTATTGGCCAGATCCTAATGACTAATTGTAGTCAGAAGGGATTCCCACTCGGATGGGCCAGGTTACTGATAGACTTGGTAGGCAGACCTCGGCGCATGGCATGGGGACCTGCCATACTTGCAGAGATGTATCATGAGTTGCATGAGATCATCTACAAGGATGGTCAGACATGAGCTTGTGGTGCCATCCTAGCATAGGTATGGGCTTGGGAGCATATCGCTGTGATATGCCCCAGAGTTCAGCCTAGGGAGTGGAGATACCCATACATCTACAGATATGTGGGTTACATTTCTTATGCTCACAGAGGGGATGTGACTCACTACAGATGGATCCTAGATGAGATGACCTCATTCACATGGAGGCCATACAGGGATGTGGAGGCATGGGGAGATGTAGATGATGAGCTAAGTTACATGCTGTGCAGTTGGCCACTGGTAGGTCGACATGCAGAGATAGTTAAGAGATTCTGCATCACTCAGGTATGGCGACAGTTTGGGAGACAACAGCGAGTCTCCACAGAGATGACCACCTACGCGAGGGCCAGGGATGAGGAGGGATAGGGATGGCTACCCATGTTAGTCTATCGATGGGCTATTGATGAGACAACTAGGATCAGGAGGGAGCCCTGTGAGTATCTCTAAGATGTGGCAGATGCAGGGGCTGATGCAGCGTACAGGGCAAAGCAATGGAGGGCACCGTTCCCTTGATTTACTATACCAGATGCTATACAGGTTGCCCCAGGGGGAGGAGATGGAGGGGATGATGAGGAAAGAGGAGGAGCTCTGGTTAGAGAGGTGGGGGAGGGATCTAGAGGTGGTGGCTGGAAATGACCATGAGGTCAGGGATTGGTGGCTCCTAAGGATGAGGTGAGACCAGCTCATCGGTAGGCAGGGGTACAACAGGATCAGCCTGCGAGTGGGGAGGAGCTGAGAGCCAGGATACAAGCTCTAGAGGTAGAGATGCAGCAACTGAGGATTACTATAGCTATGAGGGATCAATAGCTAGCAGATCTGAGAGCAGAGAGAGATCAGCAGATAGCTAATTTCAGGGCAGAGATAGCACACCACGAGGTGATGGCACAAGCAGATGCACTAGAGATCTGACGGGAGTCAGCGAGAGTAGCATATTATCATAGACTCTACCTTCAATCCATTCTAGAGGATGAGAGAGCACCATCATATTCTCAGAGGGTAGGGGTATGAGATGTGGTACTTGATAGGAGAGCCATGCCTCCTCCACCACCATGAGCTCCTCACGAGGGTGGTAGGGAGTCCTAGGTTTAGGTTTGAGGTTGTTAGATATTTAGACATATCTTGAGACATTGATCCAGATTTTAGGATCCCATATTGTATATTGTATCATGACATTGAGTTATATATGAGATTACTGGATGTTTGATATATCATGTGTTTATATCTCACTTGTGATGGATGTATCAGTTTATGTATATTGTCTTGTCATTTTTCTCAAAATGTTTATGTATATTCTCATGTATGTTCTCTCTCGAAGATGTATTTTGAATTCTCATGTGTATGATATAGACTCATGTTTCTGAAAATGACAGTTGTGATATAAATATGATGATATGATTAACCCCTTGTGATGAACAGGAACAGGTTCGAGATGAAAAAGACATGATCGAGAAGAAGGAAAGGTGAGTGCAGTCGGCTGACAGGTCCACGTAAGATGAAGAAAGGAGAGCTCTCTCCATATGCAAGATGCAAAACTTAACATGAACCTAAGAATGCAAGCTACTATGAAAGTGGTTGACTTGCAAGGTCATAATGCTTATAGACATCTAATTATCATCATCGAGCTTTATTGGTAGCATTGGAAGATCATACAATGCACACTAGCGTAACTATGTGGATATGAATATGATCTTTATCAGATAGAAATGTGGAAATCCCACCTAGGCATCAAAGACATGGAGGTCAAGATGACTAATGTAGTGAGATTACCTAAGTTTGATATGGTGAGATTATGCTTGTATCAAGACACATGAAAGTCAGGATAGCTAGAAGCATGCACTCGCATAAAATAGGCAAGGATAATACCTTGTCAATCCATAGTGTCAAGTAGGACCAGCATAAATGCTCATGACAGTTAGGATCAACAAACTATACCCACAAGTAGATAAAGAAATAAAACATGTTCTCATACCCTCAGTCTTCTAGCTATGCATCATTGAAAACCTCTCAGGGAGAGACCACTCATCAAGGAAATCTGCATAGACAGCAGACAAAGAAAAATAAAGTCAACATATCTCAACGAGTCAATTGTTTAAGTGTGTGTGTGTTGGTCATAGAGACAGACTCTAAGTATCACATCTGCTTAGTGAGAAATATCATATTACACTTGGACTATTGGGTAAGACATCTGATAAGTGTTAAGAAACACTCGACGCAAGGGTAGTGTTGAAAAACATTGTTTGGGGTGGTGTTGGAAAACACCTGTTAGGAAATGCCCCAAGAGACAAATGCACCTAAAGGACCTATGCTAACAGTTATGCCCCCTAGACAAAGATAAAGACCAATTCCAGACTATGTCAAATAAGGTCAAGACATGATGGAGAAAGGTTCAGTGTCGAGGATGCATGCTAACAAATAGGAGTGCAAAGGCCTCAAGTAGCGCATGTGTCCAGGTTTTCACCACTTGGATTTTTATTGCAATTTTTCTCTCTTTTTAAAAAAAAAAAAAAAAAAAAAAAAAATTTTGCTACCAAGGTGCCTGTTTCCAAGTTTTCACCAACTTTTTCTATTTTTTTTTTTTGAATTTTTTGCATTTTTTGATTTTTTAATATTTTTTTCAGGACTTTTTATGCTTTTTACGATTTTTTCAGTATCATATATGAATTTTTTTGATATTTTTTCTACGATCATAAAGGATGTACAAAGGATGCCCCCAGATAGAAACAGGCATCAAGGATAGAACTTCTTTAGGTGCAAAATGTTGATGGGATCAGGGAGCTGTTCTCCATCAGGATCTGATAGTAAATATGCACTGGTACCAAAAGTAGCTGTAATAATGTATGGTCCAAGCCAATTAGGTTTGAACTTGCCCTTTTGTTCTCTATTTTGTTGATTCTTAGGGTTCTGTTTCAAAACAAGATCACCTATTTGAAATTCCCTACGGCGAACCTTCTTGTTGAATGCTTTGGACATACGCTTCTGATACACTCTCATATGATCAAATGAAGCCTTACGCTTCTCATCTAGAAGTTTCAGTTCCTGTAACCTCATGGCGCGGTAATCCTCATCTGTTATCAATCCTTTGAGTGAGACTCTAAGCGAAGGTATCTCTACTTCTAAGGGCAACACTGCTTCAGCGCCATAGTTAAGAGCAAAAGGAGTAGCTCCTGTAGGTGTACGAATGCTAGTTCTGTAAGCCCATAGTGCTAGATTGATTTGCAAGTGCCAATCCTTGCCATTCTTGTGCACTGTCCTATGAAGAATCTTAAGGATGGTTTTATTGGAAGCCTCTGCCTGGCCATTTCCCTGTGGAAAGTAAATGGAGGACCAATGTTGCTTGATTTTAAACTTTTTGCATAAATGCTTTAGGTCCTTATTCTTGAATTAACCTCCATTATTAGTGATAATCTCAGAAGATACTCCAAATCGGCAAATAATATGATTCAAGATGAACAAAGAGATAGTCTTCCCTGAAGCCATAGAAAGTGGCACAGCTTCCACCCATTTTGTGAAGTAGTCAGTAGCAGTAATAATGAACTTATGTCCACCTGATGAGTTGGGGTGAATCTGACCAACTAGATCAAAGGCCCAACGCTGAAATGGCCAATGAGAAATGGAAGGAATCAGCTCCCTACCTGGAGCATGAATCAGGTTTCTATGTTTCTGACATTTTTCACAAGACTTAGAAAAGGCTACTACATCTATCTACATCATGGGCCAATAATACCCCACCCTAAGCAACCTTCGGGCCATGGCAAGATCATTGGAATGTCCACCACAAATGCCCTCATGGATGTTGGCTAACGCTTGGTTAGATTCCTCCTTTTCCAAGCACCTAAGGAGTGTCCCATCTAAACCCCTCCTATATAAATCACCAGAGATAAGGGTGTGGTGGGAGGAATTGCAGACAAGGTTTCAGCATTTAGAACGATTGAATGTGTCAGGGATGATGCCATCACAGAGATATGAATAGATAGCACCATATCGGGAAGATTCATGTGTGACAAGGGTACAAATGACATGGCTTTCAGATGAGTCAAATATGGCATGGTGTAGCTCTTCCACCAGGAATTCAAATCTTGATTCATGTTGTTCCAACTGAAGGAGTGAAGCTAATGTGGCCATAGCATCTACAGCTTTGTTCTCTGTCCTAGGGATTTGTTGAAATGTCACAAATGTAAAGTAACGTCTTAATGATTCAACCATCTTTTTGTAAGGTACCAATTTATCATCCTTAGTTTGATACTCCTCATTGACTTGGTTGATAATTAACTGTGAATCCCCATAGACATGTAATTCTATTATGTTCCATTCTATAGCCATTTTCAATCCATTGGTCAAAGCTTCATACTCAACAATATTATTTGTACATGGGAATAAAAGTTTGTAAGACTTTGGAATGTTGTACCCATGTGGGGAGATAAATAATACTCCAGCACTTGATCCATTTTGCATGTGGGAACCATCAAAGAACATCTTCCAAGTGTGGGTAGTCATATACAATATGTGTTCATCTGGGAATTCTTCCTGAATAGGCATACTATCCTTAACTGGGAAGTCAGCTAATTGGTCAGTAATAGCTTGCCCTTTTATGGCCTTTCTTTCAATGTACTCTATATCAAATTCAGATAAAACCATCATCCACTTGGCAAGTCTACCCATGAGGGCAGCCTTACTAAGCAAGTACTTAAGAGGATCAATTTTTGCAACCAAATGTATAGTATGAGCAAGCATATAGTGTCACAACTTTTGGGAAGCAAACACTACTGCAAGACAAGACTTCTCAATGTTATTATAATTGATCTCATAAGATACTAGAGTATGAATGATATAGTATATGGCCCTTTCTTTCCCATTGTCATCTAATTGAGCCAAAAATGCCCCCAAGGAAGACTCTGTTGCTGAAATGTATAAAATCAATGGTTTCCCAGGAATAGGCGACATCAAAATTGGAGGATTAGCCAAGTACTATTTAATTTGATCTAGGCTCTTTTGACATTCCTCATTCCATACACAAGAAGCACCCTTATGCAATGTCTTATTAAAGGGTTGTGCTCTATCTGCCAGCTGTGAGATAAACCTCCTAATTAACTGAAGTAATCCTTGAAGACTTCTCATCTGACTAATGTTTCTTAGAGGTGGCATATCTAAAATTGCTTGGACCTTTTCAGGATCAACCTCTATTCCTTTTGCTGAAATTATGAATCCTAGGAGTTTACCTGAGGCAACTCCAAATGCACACTTTTTTAGATTCAATCTAAGCTGAAACTATGCCATGTGATCTAGAATCACTTCCAGATCGTCGAGGTGTGTATCCCTTTTCCTAGATTTGGCCAAGGTATCATCCACATAATCTTCCATGTTCTTATGCATCATATCATGAAAAATTGTGGTCATAGCTCGCTGATATGTTGCTCCTGCATTCTTTAGGCCAAATGGCACGACGTTCCAACAATAGGTTCCCCATGCACATGTGAAAGCTATTTTCTCTTGATCTTTGGGAGCTATTTTTATTTGGTTATATCTGGAAAAACCATCCATTAAAGAGTATATCTCATAGCCTGCGGTCATATCCACTATCATGTCTATGTTTGGGAGTGGAAAGTCATCCTTTGGGCATGCTTTTTTAAGGTCTTTGAAGTTTGTGCAAATGTGAATGGACCCATCATGTTTTGAAACTGGAACAATATTGGAGATCCACTTAGCATAGTCGATAGCTCAAATGAATCCTACGCGTAAGAGCTTTTCTAATTTAGCCTTAACAAGAAGAGCTATATGAGGATGCATTTTCCTCAACTTTTGTTTGACTGGTTTTATTCCTAGAGCTATAGCTAGATGATGCATAATAAGATCAGTGTCAAGCCCCGGCATATAAGAATATGTCCAAGAAAAGTTGACTTTCTTCTTTTGCAAAAACTTTGTATATGCCTCTTTTTCTTCAACTGATAGAGACTGAGCAAGGTGCACTATTTGGGGAGCCTCTTCTATATTCAAATTCATTGGTTGTGTGGGCTCAATGAGAACTAATGACCTATCCTGGAAGTAACTTGGCAAGTTATTAAGTACCCCATCCTTAGGTGCCTTGAAGAGGTTTTCACCCTCGGATACATCTTTTCTTTTTACTATTTTTGGTTCTGACACCGCCACAAAGTGGTTTTCGCCATCAGACCTATTTTTCTTTTTCTTTTTTTCTCTTATTTTTAGACTGAGGTACTTAATATCAGGCTCCATCATACTTGTTGTTGGTTCACTGGCGGAAGAGACTACAGGTTCAAGAGCATTCAGATAACAGGCAATTTCATAGTCATTCTGAAAGTTTAAAAGCTGAGGTTCTTGGTGACGTTGAGACCAATCAATTAGGTGGAAATGGACAAGGGATAGGTCAATGATGGGTTCAACATTGTTTATATGGAAGGTGTTATCTCTAGTGACCATACGATTGGGATTCATCTAGTCCCCTCCTAAGATACCCGAGTCAGGATTTGTCCTATCAAACAAAGCATCATCCACTAAGGCAATTTGAGGCATCCAATCCTCCAGTCCTACACTAGGCTCATTGGTCACATCGAGTTGAGTACTATAAGTATGGACAACATCCATGTCCAAATCAACTGTTGCATCTGAAAGTGAGTCCCATTCAAACTCATGTGAGTCTATTTCTGAATCATCATTTGGGCCTTGTGATGTAGAGGCCTCAAGATTGGGAAGAGTTTCCCCTTCCCCAACATTAGCACTGTTACTATCTGTCTCAGCTAGGATAGCAACACTTTCCATTGTCAATCTAGCATTCATATAGTCACTATCCATTGCAGCTGGGATAGTAGGACTGTCAATTATCAAATCTTTTGAATCTCCCCAAAGGAGATTTTTTGAAGGCACCCAATCATTAGATATGTCTTGTTGATTGGAAAGATTAGGTGCGTAGTCTGAGTCATTGTCACTATCTATCGCAGTTGAGACAAGGATGCTTTTTTGTTTCTTATTTTCAAAACCTAAGCCAACTGTTGACTTATTCCTTCATCCAAAAAGGACATGGTTAAGAGGTTCAGCCCTAGCATCTAGCCTATGACTAAGGGGACCCTATCCTAGATAACCCATATTCTTGACCAATGTATACCCTCTCCCATAAGTTCTAGGGGAAGGTGCAAAATTATCATTATGTAGGTACTTCTCTTCTCGGTAAATCCAGTCCCTAATGACAACCTCTTCTTTTTCTTCTTGAATCAGAACTGAGGATTCCACAAACTTATCGAACAATGTCATGGCCGAAGATGAGGGCTTCATTTCTTGAGAAGGTCTGCCATAAGACCTAGGGGAAATTGGCAATTTTGTAAATGAATCCAATTTGTAATCCCCCATACCAAGATCTATGGTCTTGAATTTATTCTTTCATTGTTCAAATGCAGTATCTAAAGTGTTAGCCTCCCTATTCAAAGGAATGTGAGACCTTGCTGAAATTGTGTTGACTGACAGTGTGCTATCTCCAGGTATGCAGACTTCTATTCCATTGTAAGGGAATTTTACACACTGATGATAGGTAGACGGGACTGCTTGCATCTCATGTATCCATGGTCTACCTAAAAAAATATTGTAAGCCAAAGGACCGGCATCAACAATCTGGAACAAAATGTCTTTCTCTACAGGACCAATTTGAATAGGAAGAACGACCAATCCTTTAGAACTACGTTCTACTTCATCATAAGCCTTGATAGTTATTTTCTTTCTTGTGTCAATGACTTCTTTTGAATAACCCAAGGCCTTCAATAAGCTCAAAGAACAAATATTAATCCCTACACCCCCATCTATCAACACACGCCTGACACGGGTCTTGTGGATCATAACCTCTATATGAAGGGCCAAATTGTGTGGGTGGCTTAATGACTTGTCATCTTCCTCTGAGAATGTAAGGTAGTGAGGGCTAGCCAAGTGGTTGACCATATTCTAGAATTGATCTACATCTATATTATTAGGGACATTAGCCATTTGCAAGGCATCCTCAAGGACACACTTGTGCTTAGGGGACAGTTCCAAAAGCTCAAAGATTGAAATCTGCGCTAGTGTACATTGTAATTGGTCAACAAGATTATAATTCAACTTAGGACCAACAACAAATTTTGGAAGAACACTCTTTGACACTGGATGCTTAGACTTACTAGAGTTAGGACCTCTAATAACAATGGGAGCTTGAGCTTGGATTCTAGTGACAACATTAAGAGGTTGGGACATTCTTCATGAGTGAGGACCTCTTAGTACCACAACGGGTCCTTCATCAGGCATAGGAGTTGAATCCACATCATATCCATAAGGATCTTTCCCTCTCATCATGTTGACATTATCATCAGCCACTTCAAGCATGTTAATAACATTTTCAGCATTTGTGTAGGTATAGTTGATAGTAGCCTTGCCATTCTTGTTGTTAGAATTCTCTCCTTTCTCATATTTGGGCAAGGGTTCTTTAAAAGCTTTGTGATCCGCATTAGTGGCCATCAACTTATAATTTATTTCTCTCAATAAGGTCTTGAACAAGATGCTTAAGTCTAAAACAATTTTCTATATCATGTCCAATTCCATTGTGAAAGACACAGAAGGCCTTCTCATCCCACCAATGAGGTTTAGGATCTGGTATGCGGTGCTTGGCAGGATCCTGAGGGTGTGCCAAATTGTGAGCAATTAGTGTCTTGAAAATGTCTACATAGGAGTCCCCAAGTTTGGTAAATTGTCTCTTTTCCTTTTTAGGTCTCCCTTGATACTTGGGTTTATTCTCTTGTTGTCCTGAGGATGTTTGCAGCTTCATGGCTTGAACTGCATGAGAGAGATTAAGAACTCCCTCATTCTTAGGTTGTGATGAGTCAAAAACTCCATCATTGACCACCTGCTTATTCTTATTCCAATAAGAGTTCTTTTTGTCCTTATTACCATTATTGTTTTTGTTTTGGCTATTATTGTTGTTAGTTGATTTAGCCAAAATTCCTTGTTCTTTTAGGAAATCCTCTATGCGACAGGCCACTTCTACCATGGTATCAAAAGAGTTAAACGGGATCTTCCTTACTTCATATCTTAACTTCGGTACCAAGTTGCTCACAATGATGTCTATTCTTTCCTCCTCAGGAATTGTCCTTGGATATTTTGAGCACAAACATCTCCATCTTTGTAGGAAGGTGACAAAAGATTCCCCTTGATTTTGTTTGAGTTTGCACAAATCAAGCATTGTGACCGACCTTGATAGGTTATAAGCAAAATGTTGAACAAATCTTTCCACAAGCTCTTTAAATGTCTTAACTGGAGGAGTAAGGTTTGTAAACCACTCCATGGCTTGACCCTTGAGGCTCCTTAGAAATAATCTCATTAAATAGGAGTCTTCATGGTGAAAAGAAAAACTCATTATATAAAATTGTCTAACATGGTCATGAGGATCACCAACGCCATCATATTTATCATAGGTAGGAAACTCCACCTTCTTAGGAAACTCAACCAACACCACACTCTTGTCGATTGGGTTGGGACATATGGAATCCAAATTAAAGGTGCTCTTAGGTGCCCTCATCCTTTCTATATCCCTTTGAAGTTGTTTGATCACCTCATTAGTTAATGGATCTTGCTTTTTTACTTTTCGATCCACATCAAAATTATATGGGACTTTAGCACCTTTGTTGATGAGACTTTCTAGGAACTGATCCTTGTTTTGTTCCACATACTTTTCTACATATGCTTGAAAGGATGGCTCTTGTTGCATAGTCATAAAATCTATATGATCAAAGTTGGCATAACTTCCTCCATGTTGCGAGCCATGATGTGCTCGTTGGGAGGGTTTCTTTGAAAGTCTATGAGATGACTGTCTCCTATGGCGATCATATCTTGAAGTCCTTCTACCTCTAGGACTTGGAGATCTTGAGGGTGTCCTTGACCTTCTTCTATGACTTGGTGAGGGGGTAGATGGGGGTGAGTTGGTCCCACTATTGGCACCCCTCCCATTGAATCGATTTTGGATTTGTTGTGCATAGAGCCTATCTTCTTCTTCTTGGGTGGCTCTTTTGGTTATGTCTAATAATGCACGCTCCTCTTCTTCTAGTTGTCTGAACTTCTCCTTTTTGGTGGCTTGTTCATCTAGATAGGCTTGCTTCTCCCTTTCAATGCTTTTCAACCTTGTATTTTCATATCAAGAGGTATCTTTAAGTGGAGAAGATTGTCTTGAATGCCTTATTGCGTTGGCCACGTTGATGTGGTGGTCACTAGATTTGTTGTTCTAGTCCTCATGTTGTGACCCTAAATCTGAGTGAGTTTGCCTATAATGTCTCTCAGCTCGTTGGTGAGCATCTAAATATCTTGTGTTGTTGGGAGGTGACCTGGGTGGACTAGCATGAGAAGAACCACCGTACTCTCTCCTATGCCATTGGAAGATATCCTCAAGAGTTTGATTCATGGCTTCTCTTTGTTATTGAGTGAAAGTGTAACTCATGTCCATACTTGATGAAAGTGGTGCTAAAGAGGTGCTCACTTCACTAGGATTGCCTTTTGGATTGAAACAAACCTCAGATTCACTTTTAAGAGATTGGTCAAAAAGGGGTTCTTTCCCTTGTGTTGTTGAAGAGTCTTAACTGGTGGTAACTGGCTAAAGACAACAAGGGGTCACTTCCCTTGATTGACTTGGTACCTTGTTGTAACTAACATGAAAGAAAGAAACTCTTAATGATAAGATGACCTCTCAAAGTGTCAACACCAAACTAGGATAATCAAAGTTCTCTATTGTCCAAAGAGAAATGAAAAGATAGAAATATCAAAAGGGCTTTACCAACACTGTCAAAGAGGTGCTTCAAATCAAAGGGTGACTACCCTTGCACTTTTGAATTAGGAGGTTGGACTAGGCCAAAATGTAATTGAAATTGAGATTTAAATGAAAGTGATTTGGATAATAAGAAGACTAAAATTTTCCAAGAATGTAGCTAACAATCCTAGAGATAAACTTTGTCACCAAGAATGGCCTTCTAACTTGACAATTATTCCCAAAGTGACCTCGTAAATTAGATGATGCTATTCCAAAAGACTAAAACTAGAAATTTAGAGCTAAGGTAGGTCTCTAACGACAGAGTAAGAAACCTACTCAAAGACCTAACTTGACGAACAACAACTGAAATTGACCAAACTGAAAGCACGACAGAAACTATCCAGGTGATACACCTCAGGCTAACAGGGTGATACTTCTATAACTGGGTGATACTTCGCCTTACACTAGGTGATATACCCCACAATACCCAGGCATTAAACACTAGGCAGGTCGGGCAATAGTCTATCATGGGCAAACTATCGCGCGATATTTCTTCTCAAAGCAGGCGATACTATTGCAAAATTGTTTAACTCTTGACCAGAACTGTGTAAAATTTGTGTTTTTGGGTCTGTTTGGTCAAAATTTTTGGTCTGAGGGTGGATGTTTTTGATCTCAATCACAATATCAGTAGAATTTTGACAGGTTTGCAAATAGTGAGGGATCAAACATGTCTCAAAACACTTGAAACAAGGGAAAAAGCAACCTTGCCAAGACAAACACTTGTGATATCAAAAATAAAATTGCACCCTATGAATGCTACCGATTGTTTGAATGTTCAAGAATGTTAACATTGGTATCACACAATCGAGGACAATTCAAGCAAAATCTACCTAAAAAGTCAAGGCTCAATACTTACCAACTTAGCCCACAACTTGGTGTCCCCTTGCCTCACACAAAGTGGTTACCCATAATAGATGTTGGCTTTGTCATGGAAGTGTCAAAGACACAACCAAAGGAACACATATGGTGAGTATCTTAAGGTGATCTGGGTTGTTCCACTTGGATCGATCCTTTCACTAAGAAGATAAGCGGCTAAATAAGGTGGTTTCTATCTAAAGGTTCTTAATAAGGGCTTATGTTCATAACACCCCTCTTGCTCCTCATAGAGGACTGGGACCTCACGACATCAAGAGTACCTTAAGCATTCTTGCTCAATGCTTTCCCCATGGTCACAATCCCATGAGTAACTCACATCAAATGAAGACAAGTGTTATGTCTACCAAGGTTTTGTGTCCTCGATAGCCTTGAGATTATAGTGAGTTGGAATCACTCGCCACCAAGGAAAATGATGACAAGGTTATCCCCACTTGGGTCGTTCCTCTTGATTGCTCAAGAGCAGGCCTGCTAAAGGATCCTAAACTAAACAAAGAATGGATGATTTTTGAGGTTCAAGGTTTTTGGTTCACCACAAGGGTGAAGAGCATACTCCCCTATCTCAAAAACTTCTCCCAAACACACCAAGCAAAATTTAATTACCCCCTTGCTTCCAAAAACCTTAAGATGGGTCAGGATTTTCTGGTTCACCTAAAGGTGAAGAGCATACTTCTCCTACCACCTCAAAATCTCTTTCACAAGGTATTAACGTTCCTAATACAATTAGTAAATGCCACACTTGAAATAAATCACAAACACTTACAAAAATTTCTTTTTGCTTTTGTTTATGCTTTGGACAGCCCTACAAAAATGTTAGTAGCCCTCTTTAACATGCGATTTATAGTGATTTCCTTTTCAAGCAAAGCTCCTACAACCAAAACTTGTTAGACAACTAGGGTTAGGAAAACCAAAATCTAAGTGAAGCAATGCAAAAACCTGATCAATTTAAACTAAGAAATGTAAATTAATCCTGTTTAAATGCATCAAAATAAGCCAACAAACTAAACGTGATCAAATTCGGCTGATAAAACTCAAAATCTAGCTCTTTGCTGTATCAGGTGATATTTCTTAGACTTCACCAGTATCGCGCAACACAGTTTCTTGTATCCGGGTGATATACTTAGTCTGGGCAATATACTGCATAGTATGCGGGCGATACTTCGCACGACACCAGGTGATATACCTTGATACAGGCAGGTGATTCTTCTAAGATGCGAAGTGTCGCTTGGGTATTATAAGGTATATCGCGCGATATATTGAGAAGTATCGCGCGATATTCTGAGACAGAAAACTAGAGAATGAAAATTACGCTAAAAACTTGCTGAAAAATTGATGGAAAATAATGAAAATACAGAAAAAGAAGGGACAAAGTCAGTCTACTCTGCCCCACGGTGGGTGCCAAAAATGTACACACAAAAATTAGTGCACTTCTATGGATCCTTACATGCAAGGAAACTCAAGAATGAGCCCTCACAAATCGATCCATAGCTCTTTATGCATGGAGTTGCAAGATTATGAATTTGCTCTTAGCTAGAGCTATTGAGCTTGTAACCTTGCTAGTCAACCATACAATGAGAGATTCGAATGAGGAAAAAGGAAAGAGTGCCAATATCCCCAAAGAATCAAATGAAAATGCAATGCAAATGCAAGCTAAGAATGAGGATGCAAATGTGCAAGCTATGCTATGAAAATGGAAGTACAAACTAAGCTATGAAATGGAAATAACAATGTGTTACAATCCTTCCTATTAAGCTAGATGAGTTATTCTAAAGCTTGAAAGTGAAATCTAAGCTATGAAAGCATAAACATGAACTACTATGCAAGAATGAAAATTAAACTAGGAAGCAAATGAGGAACTCTAAGATGTAACATAACAATGATCTCTAAAAAGCTCCAAAGTCTTCAAGAATTCATGCAGCATAGAGTTAGTATGAAAACAAGTGTCTATGAAAATGAAGGAGAGAACTCTCCTTTTATAAGAAATGAGGTGAAATGGACCATTGATATTAAGAGGCAAAAAGTCTTAATCAGCAGTGGAGCTTGAAAGAGGAGCAATCCGTGTGCACAAGTATCCTCCAATAGGAAAATAGGAGTTGACTTTATGTCCATATGAGACAAAAGGTGTTTTTCTCCTTTTTATAAAATAGGAATAATACTTTATTTGTGCAACTTAGGATAAGAGGACAGTGGGGGCTCTTTATTTAATTAAAAGGGGAGGAAATATTCCTTTTAAATAAATAAAAGCTTAGGATAAAATGGTTAATCCAAAGATAAAAATCCAATATATGATCGAAACTAAGATTTGATCAAGAAATTGATAATGTTGAAAATATTGATTATTGATAAACATGATTCAGGGTTGAGTAGATCAAATAAATGGGGCCCAAAGTCTAGGTGACCATTTTTGGGTGCATACACTTATAGTATATACATAAGTTCAATTACTTAAAAGTCACAACACGTGTTTTGGAAATGTCTAGAACATAGCATAAAAACAATATAAAACAAACAAAAATTATTGCCCCATCATCTACCCCCTACAAATATAATGCTTTCCCTTAAGAATTACACTTCTTATAAATTTCCCTGAACTCTCCAACTTTAGTCTTTCCTCTCCATTTTCTTTTGAAAGTGTAATAGAACCCTTTGGTTCTTTCCCAGTAGTCCATCCTATAGCTGGTCCAATTTTGTAGATCATACAAAGGCCATAGAAGCATCAATGGATGGAATGTCAAGGGACACTAGAGCTCACACGAGATTTTCCTTCCCAACTACATGTATTTAGGTGCCCAGTTAATTGTTGCCTCCAGGTTGAGAGGACTATGTGGTTCAGACTTCTTAAAAGCCTCTAGCAACCTATTCCATCTATTTCTAACACTAGCTAGGGCTCTTTGAAATGTAAAATAAGGAATCCCTTGATACACTTTGTAGAATTTTTCTCTGAAAACAAAAATTTTGTCCCTAGTTTCTATTTTTGTATTCACGTAAGTGAGACTGAACTGGTCCTTTAGTAGAACATCGGGCTTACTACATTCAGCCCTCAAGGGTAACTACTCTGGTTTTTCTTGATCCCTTTAATTATCTAATTATCTGTTATAATTAGTTTCATTGTGCATCCATGACATCAAGGCTTTTAGATGTATGTCTCCAATGTAAAGCAAGGGATTCCAATCAGTCTCTTCAGGAATGATGAAGTTGTGGAGATACAGTTCACAAAGAAAGTTTCATTGCCAAACATGAAGGGTTTGGTATAAACCATAAAATTCTTGAGCTTTCCTAAACTCAAACTCTTTATCTTTGATAGTCAACATCAATTGGAACAAGATAAATTTCTCTTTCAAGAAAATTACATATACTCTAGGAGGAGGCCTATAAGCTATGATTTGGTCAGCCAGCTTTAAGGCATGGTCCATCTTCTATTTCTATTTCTCCATTTGCTCTTTCAAGTCCTCTATTCTTTTTAATCATCAATCTCTTTTTGCATCTTCTTTCTCTCTTCTTTCCATAGAGTTTTCTTAAAAATAAATTGAGTGTACAAATTGAAAAGAATGGACTATAGAGTAGGTGGGCCAAACTCTTATGGCTAAGTATTTTTCCTTTTCTTTTCACTATGGGCTTTCTCTAAGTAATTATTGAACCAAGTTCTCCTAAAAGGTACAATAACATTCTGAAAACAAGAGTGAGCTGATGGTTGAGGCAATTGAGGTTCTTCCCGATTACCTTCTTGAACTATTTGACAAATTTCTTCAAGTTCACTCTGATGTGAGGGAGGCTCATTATCAAGTGAATCATTTAAATTTTGGGGAAGATATGGAACATCTGGTTGAACTAGGGAATTATCTGAAACATAATCAACATGGGGTTCTATGGTAGGTTTTTTTGAGGGAACAACTTGGCTATCTGGAGGAACTTATGAAATTTTCCCTCTCATCTAAGAACGTCTCTGCAAGGGAGTCTTTGTTACCTCCATAATTTTCTTTTTAATAGTTTTCTTTGGTCTCCCTGCTGTAGGAGTAGTTGCTACATGAGCCAAATTATTTTTCTTACTTCTTGAAACTATAGGGTTTTGGGGTTCATTCTCAGGAACTGAAGTTCCTTCACCAATCTTTCTTTTTCCTTTATTTTTGGAAGAGGTAGGTACATTGTCCTCTAGAGTAGGGGAAGGTTCATTTTCCTTAAGATTTTCAAGTTCTTCTTCTTGGGTAGCTATTTTAGTAGTTGGCTTGGAGGGAGTTTCACTCTCATTAACAGGTTGTTCAATAGGTTCATCTTGAGGTTGCAAAGTCTTAACCTAAACAAATTCATCTCATGCCAAGGGAGACACATCTCTAAGAGATCTTTCAACTAATAATTTAACTAGGGCATGGTGGGAAACATAATTTTTTTTTCCTTCCTGGGTTTCTTCAGCACTAATACTCAGCATATTATATAGAAAATTTGGAATGTTTACTAGAAAATTATGCCTGATTTAGCTAAGCAATTTAAAATGGTGTGCATGCAAATGGGAAAACCTTCCTTCATAGGTGAGGTACCTTACAATATATGACACTAGCTCATTGAATGGGATAGGAAGTGACATGCGCTTGCAACCCTATTTGTTCACCTCCAACAGAGGGTCTGAAGGAAGAGTGAATTGAGCTCAAGCTGACCTAGCATCGTGTTCATTAGGATAATGCTCCCCGATTACAAGAAACCCGGTCACTTCTACAATGCATTCCTCTATTGCACAAACCATCAAACCCCATACATTTTCCTCTCCTTCCTCAAATGTGTTCATAAATTTGGTAGCTACTTCCTTGTCAAATTCTATCAACTTTAAGAAATACCCAAGCCATCCACGAGATTGGAATCTCTGAATTGCTTCTACATCAATGAGAAGAATGGTATGGACCATTGGTTCATGACGCATAAACTTCCCTCCCATTGTTCCAAATTTTTTCTCTGAATTCCTTCTATAATTTACCAATTTACAATTTTCTTTGCTCTGAAGTTTCCCAATTTCCTAATTCCTCCTGAAATACTCTGAAATTAAGCTCCTAACTGCACTTCAAACTACAAATTTCCTTGCAATCTCTATGTTGCATTTTTTTTAAATGATCAATAATGACACTTTATGGAAAGGAATTATAGCTTTAAATACAACTAAATTCCACATAACTTTATTATGTCACCTTAGGGTTACATAAATAAGAAATCATGGATAATTTGGGAATTTAGGTACGATACTTGTGCAAAAAATAAAATGACTTAATGAAACAAAACATAAGTACATATTTGAACTTACAGACAATCTCTCTAGGAATGATGGGTACAACAATAGTGACTTAATAACTTAATACACTTCCCTTCCCCCTACAAAATAAATATAGGTGTCCACACTTGTCATACTTAGCAAGAGGTAGAAAATTGGCATAATGCCAAATTATAAATATATGCAGTATTAGATATAATTATCAAAATGTGTGTGCTAAAAGTGGAAAAGATTGAAGATTTGTACCTATAATTATGTTGTCAAATGTGCTAGAAGGTGATGAGAATAAAATTTATCAGAAAAGGTACATTTTTTGTGGATGTATGCATCTGCTGATGTGGCAATTATTGAAAACATAGAAATATAGAAAATGTGATGATGTGGAGGATGTGTGGGTGGAAGGTAGAGAAGTGGAGTGGGTTGTAAAGAAGAATTTAGAAAGTGAATGGAGAATGAAACTTCATTAGGATTGAAGTGTTTATTATGAGCATACCTGAAGGGACTTTAGGTTGAAGTTGCAGGAAGAAGGTTGGTATCTTTTACCGCAGGAAGTATTACCTATTGTGCTTGTGGAATGGTGTCTTTGAATTGCTGCATGAAATCATTCTTGGTCTGGGGTTGATGGTATAGATGAAGTGGATGACCATTGGCCAATAGTTTTAAATGAACTAGATCAATTGTTGTTAGTTGGACTACTCCATTTTCAAAGACATGATTTATATCATATGGTCCTAACCACCTTGTTTGTAATTTACCTTGAATTTCTTGAAATCTTGAATCAAATAGTAGTGCCCAATCACCTATTGTAAATTGTTTGTTCCTTATGTGGGAGTCATGCCATTTCTTCCTCTATTTTTGGACTATCTTTGTGCACTCTAGTGCAGATTTTCTCATCTCATCTCAAGAGTTGAGATGTAGCAGATGGTCTCGTTGTGCTGCAGGAAGATCAATGTTTAGCTTCAAGGCAATACAAAATGTTTTATGCTCAAATTCAATGGGAAACATGGCTTCTTTCCCATAGATCAATTCAAATGGAGTGAATCATGTTGTTGTCTTCCATGTGGTTATGTATGAACAAAATACTTCTAAAAGGAGGCTGCTTTAGTCACGACGGTTGAGTTGAACTATTTTTGTGAGTATTGCTTCAATTTCTCTATTGGTGACTTCTGCCTGACCATTTTATTGTGGATGGTAGGGACTGGACTTCCTGTGTCTGATGTTGTATTCATTCATTAGTTCTATGATCAGGTTGGATATGAATTGTTCTCCTTGATCTTTTACTAGCTCTCTTGGCACACCATAGGGGGTGAATATTTCTTAATACAAGAACTTTGCTACTTTGTTATCATAGGCATGCTTCATTTCATTTACTTCAACCCATTTGGTTACATAGTTTGTGCATACCAGAATGTATGACTTTCCATTAGATGGAGGGTCTATAGGACCAATCAAATCCATGCCCCATTTATCAAATGGTGTGACAACCACTTGTGGATGTAGAGGAATTTCATCTGATTTTGTAGGATGACCAATCCTTTGGTATTTATCACATTTCCTGGTATAATTGGCTGCATCTTTATGAAGTGTGGGCCAATAATAACCTGTTGTCAATATTTTTATAGCTATCCTTTTAGCTGCAAAGTGTTCTTCATAGGGCTCATCATGACAAGCATGGAGGATGTCATAAGTTTCATCTTCACGTACACACCTTCTCATGACTTGGTCTGGACCATTATAGAACAATGTATTGTCAATCCAAGAAAATTGAAAACTTTTCTCAATGAGCAGTTTTCTTTCCTTAGGAGAGAAATGTGTAGGCATCTTGTCAACTACAAGGTAATTGGCTATGTCAGCATACCATGGGTTCTTGACAACAATATGGAACAAATGTTCATTAGGGAATGTATCCTCTACCACAAAGGTATCAATGTCATCAATTTGTAGTCTTGATAAATAATCAAACACAACATTTTCTTTACCTGGCTTGTCAATTATTGTTAGATCAAATTCCTGTAAGAGAAAAATCCATCTTGCTAACCTGCCTAAGATGACAAGTTTGTTCATAAGATATTTTATGGTTTCATGGTCAATATGAAAAAATATTGGATATTCTATTACATAATGATGAAATTTATTCAAAGCATAAACAACTACCAGTAATTCTTTTTCCATGACTATATAATTTAGCTCTGGCCCATGTAAACTTTTGTTGATATATTAAATAAAATTTTCAAGGTTATTGGATTTCTAGCCTAAGATGACTCCTATTGCATAATCAAAAGCATCAGTATGTATATGGAATGGTAAAGACCAATCTGGCCCTCTAAGTACTAGTGTTGTTGTAAGAAGGGACTTGAGCTATAGGAAAGATTCCTCACAGGCTGGTGTCCATGTGAACTCAACCTCTTTTGTAAGCAAGGTGTATAATGGACTAGCTATTTGACTAAAATTTTGAATGAAACATCTATAATAACTAGCATGTCCTAAAAAGTATCTACATATTTTTGCACAGTAGGTGTAGGCAATGTAAGAATTACTTCAATTTTTGTAGGGTCCACTTGTATGCCAGCTTCTGAGATAAAGTGTCCTAACACAACTCTTTCTTGCATCATCATGAAACATTTTTCACTATTCAGGGAAAGATTGTGTTCTTTACATCTGATCAACACTTTTTACAAGTTTCCTAAAGCTTCTTCAAAAGTAACACCAAATGTGGTGAAATCATCCATATAAATTTCCATGTAGTCATGTGAGATATAAAAAAAAATGTTGATTACAACCCTTTGAAAAGTTGCTGGAGCATTACATAAACCAAAAGGTAACACTGGATATGCATATGTTCCCTAAGGACATGTAAATGTTGTCTTTTCTTGATCCTCTAGAGAAATACTAATCTAATTATATCTACTATATCCATCAAGAAAAGATAAGTACTTTTTACCAGCTAAGGTATCTAGAACTTGATCAATGAATGGCAGGGGAAAATGATCTTTCTTTGTTGCATTGTTCAGTTCTCTATAATCTACACATATTATCCATTTAACCTCCTTTTTATGGACTATTACCAAAGGTGAAACCCATTTACTATCTAAGATTGGATAAATAAATCCAGCATTCAATAGTTTTTACAGATCAGTCTTTATAATTTCTCTTAAGGCTAGGTTAATTCTTCTCCAAGGTTGGCAGAGTGGTAGGCTACCTTCATTGATGTAAATTATATGTGTAAAGAGTTTTGGGGTCAATCCTTTCATATCTCCATAGTCCCAAGCAAAAGCTTTTTCATGTTTACAAAGGAGTTGGGTTGACAATGTTAATTGTCGTGGTGCCAATTTATTGTTAACATGAAGATTATGGCCAGGTGAGAGCTCCACATTAGTTGTCAGTTCAAGTATTGATACCTCAGATATAGGGCTTGTAGATATTTCATAGGTTAGTAATTGATGGATAATATCAAGTTTAGATGGTAGAACACAGTTTCCATAGGTAGACAACTACAGAACAGGGCTTTCAGAGATATCTTTTACTGTGACATAATCATTAGTAAGGATTCTTTGAATCACATCATCATCTTCTTACAGTTTTAGGAAGGATTTTCTGTGTAACATCATTAGTTGAGAAATAGATTTTAGCTATTCTTCCCCATCTCCCAAATCTAGCTAAATAGGAGTACTTAAATTTGGTTGTGGTTGGGCTAGAGGATATAATGCTAACTTCTTAATTGTTTGGCCATCTGAGATTGTTATGTTACCTAATCTGCAACTGATATTATCATTAGCTATAGCTAACCAAGGTCATCCAAGGATAACTAGATAACCATCAAGAGTTACCTTGGGTGATAATATCATGAAGTCAACAGGATATTCCCAGGAATCCAATGTAACTACTATATCTTCTTTTATGCCATCTAGGGTGACAGTGGAACTATCTACAAGTTGTAAGCTTGTTGGAGTGGTCCTTAATCCCTCTATACTAAACCTATGCATAGTATCCTTAGTCATAACATTGACAGCAACACCCAAATCTATTAGAGCATTTGTCACCGTTTGGCCATTAATTATAATATCAACAATTGGGCTTCCAAAATTAGAGTACTTTGGAATGACTATCTTTTCCAACATAATATTTGCAAGTTGACCTATAACATGTACTATTTGGGGATCCTTTTTCTTTTATCCAGGCTTCTTAAGACATGCTTTTTTAATGACTTTCCCATAGAGAGGAACATCATTAATAGCCTGAAATAGTGGAATTTGGATATGCATGTTTTTTAATTGGTCAAGGATATCAAATGATGTTTCTTCCTCTGGTATAGGTTTGTCCATCCTAAGCCTTTGAGGAAAAGGAGGATTAACTAAGGTGTGAACACCAGTTTGACTTGATATATTAGTTGGCGGGACTATATTTGGAAAATTAGTTTTTGGAGGTGGTGTTGATGCTTCAGGAAGGTCTGGAACTTCCGTTATAATAGGAGGTTCTGGTGCAGGTAAATTAGTGCCAGATCTTAAGTGAATATCAGTTATTTCTAATGCATAGGTAGGGTACTATTGAGCATTAGTAGCATACCCCAGTTGTTTTTGTTGCTTATTGTTAGGATTGGGTTGTGGCTAAGTAGGTAATTGTGTTGGCCTTGGAGGAGGACTTGTGACTGTAGGAGGTGGCATAAGTGCCAGTTGAGACACTGGAGGTGGTAGTGATTGATAACTAGGATTTTGATTAGGCAATTATTGGGGTCCTTTCCACTGGTTATATGGTTTCCAATTCCCTTGTTGTGGATGCCATTGATTTGGAGGTTGTGGCCATTGGGGTTGTTGTGAGTTAAATCACTGGTTCTGTTGAGTATTAGGTTAGGCATTTTTCCAAGTAGTTTGGGAGTACTAAGGAGAATATTGAAAATTTTGGTTATGCCATTGGTTATTATAAGGATTAAAAGATTGCAAAGGGTCTTGAGGCATACCTTGTCTTAGGGCCCATGGCTAATGTTGAGAAATAAAGAATAGTTTCTCATCCTCTCCTTCTATTTTCTTGAACTCAGTAGGAAGGTGTTGGGTCTCCAAATTCACCACCAACTTGCATGGATAATCCTTCTTTTGTTGTCGACAATGAGGGCAGTACTCAGCTAGCTTTGCCTTGACATCTTCATGCTTCTTTTTAGCCTACATTGTGTCTAGGTGTTTGGCAACATCATTGATAATGTCTTGTTTAAAATCTGACAGCAAGTTTGAGATTTCTATCTTAGATATGCCATAGCTATTTCCTTTAGTAAGTGTGGGTCAAAATCCTCTGCCCTTTTTTATGGTTGATCTTAAATAGTTAAGGCAGATTTTCTTAAGATCATCCCAAAAATATTGAGATATATCTCCTTCCGTGATAAGGTCCAGTGCTTCAAGACAGTTGTCATTTACCTCCCTCAAGAAAATGAGTTTTTGTGAATCTAAAATGACTCAATAAGGTCCTCAACTTGACACCATCCCCAACAATGGTGCCAAAAATGAACAACCCCATAATAGGTAATAATAATCATGCCAGAGCTTCTCCTAGGAATAGTGTATTCAAACTAAGTATTATTTTCTCTATCATGAAGTGCATTTAGATTGTCAACCTAGGGACATATACTTGAAATGGGAAAACATGATTTATACACTAAGTCTCTCATAGAGTCATTTTACTTAAGCTGTAAGAAGGAACTTACACTATTTTTGTAGGAAAGTAAACACACACAACTACTAAATGAAAATGATGCTGACAACTATAAGTTCAACTTTAACCTATTCTACCAATCCAAAGCATTCAATATGATTATCTCTAAAGGTGTTGCAGGAACATACACAGGTTATAATGCTACATGAGAGAACAATGAATTCTACTTGAAATGCTGAAAATGCTTAAACTACTTACTCTATTCTACTCTAGTCTGCCTCCCAAGTGGGCCCCCTTGGTTGGCTTCTGCTAGATATTAGCACAAAATATAAATCAAAATCACTCCATTTTATTTCTAGAAAAAACTGATTACATCATCATAAAACAATACACAAAACTAAAAGAGTAACTTTACTTCTAGTTATAACAACAATACAATCATCTGACTAACTTGATTTCTAACAATTATATCCCTTTATATAGAGGATTGATATTTATTTGAACATAAAGATAAGGTCTGACTGATTCATGCCATAAAGAAAGGAGAATGCAACAGCAGTCCACGATAGAATATCATAAAGACTAAACAATCACTTCAACAGAATATTGACCACAGAGGAAATATAGCATAATCATGTTCTTATATTCCCTAAAATCATCATTCCTTCAATTCATCAAGCATGTTGCATAGTGTTATAATGGTTCTCCTCATCATGACTAAGACTTCTTCACTTCTTCATCAATGTTGTCGATCCACTCTCCAACTGCTCCTCTTTCCCTGGCAGGTTAGTAGCACATGCATATATATTCAAGTATTCAACCATTCAACTTAATCCAAATATTAGGACATATATTCAAATAATTATATGAAATACTACAACATATATATAACATTTAGCAAGGTATGTCAACTACTATCTACCCATAGGTTTTGTGGATTTGTACTTATAATATGTACATAAGTTCAAGTACTTAAAAGTCACAACAAGTGTTTTGGAAATGTCTAGAACATAGCATAAAAATAGTATAAAAAAAGACAAATTATTTCCCCATCACTAGGTTTGCAAGTCTTGAAGTTGTTGCATAAGGATATCAGTTTGTGATGGTGGCATATTTCCAACATTAGCAGATAAGTTAGTAGGTCTTTTCTATTGGGATTTTGATGTAGGCATGCATGATATACTATAGATTTGATATTGTTAGAGTAATAAAGTGTTTTGCTGATTAATTAAATTATATTGATTTAATTATTCAATCACTTATTACCTCTTTTGACTTAAGCTAAACTTTAGGCATATAATAATTAATTATCTTTATTAATTATTATCATGCAACTTAGGGTTTTACCTTTTTAGGGTTTTTGATCTCCTTTTATAAGGATTGATCTCATAACACTTTGTAACCTTTTCTGACATTTCATTATTGATTGCAACTTTTGTTTTTGCACATCAAAGATTTCTCCTCTCTCATGGATCAATGCGTTCATACCTCCATATCTGTTTGCTTCTCTCTCTTTCTGTGACAGGTGTTTGCGTGTAGGTGTTCTTGGGAGCTGTGGTTTGTTTTTCATCAACTCCATCATAGTATCAGAGCTTTAGATCTGCTTGCCCCTGGCCTCTTCTTGAGAGATTCGGCCGTGTTCGTCAGATCTGCATTTTTAGAGAGGGTTTCCTGTCAGATCTGGGGAGACCTATTTTTCTGGTCATCTTGGCTTCAAACAGACCTCACAATTGCATTCAGAGCATCCAAGAACCCCAAGATCCATATAAAATTTGTCTAATTTGGACAAAGTTGGAATCTGTGAGAAATTTTTTTTGCAAACAGTCTCGGCATGAATCTTGAGGTGATTAGTATTTTTTGAAGCACTTCTGGCCCAAAAGGACCCCACGATTGCATCTGAAAGGCTCAAGGTACTCAAAATTCATATAAAACTTGTCATTTTTGGACAAGTTGTCTTCTGAGGCAATTTTTTTTGCGTACCAGGGCTGTACAGCCTTGGCACACACTCTAAGGCACTGACGCAAGTGATTTTAATTAAAAAAAAATATTTTTGTTTGGCAGCTCGTACGCAGCCTAGTGGCCACTGCAGAGCTACCCCCGCAGTGCCCCCACTGACAGTTTGCACCGGTGGCACCGCCCAGCTCCTCTTCGTGCTTTGCCGCGGCCACACCGCCACCCACTACAGTTAGTGCCTCTGTCGCCACCAGTCAGCACCTCCACCGTGACCTCCTCTGTCATTGCTGGGCTCAGCGACCTCCACTAGTTGTGCCCATCGCCACTTCCTGCACTTCACCACCTATCTTAGCAGCCAACCCCAAGTCCCATTGGCAACCACCCGCCAGCCCTTGTGCCCCTGTCCTCTTCAGATCTTTAAATCTGCTTGCCCCTGTCCTCTTCCTGAGAGATTCAACTGTGTTCATAAGATTTGTATTTTTAGAGAGGGTTTCTTGTTAGATCTGGGGGGGACCTATTTTTCTAATCATCTTGGCTTCAAACGGACCTCACGGTTGTGTTCAGAGTGTCCAAGAACCCCAAGATCCATATAAAATTTGTCCAATTTGGACAAAGTTGGAATCTGTGAGAAATTTTTTTTGCAAACAGCCTCAGCATGGATCCTGAGGTGATCAGTATTTTTTGAAGCACTTTTGGCCCAAAAGGACCTCATGATTGCATCCGGAAGGCCTGAGGTACTCAAAATTCATATAAAACTTGTCATTTTTGGACAAGTTGGCTTCTGAGGCAAATTTTTTTTATGTACCAGGGCTGTACGGCCCTGACACGCACTCTGAGGTGTTGACGCAAGTGATTTTAATTAAAAAAATAATATTTTTGTTTAGAGGCCTGTGTGCAGCCCAGCGACCATCGTAGAGCCTCCCCCACCGACAGTCTGCACCGACGGCACTGCCCAATTCCTCTCTGCGCTCTGCCGCGGCCACTCCGTCACCCACCGCAGTTAGCGCCTCCATCTCCACCAGTCAGTGCCTCCGCCATGGCCTCCTTTACCACCACCGAGCTCAACACCAGAGTTAGTGGCCTCCACCTCCACAGGTCGCGCCCACTGCTAGTTCTCGCACTCCGCCGCCTATCTCAACGGCCAGCCCCAGGTCCCATTGGCAACCACCCGCTAGCCCCTGCACCCCTGCTCTTAGCCCCTGGTCACCCACGTGACCAAGGCCCTTTGTTTTTAGCCCCAGGGGGTTTAAAGGTGCGACGGCCTTTTGGCCATCATTTTTAACCTCGTATGTTGCTAATGTCATCACACCTTTGTTATTTTTTGGAGCTTTTTTAAGGGTACCTAGGCATTTTTTGCAATATCTCGGGCATACGGGATCGTAACTGGGCGTGCAATATATTGTCGAAAAGCTAGTTCTGAGCCCGATCCAAATTTTCTAGTATAGTTTTTTGATTTTTCCATTTTGATGCTCTTTTTTTCTGTCAAAGTTAGATGTTCTCTGTGATCGTGGCGTTTCAGACCTCCTGCCTTCCGGGATCTGTTTCTCTTGCATCCAGGCTCCATTTTCGGCAAACGAGATATTGTCAAAAAGATCTTTCTGAGATATTATCAAATCTGATGGTTTTATGTGGTTTTTTGTCCTTTTTCTAACGTCACCCATCCTCAGATCCTTGCAGACACCTTCTTTGGGCCCTCCAGCACAGCTGTTGGTGTTTTGCTCATATCTTGAGCATACGGTGTCAAAATTTGGCAAACGAGATATTGTCGAAAAGCTGATTCTAAGATCTTTCCAGATCTAGAGGTTATATTTTTTGATTTTATTTTTCTAATGGTGTTTTTCTCTATCAAAGCCAGATCTTTAGTTCTGCACTCTAGTAGCTCTATCTTGCACATCAAGACTCCGTTTTGGGAAAATGGTATATCGTTGGAAAGCTCGTTTAGAGAGCTTTTCAGTGCTATGAGTCATTTTTCTAGATTTTTCTCCAGGTTCATTTTATTCAGATTCTTACTTTTTTGTAGTCTGGTGGATATCTTGGTTGTTTCAGGTCCTAGGATCTCTTCCCTTTGAGGGATGGCTCATCTTAGGTTGTTCTTTTGGTTTAGCAGCCTTTGATATTCTTTGATCAGTGTATAATTCACTTTTGTGGCATTCTTTTATGCACACACACTAAGATAAAGTGCCATTCTATTACTTTGATGGGATCTTGCACATGTTCATGCTATTTATACTCACACTCCATTATAAAGTGTTAGGGGGGTTTTGATGTTTGCCTTTGTTTGCCATCTTCTTTTGTCATGTGAGCGTTCCTCCAATGACATTAGCCTCAGGTATCTCTATATGTGTCTGTACTCTCTCTACACATTTGATGTTTCAGATTCATCTTCATCATGCAGTCCATATTGGATGATCTTTTCAGTGTACCTATCATTACTCCCTTGTCAATAGTATGGGGGGGTTTCTACTATTGGTTCTAGTACTTCCTTGGTTCGATTGTGTGAGCCATGTATTTATTATTTGATCCTATGTACTAGGCGGTTGAAGTGGCTGGGTACCTATGCATTCCGATGAGATGGATCATTTACCATATAGACAATCTTTTCTTTCCTATTTTTGGATGCACTCTTCTAGCTTTGATTGATCAGCTCTTTAGGATTTTGGTGTTTATGCCATCTATATCTTTGAGTTCAGGTGTTTGCCTTTGTTTGCCTCCTTATTCGAGTAGTGTCATTTGAGGGCACTCATGCAGATTACAGTCTTCTCTACCTGGTCATATTTCTGTGGAGGATCTTCAAATCATCAATTTCTTCTTGACAGAGTTTTCAGTTTCATGCTTCAGTGATGTTGTACATGTTCATCTTTGTTCCTATTTTCTAGAACATTCCTAGTTTTGGAGGCTTCTTCAGTCCTTCAGACTAGTCTTTGTCTCTTTTTGGAGTAGAGTTTTTCCCATGTGGTTTTCTCTATTTCTCCACTTTGTAGAGACTCTCTTTTGTACTTGGGTACCTGATCAGGCCTTTGTTGCTGAGACCCATTTGCTTTCAGTAGTTCTTTCTAGGTTTTAGCTTCTCCCAAAGTTTATCTTAAGGGGGGGTGTTAGAGTAATAAAGTGTTTTACTGATTAATTAAATTATATTGATTTAATTATTCAATCACTTATTACCTCTTTCGACTTAAGCTAAACTTTAAGAATATAATAATTAATTATCTTTATTAATTATTATCATACAACCTAGGGTTTTACCTTTTTAGGGTTTCTGATCTCCTTTTATAAGGATTGATCTCATAACACTTTGTAACCTTTTTTGACATTTCATTATTGATTACAACTTTTGTTTTTGCACATCAAGGATTTCTCCTCTCTCATGGATCAATGCGTTCAAGCCTCCATATCTATTTGCTTCTCTCTCTTTCTGTGACAGGTGTTTGCATGCAGGTGTTCTTGGGAGCTGTGGGTTGTTTTTCATTAACTCCATCAAATATTGGGCTTTATATTGTGGTATTTGTTGAAAAGATAAGATATTGAGATTTTGTGATTGCTGATATCAAGGTTGGGGATTGTAAATCACAAAGGGATTGGCAGGTGGTTATGTCATCTTGGGGAATTTTTTTGGATAGATAAAAAGGGTTTGTTTCCTCATAGTATCTGGGTTCTTGTTATTTTTCACATGGGGAAATGGAGTGATGGATGAATTATCTAGGTGGTTCCTTATTTGAGATCAAATTACTAGTCTCCAACCAAAAGGGTATGGTGGGAGTGACATCTAAAAAAATTCTTTGATAATAAGATACGATGTGATTACTAATGTGCCCAGACAAGATGATACCTATTCTAAGAAGTTTTGGCTCCTATTAAAAAATGACAATATTAGAGATAGAGTTTGATTTCTCTTGATCTCAGAGTTTAATGGGTTTGATATTTATTTAATTAGTCTCTTACTTTAGATGAAGCATGAAGTCAGGGTTGGTTGTTTTAATATGATTTTGATGGTGGAGAGATCAAAATAGGTCTAGTCTAATTGGTTAGATTGATAGTCCTAAATGATTGTTGGGCCTAAAATAGAGGTTTTCTAATGTTAAATAATTTGGTATGATCCTATTTTGAAATTGGGTATGATTTGGGTAGTAGACTGAGAAAATGATGTTCAGGATTGGTAATTTTTTTTTACAATATTGTGTTTTTTCTCTTTATGACAATGTTTTGGCAGATTTACAATCACAACAAACACACAAGCACAATATGGTTGATAATAAACTAAACTTTGTATGATCTATGTAGGTTCAATGAACTTTTGAAGCCATGTGTTTTCACTAGTCAAATTACAATTGCAAAATAGAATACAAGAAGTTACTACCCTAAGGTTAAATTGGCTTCATTGAAATATTTTACGCACATTGCCTTGTAGTCTGCGAGCTCACATAGTCATGTTGCACTACTAGAACATGAGAGTCCTCTTGTAGATGCCCATGTTTTTAACTTTTGCCAGGTATTGTTGCCTTGTTAATGAAGATACATTTTAATAAAACAATACCCTAGGACACATATGATGGGGATCTTAGGGGGAGATTCTTCCCTCCCCTCGCACTAAAATAAGACAATGTTTAGAGGTGAACTAGGTTGGCCTCTAATCTAATAGGGTTTTAGTAAGATCTGTGGAGTCTCCCTAATCAGTTTGTAAGTGTGTGTGACACTAAAGTCTCTAGTGGACCATGTAACCTCCTTAGGCACTATTTTCCTGATCTGAGCTATCATCCACACACCTTGCTCGAGCTTGGTGAGATAAGACTAGAGTTTACTTAGAATCTTATTTATATATTGGTTGGAGGGATTTTCTAGTTTGAGGTCATCATTTGGTGGTTAAATGCACCCCCACACATGCCTCTCTAAATAAAAAAGGCTTTGGGCTCACCAAATATATATAGGGAAAATATGCTTAGTCTTAAGAAATAGGTTAGTTGCACTGTAATCAAACAAATAAACTACTAAACAATATTAGCTGTACAAAATAATTAAAGATAACCATGAATATATGAATAACTAACAATAATGAAATAATCAAACAAATACAGTTATCCACACTTAGCCTAAATCCTTCTATTGCTTCTCTGCTCTTTGTGTAAGAGGATGGATGACGCTTAGCATTGATTCTTGCAGAACTTGGACTCAAAGATCTGAGAATTGAAACTATGATAACTAATTGCATAAATGAAATGATAAAATGTGAAAAAGTTAGATATCAAAAGAAATTGGAATCCTTCATATGGGTTTGATGGGGGTTTATATAGATATGCAGAATTGAATGAATGGTTAAGATTAATTTGGGGAAATTAGAACTGATGGATGAGATAATTAGGAACTAGAAGATTTTGGGTAACCTTCTAGAAATGTAGATTGATTTCCAATTCAAACTCAAAAGTAAAGAGTTTATTTAGAAAACAAAATATGAGATAAGTTTTGAGAAGATTTTTTGATTTTGAGAAGATTTAAGTTTCCATAATGCAAATTTGAGAAAAGAATTGAGTTTGATTTAAAGATGATTTTTGTTGCAAAATGCAAATTGGAGAAAAGAATTGATTTTTTATTTAAAGATGTTTTTTGTATTTTCAAAATTTTGAGAACTCATAAGTTTGATTTTTCTAATTTTTGAGGGTTTTAGAATTTTTAGAATTTTGATTACATTATAAACTTGATTTTCAAGATTTTAGAATTAAAATTTAATTAAAAATACAAAATCTGAGAATGATGTAATTAAATCAAAATTAGAATGAAATTAAATTGGAATTAAATTAATTTTGGTAATTAATTTAATTTAGATGAATTATTAGTTAATTTAAATAATTAAAGATAATTATTTAAACTATGAGACTTTTTGAAATTGAATTTAATTAATTGATAATAACCAATTAATTAAGGTTAATTAATTAAATAATATTAATCATTTAATTAATATTAAGGGGAAGATTAAATGATGAAAATATTAGGCTATAATAGAATTAAGATGATTAATTAAATAATTAAAGAATTATTTAATTAATAGAGGAATAAGTAGTGATTAATCCAAACTTGCACGAGTGGCCATTTTTTGGTGTCTACAGAACAAGAAACATTAGATCACATTTTGTTCAATTGTGATTTCTCAAATAAATGTTGGCAGTGGTTATGCAGCAAACATGGCTAGATAATAGCCCTCCCCAATAGCATACTAGGACTCTTCCAATGTTATCCCAATACACATAAGAAAAGCCTTTATAATGTGCTATGGACAATTACCCCCTTTAGGGGGGATATGGGAACTATGAAAGGAAAGAAATAGACACATATTTAAAGATAAGAAAATGACCTAGGAACAAATTTATAAAAAAATTGAAACATATATCATTGAAATAGTTAATAATAGGATCTTAAAATATTCCAAGACATAAGTCACCATGACATATTGGGATGAAAATATACAGGTAAGATGGATTGGTTTAAAACTTCCACAATTTATTGGACCTGGGAATCCTAACAATTTACAAAAGAGACAAGAATGTACTTGGAAACCTTCCCAAAAAGGATGGTTCAAGCTAAATTTTGATGGGGCATCTAGAGGCAACCCTAGGGTGGAAGGAATGGACTATGTTGTCCATAACCAAAATAGCTTGGAGATTGCCACAATGTCCAAACCACTAGGCTATGCATCTAATAATATGGCAAAACTCTCAACTCTCACTGAAGGACTTAGGGTGTGTAATAATTTGAAGATTGAGAACTTAGAAATTGAAGGTTATTCAACCATTATTATAAATGCCTTAAGGAAAGGCAATATGCCAAATTGGAAACTAAACTCTCTATTATCCATTACCCTTTATCTCATAACATCCTTTCAAAAATGCACCTTTAATCATACATACATAAAGGGTAACTCTAGGGATGATAAGTTGGCTAATGAGGGAGCAGATGGAGTTTCTATGATTAATCTAATAAATCCATGAAATACTATGAGGCTTATAAATATATACACACCAATAACTGGTAAGATATACATATACAAAAGGGTGTAGCCACATATATTACTCCTTTATGTTATAAGAATTATCCACACAAGTATAATAGGATACACAATTATATGTATGTATGTATGAACAGACATATACTCATATAAATTTTATATATATATATATATATATATACATATATATATATATATATATATATGTATGTATATGTATATATATATATATATGTATATATATATATATATGTATATATATATATATATGTATATATAGATATATATATATACATATACATATATGTATATATATATATATACATATACATATATATATATACATATACATATATATATATATACATATACATATATATACATATATATATATATATGTATGTATATATATATATATATATATGTATATATATATATATATATATATATATATATATACATATACTGATACATAAGTGTGTGTGTGTGTAACGAGATGCTTTGAGGTTTATACTTGTGTGGATACATTCTCACTTAATTAATGTATGGCTTACCTAGTTGGTGTTAAACACTTACGATTATCTCTTTCATTTTTGCTCTTATCTATCTTCAAACTGCACATCTATATTGTCTAATAGACATTTTTGTGTTAGCTTAGTTTTTTTATTGCTCTTTGCCCTATTTTCTTTTTCCTTTTGGTTTTCACATTCTCTTATAGATATATTAGCATATTATGGCTTCACATTTCCCACCCACTTACACACCCACTTTTGTTTTTCCTTCCCTTTTAATTGGTCACTTATTATTACCTTTATCATTAATCTATTTATAGCTCTCCTTTGATAGCTTATGGTATAAACTGTCCTTAATTCTATCAACCTAGTGTTTAAACATTTCAAGAGGAGTATGCCTAATTAGATTATATGAGGCCAATAGATTCAAGGATCATTTTAATATGGATAATTATTAATTATGGTGGAAATCTTGTCCAAATAATGGGTTTTAGTCTCCAATTAAAGTATGTGTAATTTTGACGGCTCAGATGTTAAACTTGTCTATGAATCAAGCTTATAACATTTATGACAAGTTATAATGATTGCGACAAGTAATAACCCTTTGTCTCATTGAAAACCTCTAGAGTGAAAATTTCTTTAAATTCACATACTTTTTGGGTGCTTCTTTCCATTTGTCTTTCCTTTGAAGCTTAGTTTGATCTAAAATGGAGACGTCGATCAAGCTAGGAAGTATTAATAGGCAGATCACCTTTGATAAGGAGGTTAAGATTGATTAGGAAAATTGTGAATATTAAGAACAAGGTGATCATGAGGGATATCCTTAGAATCCTTGGGGATCAACTTATGAATAGTTGCAATAAGTTTAGGGAAAATCAAAATATTCCAGCTATGTTAATTGCAGTAGCAATGCATATTTACAATGATAGGATAGACATAGCAAGTCTATGTTGTGGCTTATTTATAGAAGAAATTCTAGTAGACTTAGATAGAGTGATGGTCAACATCATAGGTGACCCCACTTTATCTTAACTAAGGAATTATGATATGTTGATGATCAGGAATAATCTTGTTGCCACATACCCCATCCTGGTTGCTAAGGATTGAAATGGGTTTTGGGCTCAAAGGCCCATTATTCAAAGAAACCTTGACTTTCTTATGGCCATCTTCTGAATTTCGAGGCCTACACACAAAAATTGGTTTGAGGAATACCTCAAAATGGATGGCATGGAAGAGGAGAACATTGAAATGGAGGAAATTCAAGCCCTCCACATCGGTATTTCTAAAAGAGACTAGTAACAACATTTGACGCTATAATATGTGGGGAATTTTATAAAACTTGCAAAGGCTTGATCTTGGTCAGCATTTTGATACTCATGTTTAATATGTATTTACTTATCCTAGTTGGTAGTCATTTTATTTAGGAGAATTCTTAAATGTAGCTTTGCCACAATTTTGACTCTATGGGCCATTTTGGTTTCATGAAGGATTGGTTCAGTTCTTTGGTTTAAATCACTTTTAGTGGATGGACCTATATTTTATTCATAATTTATTTGAATTCTAGTTTCCTGGATAAGGAAATGGACATAGTATAGTTATGGTTTTTTGTTTTTGTTTATATCCAATTTTTCCTTTTCTTTCAGAATTATTGATAGAACAAGGATCTTCCTTTATGTATTTATATTCTCACTGGGGTGTGTGTGTATGTGTGTGTAATTGTAGCTACTTATACATATGTATTTGTGTATGTATATATATCTATTAACACACATATATATATTTATGAGCAATTAAGCAGTGTCTTATTCTATCTTTTTTATTTTTTTATTTTTATTAATATAGATATAGTAGGATAAGTATAGATATACCCCTAATGTATAAATACTTACAATCATTTGTATATTCTCATACTTATAGATATACCATAGGGTCTATCTAGACATATTTATGTTCTCTTAGATATGGGGTTATCTCTTTGCCTGGGACATTCACTTTAATGTTCTTGGTAGATTGGTTTCTCATGGTTCCACTCTCATATCTATGGTATTCTCTTTCATTATATAATGCGCATTCTCAATTTCTTTTCAAGTAGTATTCATTATTTCAGCTAATGTGGTTTCACTAATATGAGATCATCTAATGGTTATTTTAGTTGGTGGGATATGGTTGGTTCATAGTGTTTAGTTATATATGGGCCAATTTCTTCAAAGGGATAGAGATTATATATTTAATGGCACTGATTATGGGATTTTGTAATTACTTTCTCTTAGGGAGGTAAAGTATGAGATTATCACTAAAGACTATTAGAATATTAGCTGATTCATGAGCAAGTATATGAAAGGTATGTGACACTCCTAAGAATTACATATTTGGCTTGACATATGGGGCTCACTTGAAGGTAATACTACATTTAATACTTTAAGATTATGCTAGTTTTACAATGAAAAATAATGGCTCAAGTTACTTGTTATCATGATTGGTCTTTATAAGTTGAATAACGAGAATTGTAGCTTATAATATCCTTGGATGAGGAAAAAATTGGTTTCAGATGGCATTCTTGTTACAGATGCAATCTTTCTCATCATAATTATCTTATGGGCATTCAAGTTATTTGGACTAACAAGTAGTTAAGATGTAGGAAGCTATGAATTCAATTTTTTGCAGGAACAAGTCTGATGAAACTAGAACGGGCTTCAGTGTGAGACAAGGTTGATAGTATTGGATATTCTTGATACAGAGGCAGAATCATGGTGATTATGTAATCTGTAATCATTGTAATCCCTCACAAGCAAAGGGGTTGTAAATTTTAAAATGATGCCATGAACATATGATTGTAAAAGGGTATAGAAACCCTCACCCAAATCTAGGGGTTGTAAGAGGGAAAACTATTAAATATTAGCTATAGTATATAATGGAGGCAAGGATTTGTAAATGAGGAAGTATATTCCCTCAATTCACCCTGTATTATAGACTCCCTCCCCTATGATTGTATCATTAAAACTCTCTCGTATTTTTAGAAAATGGGAAATTGTAATATCAGGCAAAATTAAACTTTTATAGTTTTGGGAAAGACCATAGGTTTTCTTAAACTCAGTTCTTTCCTACCGGTTCCCACACTAAAGCGAGTTGTAAATTTCTTTTAAAATTAGTAATATTTTTGGCTACGACCTATTATCCATTAAAAATAAAATAAAATTGGGTATCTACAACACCTCTTACTTCAAAACATATTCCTTCAACATAAATTATGTATTTTATGTGTAAGCTACACCTGTTATTTTCAACTTTATACAAAATTTACATCACAAATCAAAATTCAACAAGAAGTAAAACCTGTCATTATCGTTGCTCACTTATCATACACCACTTGTATAAATTTCCTATTCATATTTACAGTACTCCATGATCTCATGATCAATATCTCACCTTTCCCTTTTATCCTTCTCCTCCTGTATAAAGGAGTTTTTGGTTTGAATATGGGAAAACTTGTGAAGAAAGAGGAATTACAAAGAAAATTGAGATGAAATTGTGTGGACTTAAAATAAACTGGATTACCCATAAATTTTAGTAGGAATGTTTAAATATTTTAAGACTGAGATGACATAATCATTCATCTAACCTGAAGGCAAAAAGTAATTTAAATTTAAGTCTTTGTCTATAAATTTAATTTTAATGCTTAATTTCACAACTAATATGATTGAATTCACACACAAACAAGAACATAATATATTTTGAACTTGCCCTCTATAAAATTTACTAGAACTATAACAAATCACAATTTGATATTAATTAATAAAAAATAAACCTCTAAGTAAAGGAAATAAAGCCCTAATATGAACAAAGGTTTAACCATGTCAGCTAAGAAGAATTCTATGTTATTTTATTCATGTTTTAAGAGACCATCACCTATACATTATTGTTATCTCAAAACCAACTTCCTAGAAATATTGAAGTTGGTTTGACTTTCAGACAAAATTTCTAGTTTAATTGTAACCATATGAAGAAACAATCAAAGAACAATATTCATGCCAACCATTTCTCGAAGTTTATCCTTGAGAGGATGAAAACTTACCAATCATTGATAATTTGTCTGCATCAAATGTCTCCATCGTAACTTCAACTGCAACCGAGTTTGGAAAAGCTCTTGTTGGTCATCGAACCATCAAGAATCTACAAATCAACAACCAAATCCTTTTTTTTTGTAGACAAAAAGAGTGTAAAATTGAACTTCAAGAAAGAACCATCCAAATGTATCATTAACAATAACACTGATTGTTTGCATATTCATAAATAAATTTTAAATATAATTTTTCATGTTATCTTCTATTCTTATTCCTCTTCTCTAAATGTTGATTCAATGTTAGGAGTGTCTCCTTCCATCTTCACAAATACCATTTCCTTCAAATCTACCAAATCCAAGGCAAAGTAGGGAACAACTGTTTATATATTCATTAAGAGTGAGACTGATTGTTTGTGTATTCAAAAATAATTTTTGAATATAGTTTTTTTTAATGTTATATTCTATTCTTATTCCTCTTATGTGGAGAAAATTCTACCCACAAAACTAATTATGCAAAAATGTATTTTATTTTGGATATTATAATATCTTCTTGTTCAATACAAACTATTATGCAGAGATAATTATTTTTTTCATTTTAGAATGTCTTTTTAGCTGACCAATTATTCAACCAATTTTGATTACTAAAAATTTGTATTGTAACTATTTGTCCAGTGCTTACTTCAATTTTATAAGCCTAATTTTTCTAGATTGAAACCCATTTCAAATTTTCTACCATAGTACACCTAGACTAAGAATTAGGTACAATTACAAATAAATAAAAAACATGGATTCAAAAGCATTACATCCACCATCTTTTCTTTTTAAAATTCTAATTCAAGTGTCCCCTTATTCCCAACACTAGTTCCAACACTTCTCTAGATGTGCCAAACAAGTCTCTTATGTTTCACATCCTCTAGTACTTGTCTACTCCATGACTTTGACAATTCATTTTGAATGCAAACTTTTTTGGCTATTTAATTTAAATAGTGAAATTTACTTTATTTGGTAACAAATAAATACAATCAAAAGTACAATCTAGCTACTGCATAGAAATAGTGTTCAATATGAATGGTAAAAATATAAATTGTACGCATTCCTTTTGCGCTACAACTGGTTCTAATTTAGGGAATTCCCACCTTTTCCCATGCCATTACTAAAATTAAAAAAATTCTCTATAAATTAATGGTATTAATTATGCTACCCACAAGGATCACTAAAGGAATTGAAGGAATAACTAAAAATGTAATAGATGCATGAATGTAGAGATGCTCATTCTTGTATATTATGGTATGCTAGAGCAAGGCAAAAATCAGATGCAATAAAATAAGTTTGGAATTATCTCCATGAGAAATTATGAAAGAAGATGAAAAGGGATTTTGCTTTCTAAAATATTTCTCCTACCCAATAAATATATTTCTTCAACCTAATAGATATAGGATACAATTTTTCAAGATATGCTTTTTGTTGCTCGATAATTGATATATTTTATTAATTTTAAGATAATATTAATTAAAGAATTACATTAAATCATATTTATGCAAATATCTACTTTTAGCAACACCTTATCACCCTAAGATAGACTTCTATAGACCCTATCCTTCCATCAAGAAAGTATCTTTTCTTTGCATCTAAATTTAGTTTTTTCATCATTCCTACTATACTTCCGATATTAACACCAAATATCAATAACTTCATTGACAAATATATCACCTAGTAATAGAACACATCTAATTACATATAATGAGGACCTAAAAACATGTTATCCTAGCTATCAAATCTTTACAAGTATAGGTATTTAGACAAAAAAATATCCCAACAAAAAAACCCTTTTACATATGTCGCATTCTAATTCCATATCCCTACCAGTATGATTTGGCTCCAAAAATACCCACAAATATTTTTATTTTAATGGATTAGAGTTCCATAAGAGCCCTAACAAAACTAAAATTACAATTCTCTATACCAATCAGATCACCACTTTCTTAGCTTGATTGCCACACAAGATCACCTACCTCTATTTGATCTTCTACTTCGTGGAACCTATAGTGGAAAAAAAACTCCAGTTAACTCCCCTGTAAAATCATGCCTTCTTAGAACCAATTTGAGGTTCTCCTACTCAATTAAAATATCCATCCTATATGCATCTATATCCACTCTCGGGCACCTTACAAACAAAACTAGTCCCAACTCTTTTGCCTCATCTAGGTCTTCAAAACACTCACTATAATCAAAACCCACCCTCAGATCAACCCATTGTAGGAAGGATTCCAACTTGCCTAATAGAGCCTCCTCAAACAGAGAGCATATAACCTATTTTATTATTTCAAAATACTCACCTAGCTTAAGCCCCCACTCTAATATCAAAGAGGCAATGTTGACATTCACCCTCAATCTATGCTTCACACCCATAAAAAGACTTCCAAGCATTTTCAACACAACCTTTATCACGTTATCATAAGGGAATTTAAATAAGGCTTTAAGATGCTGATATTTCACAGGGCCATAGAAGTCCTTATACTAGTTCTTAGTCTTAAACATAAACATTTCCTCCATTTTTCACCCCTCACTCAAACACTCAGCTCTACAACTCAAAACACTTCTCAAAATTCCAACTACTCTACACTTTAAATGTCTTTTTAAGGATACTCTATCTGTGTCATCCTCCCTTCAAACCATTCCATTTGTCACCAACTCATCATTAATTAGACCTCTTACGAGTGTCGTCACCTTAGTCAAATCAAATGTTGATGATGTGAGAAAATAAAACCTTATGCGTCCAAGCATTTATTTTCCAATCCCCTTCAATCTTTTAATGATTACAGCCTCGTGCTAAACCTTTAAAAAGTCCCATCCCCTTTACATGGATTGCATCATAACCAAGCACATCTCCTTTGTTTCACAAAGGCCATAGTTGAATGTTATTAAGATTGGACATGACCATCATAATTATCACATTAATCTTACTCTTTCATTAACATGTCTCTATTTACCACCAATCTTTTCAAACTTTAATCCTTTATAATTTATCCATCTTTCTATAGTCCTCAAATTGTGTTCTCCTAACTCATTAAAACTAAAAACCAATTTTGATCAAATATCTACTTCCTTATTACATGATCTATGAATATGGCTTACCTTATAATTTTCACAAAATGCTCTAATTCTTTATTAATTTCCCAAATATAATTTTGAAGATGCCAAGCCTTTTCCATCATATTTGTTATTGCCTGAGTGATGATCAAAGAGTCTCCCTCCAAGTGGATTTCCTAAATACTCATATTTTGGTCCATACCAACTGCTATCAAAGTTGCTTCGGCCTCGATGACATTATTAGTTCCCTCATCAAGTTTATTTTCTGCTATTTCCATTGTATTTCCATTCCAATCTTGGACAATGACTCCTTCCCATGAAGGTTAGGGGTTTCCTTTAGCAACTCCATTGAATTTTACTTTAAACCACCCCTTAGCAGGTTTCTCTTAGCTCACCAAGTAACTACCAACCTATTTATTCTTGACCATCAAATCACCCATTCTAGATTTGATCCTAGTCCCTTGCCACTCCTTTTGGATTCTTCTATCCGCCTTTGTATAGGGAATGGGAATGAACTATTTTTGTGATGCTGAAGTGGCTACCACCTCTTGAATCATGTGATCAATCCTACCTTGCATCCTTTTTAATGTTTCTTTTTTATCCAAGAAAATTCATCTATTTTTCTCCTTCCATACCTCCTACATCAATATGGATGGGCTGACTATCCATTTACTAGAGACTGTATATTTATCATGCATAATGTGAAAACCTTCAAAGAACTCCTTAACTATGTTTTGAAAAGGACTCTACCATCCCAGTTTGGCTTTAAGATTCTCCCAACAAGCAACAACAACTTTACATTGCACAAGTAGATGATCTATTGTTTCCTCAAATGAATTACACATTACACATTTAGTAGGTCCAACAAAATCAAGTTTCTTCCTTCTATCTATTTTTATAATTCTTCCCCACACCAAAATCTATGCATAGGTGCCAACTTTTGGTAGACAATCTTTATGCCAGCAAAGCCTTTTTCCCTAGAATGGGTTACCCTCTTGTTTATCAAGAAAATGATAACCAATTTTCATTGAATAGTTCCAAGACAAGGACCCATACCAAACCACTCAGTCCTCTCTATTATTCATAATGACCTTCCTTCTTTGTATAACTCTCTTCATCAGTTCAACTTATTGACATGGTAAACCTTCCATAGTTGTCTCCTTCCACACCCATTAATCACCAAAGGTCCCTCATTTCATTTCAACATAGTTGTCAAGATATATGATTAGTTATACTAGGCCTTCATGATATGATTAAATTCCAATTGCAGACCCCCTTGGTGGATTTTGAATTGTAAAAATTCTATGATTTTCATGAGTATACAAATATTTGGATTTCATTAGCTTATGTACTTGTTGCATCCATGTTACCCTATCATGATCTTGCTTATCCCAAATTCACCTTCATTATTCCTTGATAGTCTTTCCATAATCCCAAAACATCCCTTCATAGCCTACATCACCCCTTTACCTGAATTGTGTTATCTTATCCACATCTTATCCAAATTGACCTCTTGATCTTGATCAAAATGGAGAACTTAAAGTACAAAAATTTGTTATCAAGAACTTCTTGACATGTCCACTTATTTTGGATCCCTTATTTTCATGACTATAGATCGTTATCCTATAGGCTATCTAGCACTGCATCATTGGCTTCCATGGCTTATCCAAAAACCTGCTTCACATTGCTATATCATTTTTCCTTAGCTTGGGTACTCTTGAGGAGATGGTCCTAAGGCTCACATTCACATGCTTCATTCACCATGGCCTTTCCATCTCTAATCCATCAGCTTGCAAATCCATCCATCATTTCCTATATCTTGCTAGGCATTGGGGGAAAACCAATGTGATCTTGTTTGAGAGCTGGTAAAAAGGAAAGCATAAAGTGCTTTGAGCTGCATCTTGCATAAACCGAGCTTTGGTAATATTTTGTAAGTTTTTCCCAAGTCCAACATTTTTCCTATCCAACTAGGGGCATTTGATCTTAATCAATGGATTTCAATAAACATGCATCAATTCACATGACACAATGCATTAAACTCAAACATATTCGATCAGTTGCACATCAGAGAGAGAATTATCAGAGCTTTAGAAGAGAGGGATTTTTCATTGAAACTTTGATGGATATCATTGTTCCAACCCAAGTATTTGAACCTACAACTTGATCCTTGAGCCTTCATTGACTTTATTATTCAAGATTAAAAATTTACGACACTTAAAAGATCAGAATGTTTGGAAATTCTTTTTGAAAATCTTGATACATTGCAAAACACTTGAAGCTTTCTTTTGATGATCTTTATTGAATTGACTTTTATCACATCTTCTTAGCTAATCAATGATGTTTCAACTAGATTGGCCATGATGGAGACATGATATTTTTCTTGCCTTTGAGTGACCATCTTGAGGGAGATTCATCAGCTTATTTGAATTCATCTAATGACATGGTCATCAAAGAACCATCAAGGACTTTCATGTAGGGTGGAGGGTTGACATTTGTTTGTTTGCAACATCAAATCCATTGAAACTGGTATTCATACTCCCATAGTTTGGTCATCCAACTAGTGAGGGTTGTACTAGTTTCCAAAGAGGTTACCAAAAGTGATATAAAGTGGTATTCATATCATCATGATATGGTCAGTGATGATTGTACTTTATTTTCGATCCCACAATGCTCAATGATGAAAATATTTCCTATGGCATTTCTTTGCTAAAAAGCTAGTGACACTTAGTTGCATTGCATTGCATTTTCATGTTAGATTAAGTGCATTGGTTTGTGGTAATTTTCCAAGGGAAAAGGGGGTCAATTCAATCAATATCTTGATCAATCAAAAAGGGGGAATCAAAGAAAGTCCATATCAACATATAAATGTCCATAACATCAAAGATCCAACAATCTATATATCAAAGATACAATATCATCAACAAAGTGATACATCAAAGTCCTGATCAATATAAACATCAACATGATACAAAGTCATCAACAAAGAAGATCCATAAATCTAATATCCAAGAAGCTAGGGACCGCATGTATAACTTACGAAAATGTGTCTGTTTCACAAATCAAGGGAATCATATCAGTATTCTATATCAATGGATTATCTTACGTCAATCAATCAATCAGTATCACCCTATTGTTTCTGAACTCTTGATCGTGAGGTGGGAATAATAATATCAAGTAATCAAACCTATCACTAGTTGTTCGTGTCTCTATTTCTTGAAAGTGAATTATCAATATCAATCCTATGAGTTATCTCATATCAGTTGTTCTATCCTATCAGATTGACAAATCACATTCATTGGTACCATTATCCTAATATCCTAATCACTTGTTTGCTTAACTATAACAGACCTATCTATCTTGGACCATAATCAACAGATCAATCAAATAGGGGCATTTGTTGATGAACCAGGAGTATCATCAATGAATTATCAGAAATGAAAACATATTGAACTCAAATCAATCAATCAATCAAATTTTCAAATCAAACAATCAATATGTTTTATTTCTGAGGGGGCATCATAGTATCAAATTGGCAATAAAATCAAATCAGTGGGGCATTAAATTTTTTTTGAATCATTATCAGAGGCATATCATTTTATCAAATCAGATCAGAAGCATATCATATCAAGAAGCATATCAATTTCATATCAGAGGCATATCAACAAATCGGTGAATCAGCAATCAGGACCTAAAAAGCAATCAGGACTAAAAGAATCTTTGAATCAATGTTCTTCGCACATCACTTCAAAGAGGGGCATTTGTAGACACTCAAAAATGGGCAAGTGCTTTTAAATCAATAAAATGGCTCAAAATCATCAAAATGCACTAATTCAATCAAAAAAAGGATCAAATCATTAAAATAGACATTTATTAAATCAAATTGGACAAAATCAATTAAATCAAAGGAAAAATCAAATAATGATGTTAAATAATTAAATCAAAGCTTAAAGGGATGAAAAACACTACATAATTGATTTTAATCAATTACTGGTATAGTTGTTTAAATCAAAAATCAAAATGAACCTATTACCCTTACATGGCTAAATTTAATTAATTAATTGAATTTAATAATTTCTAATATCTTTCAACAAAGTTGAGAAACCAATGAGAATTGAGGATAAAAAGACATAAATCACTCAAAAAGGATGAATCTCAATCACTCATTCTAAAGTTTCAATCTCAACCACTCAATCTTGTCCTTTTGTCCAAAGCTTTGAGACAAACCTTTAAATTATCCCCCCATTTATGAACAAAGCAAAGTATTTGACTCAACCAAAGGTAAATCATGATTACTTCACTCCACCCCCTACCCTTGGGAATTTACTATAAGTATGAAGCATTTTGAGAGAGATTATCATCTTAGAACTTCATTTGCAAAGCATTGTTATTATAGGCATTTTAAGAGCATTGTGAGCAATGGAATATCTTTGTATCAATTTGAGCTAGAAGAAGCATTGTAGAAGCATAATTTCTCATTTTAGAAGTGTCACTAGTGAGGATTTGAGCTAAGAGCTTCACTTACCACCTCTTTCTAGAGAACCATGAGATGCTATAGATCTTAGTTTCAATTCTAATTAGATTTGCATTGTATTTACTTTGAGTTATTGCTAATTAGATCTTAATTTCATGAAGGTGTTAAACACACACACACAAATGGCACCCACCGTGGGGCCCTAGGCCTCATTTTATCATTTTCATCATAATTTGCATGCTTGTTTTGTCTATTTTCTGTGAATATTTTGCAGGAAATAGGTGAAGTCATGTTTACAGGAGATTTAATCACACCAGGAGTCATTTTACTACCGCTTAAGATCTCTACTCTGATCCCTGTTAGTTGAGGATTCACGCCTGGCATACAACTATTTTGTCTTGATTTCTCTACAGTCACCTATGAATCAAAATCTCATGCCTGTGAGATCAAAGCATTCAGCCTTTTGTGCTTAAATTCAGGCCTATGACTCAGGAAGTATCGCTTTACCGCAATTTGTTATCACCTATCTTTACACTTTGCTTCACAATTTTAAATAATAGTTACGCTTATAATCTGTCAATTCACGCTTACTGTTATTAAATTGTCTCTTAGCATAAATAATTTTCCATAATTTTAAATTATGTTCACACTTTGTGATAAATTGTTCATGCTTGTGTAATTTTCAGTGTCGCCTATGTCACTGCAAAGTGTTGCTTGCTGTCACTAAAGTTACATATGCTGACAATTTATTCAGGCCTATTAGCTGGAAAATGTCACCTGCTATTTGTTGCCTTTATTTACTATTAAATTGATTAAATCATTTGTCTAACTCTTTGTTTGCATGATTTGACTGTAAATGAGTAGACACAGGAAGGTCCAGAAGCCAAAAAGCATGTTTAATCAAGAAGGAAAGGCATTAGCAAAGAAGATCAAGAAGGAGAACTTTGAGCACATTAAGGTTGTTCTTGAGACAACACAAGAGGAGGAAAATCAGGTATTCCAGAACTATCTTGCAATTATTGAAGCTTACAAAAAGAAATTTGCTTCTCTCAATTGGATTTTTAGTCCTTAGTTCAAGTTTTTCTTTGAAAATTTGTAAATAAGGTACCTAAAGTTTATACATAATTCTTTTCTTCATAAATTTTGATTTGGTTTCCCCTCATTTTGAATGGTTGTGTTGGACTAACTTGTTGGAGGAGGGAGCGGGAATGATTGCCACTAGGTGAGTAAAAAGTAAGATAAAAGGCAAAAATCATAAAAAAAAACACCTAGCCATTGCTAGCTACAAAGGAAAAGGTATTCATCGAATCAAGCTTGCACTTGCTTAAATTGTGGCATTCATTGAATCTAGCTTAATTAAAATAAGGAATTTGACCAAACACCTCAATTATACTTGAATCTCTTTGTTAGGAGATTGAAAAAGAACATGGTTACTTGAGTGTTTGAGAAACTAAGAGAAAGTTAGGGATATGCTCTTCACCTTTTAGGTGAACCAAATTCCCAAAAGCTTAGTCTTAATTTCATTTCCTTGCTTTATATGAACATGCTAGTTAAAATAGAGCAATAAAGGGCCTACCTCCTGAGATTTTCCTTACGAGGATGGTGAGAGGGACAGCCCAAAGTGGGATACACTCAATTTTGCTACAGGAATCCAACCCACTATAAAACAAAACACATGCATCCTTAATGGGGTGTGTGACAAAAGGGTTTTAATTTTTTTGAATTTCCTCTAGTATTCCTCACGAATTACGCAAAATCATACCTTGGTGCATGTGGGAAACCCCTTAACATACTTGGGGGATGAAATTTTAAGATCCATTTTGAACGGAATCCATAATAAATCCTTGATAAAGTAGCAAGACCACCTTATAGAGCCAAAATGTTAAGAGCCAAATTTGACTTTAGGTAGGTTGCTTGGAATTATTTCTTGTGTAAAACTTGTGGAAATGATCGAGAATATACACAATAGAGTGTTTAGGGACACGAGGAAAAATTGATGTGTGTGTTGTGGTTGTGTTCCATTTTCAAACAAGAAAATTTCATAAGACCCGATCTTAAACATTTAAAAAAATTCAAAAAATTTACAATCTGGTTATCAAAGTGCCACTTGTGCATAGAACAATATTTCCTATCAGAGGAAAAGTTACACCTATGACTTTTATGAAAACACGTATCAACAGTGAAGTCACGCCTAGAACATATTAAATCACACTTGTTAAAATTGGAAAAATGCCTATCAACGATAAAGTGTCACCTGCATCTTGCAGTGTGATGCCTACCTCAATTCCAGTTGATGTGTACCAACTTTTCAGTCACGCCTACACTCTAGCAAGTGACACCCAAAAACAAAGAAGGGCAAACAGTGGACATTTCCTGAGGATTTGGGGAAATTTTGAAATAATTTTTGGATACTCTTTGCAGAGATATTCTTTATCAGTGCAACAAATAGATCATATTCCTGACAAACATTTATAATGATGAGTCTATTTGAGAAACAAATCAATCCTATTATGGAGCATAATTATCGAAATCAAGATCAAGATCTCCATTGGCATCAAAATGATGAAGTGTTTGAAGGTGAAGTTTCAAAAGCAATCCAAGATCCCATATTTATGGAAACAATGAATTAGTTATGGAGTGGAATAAAGAAGCATACTTCATGAAGTTAGCTCAATTAGGAGCTAAGCTTCCTCATGATTTTGACACATCAACCTTGTGGGATAATGAGGAAAAACAAAAACAAAAAGAGATATCATCTAAAAATTCATCATTAAGATCAAGGTGTCCTTTTCTTTATGATGATGGGCCATCTATATCTTCATCTTCCTCACAAAAATAAGCATTTAAGAGAAACAAACCTATCGTGGATCAAGGGAAATTTCATGATGAATCTATTTGTGATCAAGGTAATAAAGAGTGTGAAGAGAAAAGTACCACTCTCAAGAAAGATCTAATGCACAAACCTCTATCTAGCAAGGTTTCTCCCATAGCATGTACTCCTTTCATCTTTCATTAATCTCACAAAGCTTCACAACTATCCAAAATTCCTCCATCAAAGAATGAGCCTAATATTGACACTTTTCCCATTGACTATGTCTACCCTCAAGGGTTACCTTTAAAAGAAACCCAAGCTAACTTACATCTTGATGCATATCGTTTCCATGCTTCAAAGATCTTGGAACCCAAAGCTTCATGTGCTTCAATGCCTATTATAACCCTTCAAAAGGATCCTACATTATTCTTCCAAGCATCTACCTTTTCCTTAGAAGTGGCTCCATGTCTAGAGGATAATCCAAAGAGAAAAGAAACAAATGTTGATAAAGATCAAGATCAATATTATATACAATCCCCCTCCCATATTTGATGGAGGTCCCATATCTATAGAACCTTGTGATGATCCCCTTGCAACCTTTCTTGTCTTCCAAGATGATGTCCTTCCATTCCAAGAACGAAATACTCTTCCAAGTTCCATATTTTCTCCACTTCCCAAGCAAGATCAAGATATCCCTTCCACAAATTCCAATGAGCATATTGAAAATCAAGAGAAAAATACCCTCTCTATACCCTTCAAAGATCCTTGTCAAGATCAAAGTATCCTATCATTTCCTTGTCATATTCCTCCATGTTCACCTCAAGAAACCATCATTCTTCCAAATCCCTTGCATGATAATAAATCCCTTCAAGTTTCAGTTGATCCTATCAAATGTGTTCCTATCAAAGCTATTCATGAGCCTATTGGTATAAAGATAAATCTTAAAGATGTGAACCTTGGCAATGCAGCTCCTTTCAAAGATATTGATATCCCTTTCACACCTTATATCCCTCCATTCAAACGTAACCATATGCCTTCATTATCCTCAAATCCATTTTGGGTTCCTATATCCCAAAACAAAAGTCTTCATCCCTTCCATCTGTATTAGGTCCTTATATCCCTCCATCCTCCATTCCTATCATCCCTAGCTATCCATTCACTTACCCTGCCATGTATCAAGATCAACGAAGGCACACATACTTGAAGAATGTCCAAATACCAATCCATACGAAACCTCCATATTATTCCTATTCATCCACAATTCCTAAGTCTTTTGGAAGCAATTTTGATGTGCAACATAAAAATCATAAATCAAAGAATCCATATGTGTATAAAAATCACAATGTCTCATCTAATCGACATGTGAAGGAAAATAAAAATAAAATATCCAAAAGGCCGCAAAGGTCCACCAAGCAAAAATAAAAATCAAATAAAATGCGGGTTACTAAATCCCTCATTGAAGAAATGCATTCAAAGGCATCACAAAAGAAAGAAAAAGCAAAGAATATGTGGATTCCCAAGTCACTTTTGAAAGACTTGCACACAAAAGAAAAATCAAAATTGACATTCAAGCTTCCAAAGGCTTCCACTCCATCTTCTTCCAAACATCTTCCACTTTCAAAGTCTAATTTGGGTTCCTATATCCCAAAATCCACTACCTCAAAAAGATCCTTACCTTCCTCATCTATTGTTCCTCCATCATTTCACCACTATTCAAGGTGTGTGTCAAAGTTGATCTTGCCAACATTCCCATCTACAACATACCTTCTTCTTATCCTCACATTCATTTTCCAATGCATACTTTCCATACTTCCATCCCTCTTATCAATATCTTTGAGCATCCTAGTCATACCCATGGTTTATTATAGCATATCTTTCAGAGGAGCATTATCCAAAGATTTAGATGTTGGGAAAATATTGAAAAAAAAATACAAGACAAAAGAAGAGAAAAAAAAAGAGAAAAAAAGGTGCCTTGGTGAAAACCTAGCAATAGGCACCCGGGTAGCAAAAGTAAAGAGAAACAAATACCATGATGAAAACTTGGCAAACAAGCATCATGCGTAATTCCTCCTTCTTGCACTCCACACTTGGGGGCAAGTTTCATCCATGCTATCCTCCATCTTCCTATCATTTATCAAGTTTCATCCATATTACCTCTCTCACCTTCATCTCAACAAGGTTGAACACATCCATGAGCATTAAGTATCTTGACATCTGTTATCCTTTCCATCAGCTTATGTACTTGTTGCATCCATGTTACCCTATCATGATCTTGCTTATCCCAAATTCACCTTCATTATTCCTTGATAGTCTTTTCATAATCCCAAAACATCTCTTCATAGCCTACATCACCCCTTTACCCAGATTGTGTTATCTTATCCACATCTTATCCAAATTGACCTCTTGATCTTGATCAAAATGAAGAACTTAAAGTACAAAAATTTGTTATCAAGAACTTCTTGACATGTCCACTTATTTTGGATCCCTTATTTTCATGACTGTAGATCGTTATCCTATAGGCTATCTAGCACTACATCATTGGCTTCCATGGCTTATCCAAAAACCTGCTTCACATTGCTATATCATTTTTCCTTAGCTTGGGTACTCTTGAGGAGATGGTCCTACAGCTCACATTCACATGCTTCATTCACCATGGCCTTTCTATCTCTAATCCATCAGCTTTCAAATCCATTTGTAACGTCCTATATCTTGCTAGACATTGGGGGAAAACCAATGTGATCTTGTTTGAGAGCTAGTAAAAAGGAAAGCATAAAGTGCTTTGAGCTGCATCTTGCATAAACTGAGCTTTGGTAATATTTTGGAAGTTTTGCCCAAGTCCAACATTTTTCCTATCCAAATAGGGGCATTTGATCTTAATCACCGAATTTCAATAAACAGGCATCAATTCACATGACGTAATGCATTAAACTCAAATAGATTCAATCAGTCACACATCAGAGAGAGAATTATCAGAGCTCTAGAAGAGAGGGATTTTTCATTGAACCTTTGATGGATATCATTGTTCCAACCCAAGTATTTGACCCTACAAATTGATCCTTCAGCCTTCATTGACTTTATTATTCAGGATTAAAAATTGACAACACTTAAAAGATCAGAATGTTTGGAAATTCTATTTGAAAATCTTAATACGTTGAAAAATACTTGAAGCTTTCTTTTGATGATCTTAATTGAATTGACTTTTATCACATCTTTTTAGCTAATCGATGATGTTTTGACTAGATTGGCCATGATGGAGACATGATATTTTTCTTGCCTTTGAGTGACTATCTTGAGGAAGATCCATTGACTTATGTGAAGTCATCTAATGACATGGTCATCAAAGAACCATTGAGGACTTTCATATAGGGTGGAGGGTTGGCCTTTGTTTGTTTGCAACATCGAATCCATTGAAACCGGTATTCATACTCCCATAGTTTGGTCATCCAACTAGTGAGGGTTGTACTAGTTTCCAAAGAGGTTACCAAAAGTGATATAAAGAAATATTCATATCATCATGATGTGGTCAGTGATGATTGTACTTTCTTTTCAGTCCCACAATGCTCAATGATGAAAATATTTCCCTATGGCATTTCTTTGCTAAAAAGCTAGTGACACTTAGTTGCATTGCATTGCATTTTCATGTTAGATTAAGTGCATTGGTTTGTGGTAATTTTCCAAGGGAAAAGGGGGCCAATTCAATCAATATCTTGATCAATAAAAAAGGGGGAATCAAAGAAAGTCCATATCATCATATAAATGTCCATAACATCAAAGATCCAACAATCTGTATATCAAAGATACAATATCATCAACAAAGTGGTACATCAAAATCCTGATCAATATAAACATCAACATGATACAAAATCAACAAGAAATATCCATAAATCTAATATCCAATAAGCTAAGGATCATATGTATAACTTATGAAAATGTGCTTGTTTTGCAAATCAAGGGAATCATATCAATATTCTATATCAGTGAATCATTTTATGTCAATCAATCAATCAACCAATCAGCACCAACTTATTGTTTCCCAAATCTTGATCATGAGGCAGGACCAATATGATTAGTATCAATCCTATCAAACCCAGTACCATTTGTTTGTGTCTCTATGTCTTGAGAATGAATTATCAGTGACCTACCTATCAGTTTTACTATCCTATCAGATTGACAAATCACATTCATTGGTACTATTATCCTAATATCCTAATCACTTGTTTGCTTAACTACAACAGACCTAGCTATCTTGGATGTTCAATCATTCATCTAGAGACATCAACAACATTTTATTAATCATGGTTTTTCTATATCAACCTATTAGTTTAATTGGGGAAAATTGTAAATCATGGCATATCATCAATGTTTTTAAAAAATGAAAACATATTGGATCCAAATAAATCAATTTCATCAAATTTTTCAAATCAAGAAATCAATATGTTTTATTTCTGAGGGGGCATCAGAGTATCAAATCAAACATCATTGGAATTAATGGGGCTTAATGTCAAGTTTAACCACTAGTTTCTCTGATTTTACCATCTGAATAAAATACATAGTTTCATGTGCTATGATAAAACCTTAAAAAACTAATCTCCCTATGGAGAAGCCACTCTGTTCTATGGATATAATGGTCTCCAACACCTTTTTAATAATTTTTGAAATGATTTTGTAAACTGTGTTACATAAAGATATTTTCTTAAAGTGTTCAAAGGTTTTAACCTTGGATCTCTTTGGTATTAATGCAATAAAAGTATTATGAGAACCTCTCAGAATAAATTCACCTCTCCTAGAATCCTCAACCACCTCCCAAAGATCACGAGCAAAAATATCCCATAACATTTGAAAGAACATCACAAGAAAACCATTAGGACTAGGGGCCTTATCCCCTCCAAAACCAAAAAGAGCTTTCTTGACTTCCTCAATAGTGAGCTCCTTTACAAGAATTGTATTTTTATCTTTAGTGATGCAATTTGGAATAACATATAAAACACTTGCATTATCAGGATAATTTTCATAATTCTCCATAACATTCTCCAAAATAAATGTCACATCCTCCTTATTTATCTTCTCTTCCTTAGTTAATACATTCACATTGGCATCCTTAATAGTAAATATCCTATTGTTTGATCATCTAAATTTAATCGAGTTATGAGAAAACTTGGTGTTCCTATCCCCATCTTTCAACCAAGTTTTTGAAGACTTTTGTCTCCAAAACACTTCATGCTCTACTAAAATCTCTGCATATTCTTTATTCAGCTATTTTTCAAACCTAAAATAATCCTCACTCATCCCATTCTCAACAAATTTAGAATGAAAGGAACTTAATTGTTTTTCCAAATTAAACTTATAACAAAAAAATCTTAAATGACTCTCTGTTCCACTTCTTGAGTTGTTCTTTTACAAATTATCTTTTTGAAAAATGTGAAAGCTTTGTTACTTGTGCACTTCAAAGCTTTCCTCCACCAATCAACAACATGGTCCTTGAATCCTTCAATGTGGAACCACATGGATTTGAAATTGAAGGGGTATCAGTTTGGGGTTACATCCTCTTGAATTCTCAATCTTATAGGGTAATAATTTGACCCAGTTATTGGAAGGATCTTAGCCTCACATTTCCTATGAACACCTATCCAATTATCTTCTAGCAAGAAGCGGTCCATTTTCCCAGCCATGTTTATAAAGCCTCCTCTCCTATTTGTCCATATAAATTATTCATTCTTGTAAGATGAATCTATGAGGCCATTCTTAGTTACAAAATTATTAAAATCCTACTGACTATGCACCATCCATCCTACACCACCCATCTTATCAAAGGGCCATACAATAGTAATTAATTAATTTATATCAAATGTGAGGATTAATTAATTTTGAACTTGAATTATTCCCTCCCACTAATTTGGCCTTATCTCTACTTATTATACTTCCACCCACCAATTTAGCCTATATCCTCCTAATTTCTCCTTACACCTTCCCTTAATTTAGCCTTACACCTTCCCCTCATTTTATGCATTTGATTTATCCTTCCAAATTGTGCATGTCAATTTGTCATAAAATATTATAATCATGTCATTTTTCACATATACAGTTGACTCTTAAATTGTCATAACTTTGTCATTTACCATTTTTTAGTCCTCAAATGCAGTTCTAACTATCAAATGGACTTTGATCTCGACCATTGTTTTGATTTCCAAAACTCTATAAATTAGACTCATTTTTTAAAGTGTTGTAACCACATTCTATAGGAAATAGGCAACAAGAAACTGAGAGAGGGGGGTGAATAAGTTGCTACCAAAATAGTTAAACTTTAAAACCCTTAAACCCTTCAAGCATAGAACCTTGAATCACATAAATTGTTATTACTGATTTTCAAAATGTAAATCATGTAAACAAAGATAAAAAAACATCAACACCACATAACACAAATATTTTTATCATGGAAACTTGAACTAGGGTTAAAACTATAGTGGAGCTTATACCCACAATAATACTGATATCTTATTAGAAGTATAGCTTATTACAATATAAGGAATACACTTACATTTAGGAACAATGTCTAGAGTTCACTACTCAATTCAACTTGGACACCCACCCTTGAGAAGTCACACTGAATTACAATTACAATTCAAAAGCTCCACTAACTTACAAATACTTTTCAAAGACCAATCTGATAATTCATGAACTAGATAGTAGCATCTCACTATGCTTCTATCAATTCCTTTTTAGTACAGTCAGATTTCTTGATGCAATTCTTTATGCCACACCACAAATAGGTAATTCAACCTTCAGGAGATCTATAAAAATGCTTCACTAGCATACACTCACTTCTACAATCTTAAAAACATTGGCACTTACACACAACACATTAATCAAACCCTAATTCACCATATTTATCAAGAACTAGGTCAACAAAAACCTAAGCCCTAATCATCCATCTCTTAGTAAAAAAATCAACCATCAAGATCTCTATGCACTTTCTGAACATCCCTTTGATCCATCAATAACATATCAAGACCATGATCATAACCCTAAAATGTTTACCAATATCCTATAAACTATTTTATAGTCTTTCCTTGACATGTCAACTAAGATCACAAAACATAACTTAAATTCATTGAACTTGGAAAACTTGATCAATGTAAACTTCCAACTCATAAGGCACATAATCCTAGATCATCCCAAGGCATCATTAAGCTCAAATAAACAAACATATACATTGCATTCATCGGATCGACCATCATCTTATGATAAACTTTCAAGAACAGTGTCATCCTCCACTAAAATTCTTGTAACTACCTTGTGGATCATCAAAATCACAAAATATTTTAATTTTAGACACATTTCCATGTCCTCAACACATTCCCAAGTGCGCAACCAAAGTTCTCATCTACAAAAATTGTGTGAAAGAAATCTCTACAACTTTGTAATACTATCAATCAACAAAATAACCAATCTTCATCTGTGACACCATAACTTGATAAAATCATCATGTCAGTATCTTAAACTTGACATGAAGCATGTAGAAAACCTCTACATCATCTCATGAGGTGTGAGACTCTGCATATTAAATAACCTTCTACCACCATTCATCTGAACATTCTGCATTTCTGGAAAAATTGTATCTCTATAAACCAAGCTTCACAACAGATATCAAAACCAATGGATCTTCACACTAGACATCCAAATAACATTGTAGACATCATAAAAATCACAATAGACATGTTGAAATAAATGAAAACATATCCAACTTTCCAAAAATATCCCCCTTTGTCATTGATGGTAACATGTGATGGAAAAAATAATAAAACATAGTAATGCAATCAGAAACCAACAATATCCACAATACATCATTATCTACTTCATTACCTCTGCTTTGACATTACTCCCCCTAGGAACTTTGTCTCCTTTCACTAGTACATTTGACCCTAATTTTTGACAAACATTTTTCTGATGAAGCATTAAAATGGTTTTGCTTGGTTGGATTATAGAAGGAAAAATTTGATGTTTTTTAATCCATTCTAGTGTTGGTTGGAATTACAATGACCAAGACATTTCGTCGTAACTGAGATGAACACGGGCATAAATTAAAAAAAAATTCCATTTCAATTCATTATGTTACATGGAAAAGAAGAGCTAAAGGTTGAGGGCATGAACACCTTGCAGATACATTCAGATTGCATATTTGTTTTAGACTTACACCAAATCAGGTTGGCATCGATGAATCCTTTATAAACTGATAATATTACTTTCTTCAGTCAAACTTGGGATGGTCATTGATGTAGGCCACTTGGGTTTTGTAATTTCTTTACTAAAGTTCCTTGACAATGATTTAGTCATCTCCCACAAGAATCTTAGACTTTCGGCCCTTAGTCTTCAACATTGAATGTACCACTCTAATGCTAAACATACATGATAATTCCCTATATTGTACAGCTTTGAATACAAATGTCACTATTTGTGAGCAATTATTTTCTTCAGTTTATGTTGTGAAGTGGCCCATGTAGGAGACACTATTACTCCTATTTGCTGGTTGTTCCTCCTCCCCTCCCTTGGAATCTACAGAGAATTGGTTATAGGTGTTCTCATTCTATTTGTGTTGTATTTAGGGTTTCAAACCCTTGCATAATTTCTTTGTTTTGTATGAGATGAATAAATTGCATATGGATTTTGTGTGACAAACCTAGTAAATGAAATCATTGGGGTCTAAACATGGATATGGAGGCTCACTTGTATGTTTTCAATATAGGAGAACAACCTTTGCATCAAGATGGTCAAATGGTCACAAAATACAAGCCTCCAAAGCAGGCTATTTGGACATGTTAAAAAATGCATAATGCAAACCCTTGTAGATCCCTTAAAATAATTACCTTACAAACATGTCCAATCTGACAAGGAAGGCCAAAACATATCATCAATGGCCATGTGAAGTTAGATATACAAAGACTTAATAAATGTATATATACCAACATCCAATCATCATCTAGATACATAGTTTCCAATAAGATCACACAATCTATGAATGTTGAGATACATTTTGAAAACCATCTGATTCACTAAGATAATATCTTACCCACTCAAGCACTCAATAACACAAATCCATTAACAATGCACAAATGTAACCTAAATATTATTCTAAATCAAGAATTAAACTTTGTAGCTACAAATCTATAACATCATCACAACCTCAAATCTATGGTAAAAATGATTCTCTAGGACTTGTCAAGAAGGTTGGAAAACAAAAAGATATTAGTGAGTGAAATTTCTAAACACAGTTTGGAAAAAATCAACAAAATTAATGGTAAATGCATATCCAATCCCAATATTAACCATACACCATCCATATTATATAATTTTATCTCAAATAATAATTTTCAAGTGAATAACCTATTAGGTGCACAAATGAACGCTATTGCCAATGTAAATAATTCAGTTACTCAAAAAGTGTCAACAACCATGAGTCATATGACCAACCACTGCTCTGTACTGAAATCAAATATGCAACCACTAACAACAAATGCATACACACCAATATGCAATCATCATCTAGATCCAAAACAAGTCTATAGTGATGCAAACCCATCGATAATTCATAAACATAATTCTAAATCAATAATAGAATTGTATTAGCTATTAATTTAGAAAATCACTGTGATACCAAATGTTATGAAAAGTGTTGATCCTCTAGACCATATGATGAAGGCATCCAAAAGTTTGGAAAACATAAAAAAATTCAAATCAATAAAAGTGGCTTTTGAAGTGCCTGAATTGTACAATAAAATAGCCCATTGAAAAAATGAGACAATTACCATGATAAATGAGGCAAACATGGGAAACAAGGGTCCCAAACCTATTACAAAGCAATCCCATGATTAAAGACAAAAAAAACACAAGTATAAAACAAACCCTTCCTAAATGAAAGTAGATGTAATTGTAGCCAAATATCAACAGCAAACAAACATTATATAAAATGAGAGTGAACCTAAAGATCCCAATTAAATAATGCTGGACCAAACCCTATTTAAGCCATTCTTTACTTTAGTATAAATTTAGAGCCAAATTTGAGATTCTTCTTCCACCATTGTATTGTTGTCTAGGAGATATTATCTTCCTAGTTAGATCGAGGAGAAGTAGGTGGGGGTTTCCCCATTGAGGGTCTATCCATGAGTCCAATAGAAAAAAATAAAAGTTGAGTTTGAGAATCCAAACATTGAAAAAACTTATCACAAGTACAAACTGTTCAAGACAAATACATTAGGGTGGCATACAATGTAAAGAAAGTGATTGTATTTTGGAAAATTAGAGAAATGCAAAATTAAAACATCATTTTTTTGCTTATAAACTTGTATATCTTTTTCTCTTCGACCAACCCATGCTCTCTCTCCCTTTTACAATGTAAATAGATCTTTTAAAGACCAAATTTTGACCAACTACTTTTGGAACCACTTCCAAACTTCCTTAGAAATTGACTCTAACGGTCTGAAACTGATTGTTTTCCTATTAGACTTATTACAAAAAGTTGAAAATGTTGTCAAGTTGACAAATAAAGTTGTCAACTTAAAAAATACAAGCCTCCTTAATGTTAAAATATTTTCATAAGCCTAAAAAATATAAACCCAACCTATAATACTACCCCCAAGGTCAGTTAGACCTTATAGTGACCCTTTAGGCCTACTTTGCCAATTTGGGCAATTATATTTATATAGTGTTTTTAAATGAAACCAACTAGCTTGAATATCCATAATACATATTTGAATGACCTTATAGGTCCAATATATCCTCTTGTCTTCATGATCTCATCCTTAGGTCTTGCTAGTGACCCTTGTAGCCCTTCTACCTCTGCACCATACTCCCAGGATTCAAATTTTTCCAAGTCCCTTGGAATTGGTGCACCTACAAAAAAACATCATCAACTGCATCTCCATGTTCTTGAAGTTCCTTCCTCTTCACCTTGGCTACATCTTTGTCTTCTTGAGGCCCTATGCCCTCTTGACCTCTTAATCTCCATGTTGCTGCTCCCTTAACCTTGACATGTCTACCTATGCATAATGATTCCTTTTCAAACCTATTTCCCATCTGTATAGTAGCTCCAGTGACTTGTTCTCTTGGTTTGAGACCATTCGAGCCCACTTTACCTCTTTTTTTTTTTTAAAGCTACAAGTTAATTGTCTTAAGAAATAATGAACAATTAGTATTGTTTGTAGACCAAGTTGGATCATGTGTTGTGTGTTTTAGGTGTTGGGAGGAATGTAGAAGTGTTCTCCATAATGGTGGGATTAGGGTAAGTCTATATGTAATGTGTGGATCCATTCAAAATTTTAGAGAATGATTATATAATTTAACAAGTAATATTCTTAGCATTCCTATCAAATATGAATCATGATTAGATTAAATGTACAATGCTTTGCAGTCAAAATCTATTTGATGGATTTACACTTGAATTTATACAAGATACTACTAATCCTAGTATGTTTATATTTTACGGATGGCAACATTAATATCTTAATTCAGAGTATAGGAGACAATTTTTTGGTAGAATTATAGCCCGAATATTTTCCTGTGAAGAAAGACCATGTTTGACAATATGAACCCAGAACAAAATAAGGAGACAATTGCTAGATTATGATCTAAGTTCAAAAGAAAAGGTGATGGAAAATGTTACTATCCCTACAAAAATTGTAAGGGCTTAAGAATCAAAGACTTCTAATCAAAACAACTGAGAAACATTATAGGCAACATGGTCACATTGAAGGGGAGCACAATTTTTGTCCATTGGTAAGTATTTCAATATATTATTTTAACAATTTATATACATAAGAAATCAATTGATGATTACATCATGGTCATGGTTAATTTAAGGTCATCATTTTGATATAGGTCAACCACCTTGGCTTACATGTTATGGACCATAACAATCTAGAGAATGTGAATTTCCAAGTGGAGGATCATGGAGGTGTGAATATCGAAGGAGAAGATAATGATACCATGGAAGAAGGTGATCCTATGGTAGAGAATATAATTGAAGATGATGGTATTGTCGTAGCTAATCATGTGCCAGAGAACATGATTGAAGATGATAGTACTGACGTAGTTGATCATGATGATGAAGATGGCCTTGATTTACCTATACTTGAGAAGGAATACAAGCCCCTATATAAAGGCTCCCAAACAACTCTTCTCTCCGCTGTATTGTTGTTGGTGAAATTCAAGGTTATGAATGGTTTATCCAACGTAGAAATCTCACGTATGTTAAGGTATGTCATATATGTCATCTTTTTTCATCTATTGTAGTTGTAATTTTCTTATAGTTAATAAAGGGTGAATCATGTACCATTAATATTCTTTATATTAACGAATTATATTTTTTTTCATAGGTTGATAGGCAAGTGTTGTTTGGATTATGGAAAGGCAAGTTACTGAGAGGGAAGGGGTGAATAAGTAACCCTATAAACTTTTCAATTGAATCCTTTTAGAAATATAATTCATTAACTAATTATAGTATTTATTGTCTCCATTCATTCAATAACATAACTGAAATGTAAATACTTGTAAACTAATCAAATATGCATACATGAAACTTCATACACATACCACATGTATTTTGGTATCACAGAAACCCTTGTTAGAAGGTAAAAACTATGGTGGGGATGGAACCCACAAAGCTTCACTACTATGGTAAATAAAGTTGTTGGTTAAGGCTACAAAGATTGATCACTTCTGGTGATCTTACCATATTAGGAGTAATAAAAAGATCAGCTAGATCTACCTAGTTAGAGGATTTTAGCAACACTCTTCAAGTGTGCACTCGGTTAAGAGATTTTACATAATATTGTTAAGTCTACCCTGTTAAGATATTTTAACTCTACTACAATTGCTAGAGAGTAACAATGAAGTTTGATCTGTGGATAGAAACTAACTTTGCTGAATATCGGATCCTTTAAGTACAATTAAGAAATCACCTTGTTGTGATGAAATGTGTCCTTCTGTACTGCTCAATAGCCTTTGAACTATTTCTGATAAACTAAATAATTTGTCAATAATTCAACATAACCTTGTCAGATCTTCAAATGTCTCCCAATGGTGGCTAATTCATATGTGATACTCATCAAAATGACATCTTTACAATACTTATATCAAAATTATTTGACCTAATTAGGGTTTTGACACTATCTAGAAAACCTAAGATCAATGGCTCTGTATCATCAAAAAATGGAAGCACTTCCATTTAGGACTAGTTTAGCCCTTTGAGTAAGTGGTTTGGGGTCATTCCAAACACCTTGAATGGGTCTTTCACTTGGATCTGACTTTTTCCCCTGTTCTGCCCTATTTTCCACTTCTTTCTTGCCTATTTCTAGCATCCCGATTTGAAATTCTGAGGTTCTTGAATTCAAGGTCAAGGTCGACCTTTTTGGGTCAAGGTCAACCTTTTTGGGTCAAGGTTGACCTTGACCTTGACCCAGGGTCCAAATTTCAAATTTTGAATATTTCTAGATGTTAGGTTTCATAAAGAATTATTTCCCACTTCCAGGTCGGCTGCTTCAAGCTTCGAAATAGTAAATCTTAAAATATATTTAATTTAGGTCCACTTCTAAGGTTATAGGCTTAATGATAATTTAATTCTCCTATGTTGGCCTCTCTAGAAGTTTGTGCCCTAGCCTAGTATATAAGGAACTCTTCTCCTCTCATTTCACATCATCAATCATCAAGAAGCAAACAAGAAAGGAAGCATTCAAGAAATCATCTACATTCAAGCATTCAAGTATTCAAGTGTTCAAGCATTCAAACATTCAATTCATCAAGGAGATCCATTGGTAGCCATTGAAGGATTCAAAGCTCTATGGAGCCCTCTTGTTGAAGATTTCTCCATCCACATCCATTCAAGATTATTCCTATTCCAAGATCCATTCAAGATTGGTGTTGAAGATCTAAAGGCAATTGATTTGATACATCCTACAATTCTACATTCATTTGGAGCATCCATACTGGTGGATTCAAGGATTTGAATCCTCCACAAGGGTTTCAATATAAGCAAGGTGAATTGTTCCATTTACTTTATTTATTATTGCAATTTCAATTCAATTTCAAGGTTAATTCCTAAATTGGGGTTTGACCAAGGAAAACCCCTCCCCCCCATAGACAAAACCATTGTTCTCATAGGTGCATGTGCGAAACAACGAATTACAAAGCAGATTCGGATACCCTTTTCAATAGACTTTTGGGATCCACAAATAGAATTTATGTCAGAGTAGCGCAAGTCAAGGTCAATATTTTGGGGTCAAGGTCGACCTTCATTTGGGTCAAGGTCAACTTGGCACATAAAAGAAAAATATTTCTTGGTTTTGTAGATCTCATAGTTTCGATTCAAGATCATTGAAATCAACAGTTTCTGAGAGCGTTTGACGAGGTTTTCTAAAGATGCTTTTTCAGAGGTAAGTAATTTTTATTACTTCATTTCAATATTAGTCTTCTAGATTTACTTTTCAAATATTCTCAATTTCTCTTTCCTAAACCCTCTCTTTTTAGAGGTGAGGGAGACGTTAACCCAAGCCATTTATTTCCTTTGTATAGATCATGAACTGACACTTACCTTTGTGTTAATCGGGTCTCATTGGAGGATAAATCTTGGTATTCTTCCTTTCCTTTGTATAGTGTATGGATCTATTTTCAACTTATACATTTTGGTGAACCCGTTTACGACAACTCTCTTTTTTTGGTGTTAGATTTGCATTTTATGTTAGATCTTACATGCATATAAAAGTAGATTTCTTTTATGCTCTTGCATTTATATTTCAAAAATAAAAAAATTGCAAAATTTCTTTAAAAATACAAAAACATTTACATTTTTCATGCTTGTAGTATTACTTTATGTTCAACATGTATGATTTTTGTTTTTAATACTTTGATGAGGCTTTTATTGCAAAAGAGGATAGATCCCCTAATGAGGTACATGGAAGTGAGGATGAAAATTGTTCGAATGAGATCTCCATTGATCTTATTCCTATTTCACCCTCCTCCACAACCTCTTCAATTGACCTTTACCATAGGGTGTGTGCATGGTTACCTTCATGTTCCACTATTTGCAACATTGATGCACCTAGAAAGAATTTATTTAGTGCATGCGATGTTGCTTTGTCCTCTCTTGTATTACCTTGCAAGGATATATTATAGCAAGAAGATGACTTTAATCTATCTCTCCATCATATCTCTCTTTATGGAGATGAGTTGGGGATTCATGTTAATTCTTCTCCTAATATATGTCTTTTCTATGAGCCTACTTTAGAATATAATTTACCTTCTTTCCCCTTTAGGGATCAAACTTTAGTGATTTATGGCACTCCTACAATAAGCTTTATTGATAGGGATGATAATCCTCCTATTTGGGATGAACCTTTGGATTTGGATGTTGATTACTCTCTTCCTCATGAAACCATTGTGGATGATTCTACTTTTTGGGATGAACCCTTGGATACAAACATTGATTTATGCCCTCCTCATGAAGAAGCATTGGTACAAGAGGGTGATTTATTAATGAATGACATATTCATACATGATGGTGAATCTTTTTCTAAAACACACTCCCCTTATGCAAACCTTTTAGCGAAAGAAGATGACATTATAGATGCTTTACCTCCATTTGGGATTCCTTCTAGTGATGAGGCATTAGCTGAGAATGATATGAATTCCCTTAATGCTCTCCCTCTTAGTGATGAGCTTATGGAGAATCAAGATCCCACCTCATCTCCTCCTAGGATGTCTTCTTTTCTTCCTTCTTGTGAATCTGTCTGTAGTGTTGAGACAACTAACATGGTTTATCCAAAACCCTTGTTGACTATCAAAGGTTGTCCTCACATTACTATCAAAGGTAAACCTATGGAGTCTTTAGAGTCTTTCAATGATCAAGATTCGATAGCTCACACCTATTGTACAAGGAATAATCATGAACCTAATCTGGTGGTTTCTACTTCTTTACCACCTTCTCAACCCATTCTTCCTCCTCCACCCTGTCTTCCTAGTAAGGAGTATGATTTGATAAACCAATTGTGCAATACCCCTACCAAGATTTCTTTATGGGAGCTTATTCAAACTTCACCTACCTACTATAAAGCCTTGAAAAAATCTCTAGCAACTCTTCCCACTCCACCTCCTAATGAAGAGAACATCAATGCCTTCTTATAGTGCATGCATGCTACCCTGAGCCCTCCTGACATTGTATTTACTCAAAAGGATTTACCTTCTAAAGAAGTTCAGAATCCATATCATGCTCTTATGTTTGTTGTTACTATCAATAAGAGTATCATTCATAGGACCTTGATTGATAATGGATCTAAGCTTAATATTTGTAGCATAGACATGCTCAAAGTGATTAAAGTCGATCTTTCAACTATTCAACCTGACAATGTTCCTATGCATGGCTTTGATAACATTGATAAGAACACTTTGGGAACCATTACCTTACCTATCAAAGTAGGTCTGATCATCCTAAATACTCCTTTTCATGTTATGTCTGGACCTCTTAATTATAACCTCCTTTTGGTTAGACCCTGGTTGCATGAGATGCATGTTGTTCCTTCTACCCTTCACCATAGAGTCAAGTTTATTCACAACATGATGTATACACTTCATGCAGATAATGCACCAAATCCTTGTTTGAATATTCAAAACCAGACTACTCCTATTCCTAATAGTAATCTTTCTTCCTCTAATACTCTTGCTGGTGATGATTGGGGAACCTTGGATTTTAATCCTACCTTTATTGGAGAGTAAGGTTTCTGATCTTGATTTTATGAAGCAACAAAGAGAGTTTGAACAACGAGATTTTGCTTCTACTTCTAATGCCCTTCATAATAAATTTTTCATTGCTTCTACCCACAATGAATTTGTCAAACCTACTAATGATGACATAGTGACTATTGAAGTTCCATTGACTCATTCTGATATGGCTTCTCGTTATGGTCCTGGTTATCATTTCCTAGTTAAACAAAGATTCAATGGTCAAGGATGTGGTAAGCATAAACAGGGAATTCAAATGCCCTTACATAATGGGGGGCATGAGCATTCTTATAGATTGGGATTTAATCCTCAACAACAAATCAATGTTAAAAACATCTCAAATAACACTTTACAACATGATGAATTTGACCAAGAAGTTCTTTTTCCTAAACTCCTTTGTGCTAAGATGATTACTAGACCTAAATGCAAAAAGAAACATAGTCCACACTTGAAGACTCTTCCTTTTTGTTTGTATCATAGATTTCATGATCACTCTACTAATGAATGTCAAGCTTTACATTATAAGATTAGGCAGCTCATTGATAGTAAAGTTTTTTATATATCATGTGGCAATGAGTTGTATTTCAATCTTGTTTTCTCTAAATAACATTTATGTTCCTATTATGGAGCTCCACATTATGTAAAAAATGTTAGCCTAATCCTTGGGGGCTTGTTTTCTTGTATAGTGTTTTGAGTGATATAATAGGTCCCCTTCTATCCTTGTTCCTATGCTTGGGGGGCAAGGATGTCATCTCCTTCTTTTTTATCTTTCTGGGATCCACTTTTCCCTTGGTTAAGCAGTATCTATCTATTATGTGATATCAAATCATACATGAAAATTTTGATTTGCATTGAGGATCTGTGTCCTTGATCATAACCTATTTCATTGTTTGACATTGGGTTTCCATGGTTGATAAATCTCTCACCTTGTAAATTGAATAGTGTGCTATCCCTCACAAAGGTTACTTTTTCCCTTCTTGCATGATATTTCTTTGCATTCATCCCTTCCATGGCCTCATAGGAGTTGTGACCTTCTTGGCTTGGACTGGGTGTTGTCTATGTATATTGTCTTGATGTTGAAGAAGACTTTATCCTCATTCTTTTCTTTCCTTAACATGTCAAAATAGTATGTATTTTTCCATCTTAAGGAGGGGGGCATATATACGGCCTCCCTCATTCTATATTATGCATTTTTGTTCTAACCTTTTGTTTTGTAGCATGCTAAATCCTCATAAGGTAACACACATAAGTTGCTAAACCCTAAAGAGATACGCATTTTACAAATGTATTCTATGGTGATATGAGGATATGGATCCATAGGTACTTCATAAAATCCATCAGAAGACACACTACATACATGCACAAAGCTTCTAGAAGGTGCACAACTTTATGGGGTGACTATCAAGTGCTTGCTTGGTGGGCCATCCTATCCTTTTTGTGGTTCACAATGAGATACACACATCTTAATAGGTGAGCTAGCCACTCCTCTCTATTATTTTCTCTCTCCTATTATGCTTTTGGATCTAACAAGGACTCAAGTTCCTTGGGGGTTTGATGGATTCCTTGTATCCTTAACCATAATAGGGACTTTTTTCTTCTATTCTTGTTCTACTTTACCAAGAGTTTTCATCGAGTCCATACTCTTGCTAAAGTGGGGGCTAAATGTATCATCGTAAAATGGAAGCACTTCCATTTAGGACTATTTTAGCCCTCCCAGTAAGTGGTTTGGGGTCATGTCAAACACCTTGAATGAGTCTTTGACTTGGATATGGATTTTTCCCCTATTCTGCCCTATTTTCCACTTCTTTCCTACCTATTTCTGGCATCCTGATTTGAAATTATGAGGTTCTTGACTTTAGGGTCAAGGTCGACCTTTTTGGATCAAGGTCGATCTCGACCTTGACCTAGGGTCCAAATTTCAAATTTTGAAGGTTTCTGGATGTCGGGTTTTGGAAAGAATTATTTCTTGCTTCCAAGTCAACTGCTTTGGGCTTCAAAATAGTAAATCTTAAAATATATTTAATTTAGGTCCACTTCTAAGGGTATAGACTTAATGGGAATTTAATTATCCTATGCTAGCCTCTCTAGAAGTTTGTGCCCTAGACTAGTCTATAAGGAAGCCTTCTCCTCTTATTTCACATCATCAATCATCAAGAAGCAAGCAAGAAAAGAAGCATTCAAGCAATCATCTATATTCAAGCATTCAAGTATTCAAGTGTTCAAGTAGTCAAACATTCAATTCATCAAGGAGATCCATTGGTAGCCATTGAAGGATTCAAATCTCTATGGAGCCCTCTTGTTGAAGATTTCTCCATCCACATCCATTCAAGATTTTTCCTATTCCAAGATCCATTCAAGATTGGTGTTGAAGATATAAAGGCAATTGATTTGAGACATCCTACAACTCTGCATTCATTTGGAGCATCCATACTTGTGGATTCAAGGATTTGAATCCTCCACAAGGGTTTCAACATAAGCAAGGTAAATTGTTCCATTTACTTTGTTTATTACTAAAATTTCAATTCAATTTTAGGGTTAATTCCTAAATTGGGGTTTGACCAAGGCAATCCCCTCCCCCCCAACAAAAAAAACCATTTTTCTCATAGGTGCAGGTGTGGAACAACAAATTACAGAGCAGATTCAGATACCCTTTTCAAAAAAAATTTAGGATTCAGGAACAGAATTTGTGTCGGAGTAGCACAAGTCAAGGTTGACCTTCATTTGGGTTAAGGTTGACCTAGCACAAAAAAGAAAAAATATTTGTGGGTTTTGTAGATCTCATAGTTTTGGTTCATAAGAGTGGAAATCAACAAATTCTAAGACCATTTGACAAGGTTTTTAGCAGATTGTTTTCGGAGGTAAGTAATTTTTATTACTTCATTTCAATATTAGTCTTCTAGATTTACTTTTCAAATATTCTCAATTTCTCTTTCCTAAACCCTCTCTTTCTAGAGGTGAGGGAGAAGTTAACCCAAGCCATTTATCTCCTTTTTATAGATCACAAATTAACACTTTTACCTTTGTGTTAGTCGAGTCTCATTTGAGGATAAATCTTGGTATTCTTCCTCTCCTTTTTATAGAGTGTGGATCCATTTTTCACACTATACAAGCTCAAATGATTAACCTAGATCATCTTTAAATATGAATCATCAGTCATTAAATGATTACATTTGTATTAAATATTTACCTTGATCTTGGTAAACCATTTTCTAGCTCAGTAAAAAGTTGTTCACCTTGAATTATGTGTCATTTCAAACTTTTATGTTAACTCTGGATTACTCAGTAAATGTTATCTCTACCTTGGTATTATATTGACGCTTGGTTATCCCATGTACTCGATGACTACTATAATCAGTAATCTCTATGCTTGATGACTACTCTATAGTTATGACCGAATGAACTGTCTTGCTCTATTTACTGACTATATGAATGATACCAATGCCAACTCTTAATGCACTTAGGAGTAACATTCTCCCCCTTTGGCATTAGTATCAAAAACATATATGTGTATGCCGACTACAAAAGTTTGGACTTAAAAATTTGCAAACCAAAAATGTGTGAACTCTATGAACTCCCCCTTTGAACATGCTCTCGGTGTAAAGTACATACTATATATATATATATATATATATATATATATATATATATATATATATATATATATATATATATATCCCCCTTTTTTTAAATTAATGCCAAGAATGTACTTATAATTTGTCAAATATATTCTGATGAGTTTTCTTGAGAGTGGATAAGAGGTTTTCCCATTTCTCTTTGAGATTTTCTAGAGAAATCTTCTCTAAGACTACTTATGCATGCATATCAAAAATGTTTTCTATTACTGATATATCGGGGGTGGCAACTAATTCCTTTTCCTTGTTCACATGTTTTTGCATCACCTTTAAGTGTGGTAGTAACCCGGCCTATAGCTTAGTTACCTTTTTCTCTTATTTTTTCCTCTTCCTTCCTCAACTCTAGTCTTAATCATTGAATATTTGTGACTTTTTCATAATGCTCATGAAATTATTTTGGCTTGTTTGTTAGGATATTTGCACTATTATTTAGATCTTCATCTAGTTTCTTTAACTTTTCACTAATCTCGGTAGTGAAAGAGTCTATAGTGCATAATTGTTGTAAAATTTTAATAAACCATTGAATAATACTTTCTAATTTGATTACTACCTCAAAAAGTTTTACCTTATTAATTGCCACTACTTGGCTAATTTTCTCAGCTAGTTTGTACTGAATCTTCTTTTCTTCTCTTTCTTCTATCATCTCCTCAACATCAGTAGTGGGGCCATTGAAGGTCTTGGTGAGAAGTGCAAGTTGGCCAATGATGGGTGCAGTTTCATCTACATTGACATCAGGTGAAACTTGCATTAGTATCTCCTTAACTTCCTCTAGCACCTTGGTATTCTTGTGTTCTTGCTTCAACTTCTATTGAGCTACTTTCTAGGTGCATAACTCTCCATATTTTCTTAGATCTTTGGGGTCAAGTGTCATTGGGTCACATGTTGAAATTTCAATTATCTCATCAAGGGTGACCAGACCCTAAATTCCATGTTTCCTCTTCTTCTTTTTGTCTAGCACGTTGGATGTAGGAGATTGTGCAATTGAAACTTGAGACTTATGCTTCAGATTTGGCTTGGATTACTTGGTGGATTTCTCTTCCTCTTTATTTTTTCTAGTTGTTAATTTTGCAATCTATAGTGCTGGGGCTTGTGACTCAGTGTCTATGGTAGAAGTGTTTATCATGTTCTTTGTTTATGTTACTTGATTATTTTTAGCTACATCAGTGGTTTTGATGGGTACTTCACCTTGTCTAGTTTCACCACTATGCTCGGTCTATTTACCTTTCTCCTCCCCTTGTCTTTAGTTGTGTCTTTTTGCTACTCAGGTGGAGCTTCCTCAGTCTGTTGTTTAGTAGCTATGTCTACAACTTATACCAGAATAGGAAAATTTCCTGGTACCATTTCTCTTTCTACCTCGGTTGCTTTTTATTCTCCAAAGTTCTTGGTAGCGTCAGTTATTACTTCATCTTCTTTTGCTTCATCATCAGGGTCTCCTCCTATTATATCTTCAATCAAAATTTCTTCATCCCCTAATGTTGTCAACATCTCTAGAATACCTTCCATGACATTCTTAGCAACAGTTATGAAGTCTTTTGCATAATTTTCCTCCTCGGGCTGCTTAGTGCCAAAGATGTGAATTAGTTCATCCTCAACATCTATCAGTATACCTACTTGTAAGCTCAATTGAGGTTTCTTGGTATCAACTGTAGGTGCATTTGCCTCATTTTTCTCTAATGGTATGAGGGATTTAGTCCAGATTCTACTAGTTTTCTCATCTACTTGTATTTTACCTTGTAAAATGTTAAATGCTCTTGCCTTCATAAAACATTTACCTGAATATTATTGCAAGGCAGCATCAGTCTCGGGGATAATGAAATCAAGTTTTGTCAAAAAATAGAGACCTTTCTCTCATCCTCTTCTTGGTTTGAAGTGCATATATCCATATAGCAGATACTTTATCATAAAACTCCTTTGTTATGCTTCTTACAAATTCAATTGGAACTCAATAAAATTTAATCATCATACCTATAATAGCTTCCTCCAACTTATCTTGATCTTTGGTGCTCAGGTTAGAATACATGTTAAGCTTAGAAGTAGCAAGTTTTTCTATCTTCTTTATACCTTTAGCTACTTCATCAATAGTTTTAGTTCCTTTATTTATTACAACTCAGAATTGATCATTGTCTTCATCTTCAAAGTCTATGTCATCCTTTTCTCTTATCAGTTTTCTTCTCATTTTTGGTTCAGGGAGATTGGTAGGTGTTTTTTCTCCTCTTTTTATGATAAGCATGGGTCAATGTTGGCCTAGTAATTTTTGCTACACCTTTCTTTAGAGGTGGTGTATTTCCAATTTTTGATCTTGTCCTTTCTCGGGTTGAAGTATCAACCTTCTTTCCTTTAGCCTTTGAAGCCTTTGGTTGCTCTTCCTATTCAGGTTCATCAAACTCAATGGCCTCTTCATCAACATTTTCACCGAATGGTGTCTGTTCCTCATTTTCCTCTTCAACTAATTTCTTAGCTTCTTCATTTGTGACACCGAATTGTTTCTTCAATGATTTTACCATTTTATCCTTTTTCCTTCCCATCTTCTCTACTACCAGCCCCATTTTTATTTTGTACTTTACTTCTTCATTTATTCTAAATCGTGTGGCATCTTTGTCCTTTGGCTTAATAAGTAAAGACTTTATTGATTTTGTAGCTCAGTCTATATCAATTTCATACTCCATAGGAGGTAGCCAAGATGTCCTCAGTTTGACTAATTTAATGAATGTGGTGTTAGTATCTACTAGGAAATAAATATCATCCTTATATTTTTCAACTAACTGTGCCAGAATCCTAGTTCTTTTATACATTATTTCCTTGAATTTGCTAAAATAATCCTCCATAATCGGCTCAAAGTTCTTGTCTAAGTTTGTCTACATCCCATTCAACATTACCAACTAAGGGAAAATAGTTTTGTAGATAGAAAAATTTACATACCAAAAGTTAACCAAATTTGAATGTATTTGATCTTGAGACTTGGATGGTTCACAAGTTTTCTTCCAACTGTCTCAGCATCAACTCGGCTAAGTTGAGTAGCAAACCCTTCTTCACAATTTTATGCATGATGTCAACTACTCTGCATGTAATGTTGTTTGGTCTACTCGACTGAAATATCTTATAAGCAATTCCATAAGCATTGAATCTCATCTTAGGGTCGCTTATGGTGTTTATTCTCATGCCTCTATCATCCCACTCTACTCCCATTAGCTTTTAAATATCGATCTTTGGTGGGTGTCTTAGGGATTTTTCCTTATCATTCGTTGGATACCCAGTAACCACATGTATGACATCCTTTGTAATCCTCACCACTTCATCCAGCCACATCTTCCCTTCATGTAATCAGATTTGTAAAATCCTTATCCATTTCATTTTAAACTCTTTCAAAAAATGCAATGCATTGGTTAACCCTTTTACCTCCAAGTGTTTGTGCTCATCCTTGAGTTTTTCATCAGTGCAAAGTTCTTGATAAGTGGCATGGAGCTCAAAGTCACCAGTCTCTGAGATCTTGCAATGTATGTAAGACCTAATGTCCTTCACCAATAAAACCCTAGGCGATATCGAAGAAAATGCGCCTTTGTCTGTTAGAATGATTTTAGAATAACTAGGGGGGGTGAATCAGTTATCCTCCAGTCCAAATGTACCAATTCAAATTTTAAAATATTCAACAAACTTAGTTCTATTCAACAATTCAATCAGTCTCTATAGAATATATCAGTAACATAAAACTTGTCATCCACTGTCCAAATGTAATCAACTTGCAGAATATAAAACTTTCAATAACATAACACATGAAATAAGATTCACACAAGTATGACACTAGGATTTAATGTGGAAAACCAATATGGGAAAAACCACCAGTAGCATGATACCAAATTTTCACTCTTCTAAAGTGAGCTATGTGAGAAGCCAACCTTGTTAAAGGTTTACAATACACATTGTTAGGTGTGACCCTATTAAGAGTGGCCTAGTTAGAGGGCTTAAGAACATTCCATCAGAATGTCACCTTGATTAAAGGGTTTACAAAATGACTATTAGGTCAACCTTGATTAAAGGATTTTAACTAATACAATAGTTAGGAAGTAACAATAGGTTCTGATCTAAAATATATAACTCACTTTGCAAATATAGATCTAATATGCCCATATGCTGATTTATTGACTGACCTTCATTACCATCTCCATCTTGGATCTACTAAAAAATCCCTTCAAGCAATCACCTTAACTCTGTTCAACTCTTCTTAGCCTTCTGCTTAGGTTCTCCAGTCAATAACATCAACCTCTTTCCACACTTTTACATAACCCACAATTAGGTCATCCTTATACCTCCTTGATTAAGTAGATTAATCTTTTGCTTCTTAATCTCTTTCTTACATCTTAGGTTTAGGTTAGATTCATCGAATCGTTCCATTATTTTTTTCTCCTCCTTATCCTTTTAGATACTTCTCCAAAACTCTCCTTGAATCCATAAGAAAAAAATTTACCATGCATTAAATACTCCAGGTCATTCATCTTCAATGTCAACATGTTTTACATATCCCAAGAATTCAACTATGTTGGTTTGGATTCTCAATTCCTTGACAAACTATAAATTATTGACACTCGGTCAATATTGCGTTCATCTACTCGATCACCACTGAGTAACTTGGTCATCACTAAAACTATTCTACTTGGAAAACATTGTCTTTGCTCAGTTAATTCTCTAATACTCGACAATTACTGATATTTTTTCAACACTAAAATTTACTTGGCTTATACTGGCACTCGATCAACACTAGCATCACTTGGCTTGAACTGAATTTCTTTTGTTTTTCTCAATTAAGCCTATGCTTCAAATCTATTGACTTCTTCACTTAGTGTTAAAGATAAACAACACATTACCTTGTCAATGTGCCAACTAATCAAGTACCCATTGTAGTATCACATTACTCAACCTTTCCCTAGGTCCTCTTGTTATCTCCTCTTTTCAAATCCTCTTCATCAATCAAAAGATATGGTACTCTACTAGATAGAAATTGTCTTACCAGTTAAGGTTTGACATCAATGACAATATAACAATTGTGTCACTTGTAGTTTCCAATAATCTCCCTCTTTGGCATTTATAGAAACACCACATGTTCTACCATAAATTCCATATGCATAGTCACCATACAATCCAAAATGTTATGTACAACAGTTTACCGAATCTCTCCCATCTTATTCAAGCTCTCCCTCTTTGGTTAGGGTAATTTATTCTATGTATTTCTCTCAAGTTTACTAAATCTAAAACAATTTACCAAATCTCTCCCATCTTATTCAATCTCGCCCTCTTTGGTTAGGGTAATTTCTTCTATCTTTCTCTCAGGTTTACTAAATCTCTAAAACTTCTCCCTCTTTGACAACAATGCCAAAGAAATTCATCTTCACCATGTAGATATCTTCATGTTAGTTCTCTAAATTCTATTACTCCCTTTTTCATCTTACTTATGACTGATAAACATCTTATACTTTACTCTTCACAACTTTAGGCAACTCCTAAAGTGTGACCTCTTTTGTATCAATTTGTCAGATATTCTGATTTAATGCAATGATCTTATATGATTCTAGGTAGCCTTAGTTAGGGGAATCACCCCTAATTCATGAGCTTCCTTAGGTAATGCCTTAGTGAATATATATTCTAAGTGTTCCTTTATATTCACATACTCCAATCTCACTTCTTTGTCTTGAACTAGCTCTCTCAAGTAATGATACTTGATAGAAATATGCTTAGTCTTAGTGTGCATTATATGATTCTTTGATATATTGATAGCATGTGTTATCACAAAAAATAACAACTGGCTCAGTGATTTCTTCCTTCATACCTTTTAACAATTTCTTGATCCACACTAAATTTAAACAATTAACTGCTACTACTACATATTCAGCTTCTGATGTAGATTGGAAAATGTAGTTCCTTTTCCTACTTTTCCAAGAGACTAATCTCTTTCCTAGAAAGAATGCACCACCACTTGTACTCTTTCTATCATCCACATTTCCTATCCAATCTACATCAATGTAAACTTTCAGTTCAAACTTGTCATTCTTCTTGTAATACAGTCCATAGTCCTTTATTCCTTTTAGATATCTCAATATCCTTTTTACTGCCATCATGTGACTCTCCTTAGGGTTTGCAGAAAATATTGCAACAATCCCAACTGCTAAGACAATATCTAGTCTGCTATGGACAACATATCATAACTTTCCAAACATAGACCTATACAAGATTTGATTCACTTCAACTATGTCATCATTCTTTGACAATTTTTGTCCAGTAGCCATAGGTGTACTTGCTGGTCTAGAGTCCTCCATAGAAAAAGTTTTTAGTATCTTCTTGACATACTTGATTGTGTAATATAGATATGTTTCTTCATCTGATAAACTTGCAAACCAACAAAAAATTTGATCTCACCAAACATAGACATCTCAAATTCATTTTGCATCTCATTTGAAAATATTTGACATAGGGAATCTTGTCCTCCAAATATGATATCATCAACAAATATTTCAGCTAACAATATCCCTTTACCTTTTTTAGTATTTAAATATAGATTTTTGTTTTCATTTGATCTTATAGATCCAATATTTATTATGTAGTTGTGCAATCTCTCATAGCATGCTTTGGGGGCTTGTTTCAATCCATACATTGCCTTGTGTAGTTTACAAACCATGTTCTTCTTGCTTGGATCAAAAAATCCTTCTGCCTATTAAATGCATACTTCTTCTTCTAATATTCCATTCAGAAATGCAGATTTGACATTCATTTGATACACTTTGAATCCTTTAAAAGTTGCATATGCAAGTAGAGTTTTCACTCCTTCCAATCTCGCAACTAGGGAAAATGTATCCCCATAGTCAATGCCTTCTTCCTATGCATATCCCTTGCATACCAATCTAGCTTTGTTCCTAGTGACTTCTTCATGTTCATTTAGCTTATTTCTCAACACCCACTTTGTTCCAATAAAATTCTTGTATTTTGGTCTCAACACTAGTGTCCAGGTTTTGTTCTTTTCTATCTTCTCAATTTCTTCATTCATGGCTTGAATCCAATCTTCATTCTCCAAAGCATCTTTCACTATCTTAGGCTCAAACTCACATAACAAGCATGTTTGATCTTTAAATTTCCTTCTTGTCATGACTCCAAATTCTTTAGCTCCAATGATTTTTTTTGTCTTATGATGTCTTCTCACATACTATGCTAATGTAGGCTCAAATCTCCTTTCTTCTTGTTCTTGATGTTCAGGTTCATCTTGTAAATTCTCTACCTTCTCTCCTGATTTCTCGGTAGCATCCTCCTGATGCTTGACATTTTATTGTTCTAACTCAACAGGTTCATGTTGTTTCTTGACATCTTTGTTTTATAGTTCAAGTATGCCATTGGCCTCTCCTTCTTCCATGTATACAAAATATTTGTAATCTTCATGTTCTTGCTTGCACTCAACTTCATTCTTTTCTGCATATTCATCAACTCTAACATTTGCACTTTCCACAACTTTTTTTGTGTTAGAATTTAAACACTTGTAAGCTTTTCTCTTAGTGGAATATCCTAGGAATATGCCTTCATTACTTTTAGCATCAAGTTTTCCATTCCTATTGTCCTTTAGTATATAACATTTTCTTCCAAAGACTTTAAAGTATTTCACATTAGGTGCATAACCATGACATAATTCAAAAGGTGTAGCATTTGTACCTTTCTTGATTTGTACTTGGTTCAAGGTATAAACAATTGTACTTATAGCTTCTCTCTATTATTTTGTGCAACATTCTTCTCTATCATCAGTGTTCTAGCACAATTCATAATTGATCTATTTCTTCTCTTTGCTATACCATTCTATGGAGGTGTCCTTGGTGCAAACATTGTCTCTTTATTCCTCTATCATTGCAGAATATGTTGAACTCATTTGATATTAACTCACCTCCTCTATGAGATCTTAGAAATTTCAATATTTTACCTGTTTCTTTCTCAACTTTTTCCAAATACCACTTAAAAAACTAAAAGACATCATATTTATCTTTTAGAAACATCACAGTCATCATTCTAGAATAGTCATCAACAAACATAATGAAATATTTATCACCACAGTAAGTTTGCACACCAATAGGTCCAAAAAGGTCAGTATGAAATGATTCAAAAATATTATCAGAAGTATATGTCTTGCTCTTAAAACTAGACTTTATCATTTCTCCCAATTGACATTGTTTACACATCACATTATCAGGTTTCTTCAATTTTGGTAAACCTCTAACTTTCTTCATCTTACTAATGTTTACCAAATTTTTTTAATTTCACATGACACAACATCTTATGCCATAACCATACATCATCAAATTGTACAAACAAATATGTTTCTTCAGATAGGTCTAGATAGAACAAATTACCTCTTGTATGTTCTCCACTTCCAATTAGTTCACCTGTGGCATCAAATATTTTGGCCTTCTTGTGATGAAACTCAACTCGGTAACTAGTACTGTTCAACTATGCAACACTTAACAAATTATAGTTAAGACCTTCAACCCAATAAGCATTATCACATCTGATCTTATCAGTTAATCTTATCAATCCTTTTCCCTTCACAAGACATGGTGCATCATTACCAAACTTAACACTCCTACCTTTGTAATGATTCAATATTTCAAACTTACTTCTATCACCAGTCATGTGATGTGAGCAACCACTAACAATAATCCATTTATCACCTTTACTCACATATGAAATAAGTGCATTTTTCTCATATTCATCAGGATCATCTTTTATAAAAACATAAACAACTTGTATATCACAATCATCAAATTCACTAGTTTCACTATCAGTTTCTTCTTCAACAATAGAACAAGACTTCTTACTGTTATATTTTTATTCCTTATACCTTCTATGATCTTTGTCATTCCTTTTGTCTTTATACTTACTTTCCCTTCTTTCATCCTTGTCATTCCTATCAGGGCATCTTGCTACAATATGGCCAACTTTGTTACATGAAAAATAGATTATAGGAAGTTTACCTTTGAATTTTCCTTTTCCTCTCGGTATCCTTCTAGCCATAAGTGCCTCAAGATCTTCTAGATCATCATCAAAAGTCTCATTGTCACTGTCATTTTTCACACATCTTTCTTTTCCTTTTTTGACTTATGAAGAACCATTTGAGACTTGAATGCAGATTCAATATTATGAGTAGTGAAATTATCAAAATTTGAAAACTCAAAATTAGTAAGCCTACCAACAAGACCTTCCAAAGATAGGATGTTACCAAGAGTACATCTTGATTCTTCTATCGCAAAAACTCTAATAGCATAGATAGGAAGTAGGGTTCTCAAAACTTTTCTAATAATAGTTTCATCATCAATATTTCCATTATCTCCTCTAATAGAATTCACTACCTCTTTAACTCTGCCACAATATTGAACAATGTTTTCACCTTCTAACATTTTCATTTCATCAAACTTACCTCTCAAGATTTTAGATTTGGCTCTCAGCACATTTGTGTCCCCACCATAGATAGCTGCTAGTGTGTCCCACATTTTCTTTGCATTAGTAGAGTCCTTGATGTCTTCAAATTCAGGATAACTTAGGGCTGATGTAATCTCCAATATTGTCTGGTTGTGTTCTTTTTTTCCCTTCATCTCCTCAGCTGTCATAGGTGCAACAACTAATACGTAATCATTTTACAAATAGTATTTCATGGAATCACCAATTCCAACTAAATGCAATTTCATCAAACTCTGTCATACAAGGAATTTCTCCTTATTCAACTTTGGTACCTCCTTTTTGTACATCATGATCATTAGCTTCAAGTACCTTTAAAATTTCTCCTTACAAGCACCACAAGCTCTAATACCAATTGTTAGAATGATTTTAGAATAACTGAGAGGAGGGGGGGTGAATCAGTTATCCTCAGGTCTAGATGTACCAACTCAAATTTTAAACTCTTCAACAAACTTAGTTCTATTCATCAATTCACTCAGTCTCTATAGAATATATCAATAAAATAAAACTTGTAGTCCACTATCCAAAAGTAATCAACTTGGAAAATATAAAACTTTCAACAATATAACACATCAAGTAACATTCACACAAGTATGACACCAGGATTTAACGTGGAAACCCAATATGAGAAAACCCACCAGTAACATGCTACCAAATTTTTACTCTTCTAAAGTGAGTTATGTGAGAAGCCAACCCTATTAAAGGTTTACAATACACATTGTTAGGTGTGACCCTATTAAAGGATTTAATCACCATGTTAAGAGTGGCCTAGTTAGAGGGGTTAAGAACATTCCATCAGAATGTCACCTTGATTAAATGGTTTACAAAATGACTGTTAGGTCAACCTTGATTAAAGGATTTTAACTGATACAATGGTTAGAAAGTAACAATAGGTTCTGATGTAAAATATACAACTCACTTTGCAAATATAGATCTAATATGCTTATATGTTGATTTATTGACTGACCTTCATTAACATCTCCATCTCTGATCTGCTCAGAAATCCCTTCAAGCAATCACCTCAACTCTATTCCGTTATGTTAAGCATCCTTTTTACACGAGACAATGGCTACAAATTTACACAAGAAAATTCCACTCTTGAAAGAGTGATGTGAATCAATCTCAAGGTTCCTTCTAGGTTGGATCTCAACTGCTTGGATAGCTCAACTGAAGACAAATGTGAATCTGTTAACAAGGAGGCCTTGCTAGTTCATATCTCAAGGAAGGCTACAAAACAAACTTCAAAATACCACAATATTTCTCTTTTTTGGATTTTCAGATTTTGGAAACAAAAACAAAGTTAATCTATTTAATCTATTATAACCAATCTGCAAAGAAAGTAAGAGGTAGGGTAACAAGAATTTTGAAATAAATTGTTGAAAAGAAAACTGTATCATCTTAAAATGGAAGCAATTCCATGATAAGAGCATTTAGCCCTCCGAGTAAGTGGTATGGGGCCATGTTAAGCACCTTGATCGGGTCTTTGCATGTTCGTTATAGGTGAAATTAGGGTTAGGATCTCGAGGATTCTCCTTAATTTCCCTCTTCCATGGCTCTATTTTATAGGTAGGACTTAGAAATAGGTCCTCCTGGTCTTCATCATAGTCATCATAGGATTTTATGCCTATCCCTGGCATTCTGTCTCATTCTGGTATCATTCCTAGGTCTCCGGGCATCCCCAAGACCTCCTGTCCTGATTCTAGCTGGATCTAGGCCCACAGGGTCAAAATCAAGGTTGATCCTGACTAGGTCAAGATCGACCTCGATCCTGACTAGGTCAGTCCCAAGCTCGATTTTTCCCCCCTGTTTCAAATTTCCAAATTCCTTGATATCCGGGTATCAGGTTTTGGGGATATTTATTTTTCCTACCTCTGGGTTGACCATTTCAAGTTTCGGAATGGTAAATCCTTAAATTGCATTTAATCTAGGTATATTTTCTAAAGGTTAGGACCTAATTGGGATTTAATTCTCCAAGGTGGCCCCTCTAGAGGATTGTGCCCTAGTTCACTATAAAAGGAGGCCTTTCTCTCTCATTTTCTCAATCAAGTTTCCAAGACATCCATTCTCACCAAGCAATCTCTCAAGCATTAGATAATTCAAGCCTTCAAGAATTCAAGTGTTCAAGAATTCATCCATCAAGGAGATCCATTGTTAGCCATTGAAGGATTCAATCTCTTTGGATCCCCCTTGATGATCCATCCTTCTACATTCATCCAAGCCTTCTCATATGCAAAGATCTATTCAAGATTAGTGTTGAAGATCAAATGCCATTGATTAGAGACATCCTACATTCATCCTACCTCCATTGAAGCATTCCTATTTGTGGATTTGAGGATTGGAATCCTCTACAAGGACTTCAACATAAGCGAGGTGATTTGTTTCAATTACTTTGTTTATGGACACTACATTTCAATTCAATTTCAAAGTTAATTCCTAAATTGGGGTTTGACCAAGGCAAACCCCCCATACAAACAAAAGCCCCATTTTTCTTGTAGGTACAAGTGCAGAACTTCAGATCTGAGATCGGATTCGGATACCCTTTTTGGCGAACTTTCCAAATCTATGAATAAAGTCAAAATCAAACTTTAAATAAAGAATCTAGGCTTTGACGTTTTATGAGGGTCAAAGTTGACCTGATCTCATCTTGGAAAAAGATTTCTGGGTTTTCTCCGTCTCAGCATTTCCAATTTGAAATAGGTTGCAAAATTGCCCGAAAGTACACACAAACATCATAAATTGGCATTCTCTAGATTTTCCCTAGTTTGAGTTTAGTACTTGCATTTAAATTATTTAAAATTCTAAAAACTTCAATTCTACCATAGGGAAATATAGGGTTTTTCTCTCTCTTTCATATTCTCCATAGATTGATTCAATTGTGCATTAACCTTTTGGTTGATCAAATTGGATCTCTCATTTGGGAATTTGGATTTAGGAGTGAATCTAATATTTCCCCCATACATTACACACAACATACACATTTTAATAGTGGTGATTCCATTTTACCTCTAATTAGCTCTATTCATTTTACCTCTATTCAATGTATGTTTATTTCAAATTTGCAAAAGGATATTAGAGATAAGATTCTTCTTACTGAATTTACCTCTTTTCAACAACTTTGTGCAGTGCTTCATCATTATCAATTACAATTGAGTCAATTTGAGAGCAACACTCCAATGGCTCCTATTCTAGTTGATAAGAGTGATGTTGCTCCTAATCCAAACAAATTTCAAAAATTCAATAACTATGTCAAGATAAACAAACAAATAAATGCAGTTGCTAATCAAGTTGTTGTTGCATCTCACAATGCCACTTCTGCATCCACTTCTTTTCGATTAAATCATATGTTTACTCCTCTTTCTGAATCTTTACATGCTATTATGAATAGGTTGTTAGCTGCTAATATGATTACTTTACCTCCTATTCATCGTCTTTTACCTGTTACGATTGCCTCTAAATATTTTGATCAAAATGCTTTTTGTCAATATCATCATCAGAATCGTCATGATACTGAGAAATGTTATTCTTTAAAACATAAGGTTCAAGACTTAATTGATTCTAAGGCTTTATCTGTTGATAATCTTGATGGTAGTGGGAACAAATTTGTCTCTCCTCCTAATCAAAACCTTCAAATCGATACGAACCCTTTACCTACACATGATACTAATACAATTGCTCAGCCATCTACTATGGAAATTATGTAGGATTCAAAGATGGATGATCTCAATCATGTTGTTAATCAAGTGGAGCATGTTGGTCAATCTGTATCTCCACCTCAACCTCAACCTCAACCTCAACCTTAGATTCAACCTCAAGTTCAATCTCAACGTCGACCAAAACCTAAACCGTGACAACAACCTAAGAATAAAAGACCTCAGGAACTCTTAATTACCTTTGATGACTCTGAGACTATTAAGGCTCCTGATGGTCCCCTTTACATTGCTGCTAGGATTTCTCAGATACCTACTTGTGGTTGTCTTGTTGATCCTACATCCTTAGTCAATGTTATCACTAAAGAAAATATTTTTATGAAAAGCTTACAACATGATTCTTATGATACATCGGATGTGTGGATTCAAACTTGTAATGGTTTTCTTTATCCATCATTTGGTTCTATTACTTTACTGTTTGAAATTTGTGGAAAAATTGTGAACACTACCTTTGTTGTGGTTCCTACTTCTAATCAATTTCAAGTTAAGCTAGGTTTGCCTTGGTTGAATGTCATCCATGTTGTTGCTTCACCTATCCATAAGTGTCTTAATTACATTCATGATGAAGAAATGAAGATGATTAATCATAGTTTATATCAACCTTCTAGGCCTAGAGATTGTGTTGCTCTTGATTTCTTCTGGCCTTCATTACCTAGTTCATGTCCTCCTCGACCTGATAATATTTTTCATTCATATCAAGCTTATAAACATCATAAGATTCTTGAATTAAGCATACCTCCTATGGATCTTAATCGTGGTCTTTTTCCTACACCTTCTATACCTCCTTTAACTATGACTTCTAGTTTTTTTAATCAAGTTCCTTCTACCGAACCTATCAAAGATCCTATGATTGTTTCTCCTATTGTTAATAATCCTATTGATCTTCCTAAAGAACCTGTGATTGTTCCTCCTAGTTCTCAACCTATTTCAAATAAATCAAAATGAAATCGATATGCTAATGAACGTCATAAAAAGCATCATGCTCATGCTAAAGCTCATAATTCTATTCTCCAAAGATCTCTACCTTCCTCAGATAAACCTATGCATGATGTGTTAGAAGAGGTTGTTACTAATAATGATGTTCACATGCATGATTATGATGATTCTATTCATATCTTAGATCCTATTTTGATTAATTTGGATGAAGAAGATACACTTGATGATACTGATGATGTTAATGATGAATCTGAGACTATTGACGTTGACATTGACATTGATTTACCTAATATGCTTTCATCATAGTTAACTCTTGCACCTAGTGTCGAACATTGTGATTCTCAAGAGGATCCTTGTTTGGAACTGGCTATCATTCCTACTATGTTGGATATAGTCCCTCTTGTGAGTTACCCACCTTCCCTAAATGATATACAATGAGATGGGGAGAATATATGACATGCTTGATCGGCTTGTCCTTCATGGTAGCTTTGTTGTGTGTTTGCCTATTGTACTGTGTTTCTCCCGTAATGTGTTTGCTAAATGTTGTTAGATTCTTTTATACGATCCTTGTTACTCAGTTGGTGTAAGGTGATAGAGGAATTGAAACTGTTGTTCAAATTCCTCTATATGTATCTCTACTTTCTATGTGTTGTTCAATGTTATGTTGTAATTGTGCTATTGTTCGTAAATGTTTCCTTGTGTAATCTGCTTGGATTCAAGATATGGTAGCACTAATTCTTTTTGGTCTCCATGTCATGGTCCAAAAAGATTCTCCTTTGTATATCTTATGTGATCTTTCCTCCTTTGTGATCATAGTTATACTTTCTTTGGGGAATGATGTCAATTCATTTGCAATAATATCATATATATATATATATTATCTTATGATCATACTGACCCCATGGGAGGTAGATCCCTTCTATGTTCTCTATATGTTTTCATGATATTTCCCTTGATTTGTCTTCATCTGGGGGCATCTCGATGTGGAAATGTAATCAGTGGAGTTGTTTATGTTTCCATTAAAGCCATTACTCCTATTAAAGTGTCAGCAATGACTTTAACGTGGGGGCATACGCTCTACTCATCTATTGCACACATGCACTTTTCGATACACACATATTTTTCAAGATAGTTTTCTCCCTTTTTGGATTAGTAACTAATCCTCAAAGCATGGATTTATATTTTAGGATCTCTTAATCCCTCTAGTTTCAAATATACATATATTTTGATTTTATTCTTACGGAATAGAATATTCCTAAGGGTGAATCCTTGATGGGTTGACTAGTGAGTAGCCACATTCACTAGGTGGTTCAATTCCATCTTTCTAATTATGTCATTCTCTTATGTGGTTCACAATGAGACATAAGTTCTCATTGGATAAGGTAATCACACCTTCTTTCTCTCTCTAGAGATGTTTCTCTTATTGTGATCTAGGAGTCGATGAAGACTTGAGTCCCTGGGGGCTTAAGGTTTCCCTTTGTCCCTTGGATTATGATAAGATTATCTTTTCATTCTGATCTCCTTTACCAAGAGTTTGCATCGAGTCCATACTCTTGCTAAAGTGGGGGCTTAATGTATCATCTTAAAATGGAAGAACTTCCATGATAAGAGCATTTATCCCTCTGAGTAAGTGGTCTGGGGTCATGTTAAGTGCCTTGATTGGGTCTTTTCATGTATTTGGCTTTCTCCCCACTTTCCACTTCTTTTATGCTTCATTATAGGTGAAATTAGGGTTAGGATCTCAAGGATTCTCCTTAATTTCCCTCTTCCATGGCTCTATTTTCTAGGTAGGAATTAGAAATAGGTCCTCCTAGCCTTCATCATAGCCATCATAGGATTTTATGCCTATCCTTGGCATTCTATCTCATTCTGGTATCATTCCTAGGTCTCTGAGCATCCCGGGGACCTCTTGTCCTGATTCTGGCTAGATCTGGGCCCACAAGGTAAGAATCGAGGTTGATCTTAACTAGGTTAGAATTGACCTTGATCCTAACTAGGTCAGTCCCAAGCTCGATTTTTCCCCCCTCTTTCAAATTTCCAAATTCTTTGATTTTTGGGTATTGGGTTTCGGGGATATTTATTTTTCCTACCTTCGGGTTGGCCATTTCGGGTTTCAGAATGGTAAATCCTTAAATTGCATTTAATCTAGGTATATTTTCTAAAGGTTAGGACCTAATTGGGATTTAATTCTCCAAGGTGGCTCCTCTAGAGGATTGTTCCCTAGTTCACTATAAAATGAGGCCTTCCTCTCTCATTTTCTCAATCAAGTTTCCAAGACATCCATTCTCACCAAGAAATCTCTCAAGCATTCAAGAAAGCCTTCAAGCATTCATCCATCAAGGAGATCCATTGTTAGCCATTGAAGGATTCAATCTCTTTGGAGCCCCCTTGATGATCCATCCTTCTACATTCATCCAAGCCTTCTCATATGCAAAGATCTATTCAAGATTAGTGTTGAAGATCAAATGCCATTGATTGGAGACATCCTACATTCATCCTACATCCATTGAAGCATTCCTATTTGTGGATTTGAGGATTGGAATCCTCTACAAGGACTTCAACATAAGCAAGGTGATTTGTTTCAATTACTTTGCTTATGCACACTACATTTCAATTCAATTTCAAGGTTAATTCCTAAATTGGGGTTTGACCAAGGTAAACCCCTCCATACAAACAAAAACCCCATTTTTCTTGTAGGTACATGTGTAGAACTTTGGATCTGAGATCGGATTTAGATACCCTTTTCGGTGAACTTTCCAGATCTGCGAACAAAGTCAGAATTGAGCTTCAAATAAAGAATCTAGCCTTTGAACTTTTATGAGGGTCAAAGTCGACCTGATCTCATCTTGGAAAAATATTTCTGGGTTTTCTCCGTCTCGGCATTTCCAATCCGAAACAGGTTGTAGAATTGCCTGAAAGTACACACAGACATTAGAAATTGGCATTTTCTAGATTTTCCCTAGTTTGAGGTTAGTACTTGCATTTCAATTATTTAAAATTCTAAACACTTCAATTATACCATAGGGAAATATAGGGTTTTTCTCTCTCTTTCATATTCTCCATAGATTGATTCGATTGTGCATTAACCTTTTGGTTGATCAAATTGGATCTCTCCTTTGGAAATTTGGATTTAGGAGTGAATCTAATATTTCCCCCATACATTACACACAACATACACATTTGAATAGTGGTTATTCCATTTTACCTCTATTCAAAAACTAATGGACATAAACCAATATCACACTACTTTGTGAATTAAAACACTGAGAAGATGAGGAAACCCATGAAACAAAGATCATAATAAATCACAATCTTCAACTAAATAGATGCAATCATAAATGGAAATGAACACAGACATATGATAAGCCAAAACTCATCAAATTACGAAGCCACCACAGATGTGCGCACACGTGAGACAAGTTTATCTTAAAAGCACCAAAGAAAGATCTTCTCGATGATTCGTCACAACAAAGCAATATAACTCCAGCAAACATTGAACTAAGAATCGCAAATTTGAAATCACCATACAATCAATTGGCTCTTTGAAATAAATAAATGAGAAAATCACACATTCATAAATCTCACAAAGATAGTAGAAATATCACACTATGATTGAAGCACCAACTGTATGTATTGCATTAATGATTGTAAAGATATAAAGGTGAAGACACAAGATACAACAAACATAATAGGGCATCTAAATCCACAAAAGAAAAGGGGTAAGTATGTCGGGTTCACCAAAATGAATAGTGGTAATATTGAATCACCTCTATTGGGATGTGTATGTTGTGTGTAATGTATGGGGGAAATATTAGATTCACTCCTAAATCTAAATTCCCAAAGGAGAACTCCAATTTGATCAACCCAAAAATGCTAATGCATAGTCGAATCAGTCTATGGAGAATATGAAAGAGAGAGAAAAACCTTATATTTCCTTATGTAGAATTGAAGTGTTTAGAATTTTAAATAATTCAAATGCAAGTACTAACCTCAAACTAGGGCAAATCTAGAAAATGCCAATTTCTGATGTCTATGTGTACTTTTGGGCAATTCTGCAACCTAATTTGGATTGGAAATGCCGAGACGGAGAAAACCCAAAAATATTTTTTCGAGATGAGATCAAGTCAACTTTGACCCTCATAAAAGGTCAGGCTACATTTTTATTCTGAAGGTCAATTTTGACTTTGTTCGTAGATCTGGAAAGCTCACCGAAAAGGGTATCCAAATCCACTCTCAGATCCAAAATTCTGCACTTGTACCTGAGAGAAAAGGATGGTTTTTGTTGTTTGTTTGAGGGGTTTGCCTTGGTCAAACCCTAGTTTGGAATTAACCTTAATATTGAAATTGAAATGGATAATTCTAGCAAGTAGTAGAAGTAGATCTAACAATGAAGCTATGGTATTCAATAGATATGCAAATTGTATTTGAAATGTAATCAAGTATGTTAATATGAAAGCTTGAACATAACATCAAAAAATGTAGATCAAACCTCCATGATTGTATGCTTGGAATGCACCTTGAGGGAAGAATGAATGGATCTTGAATATGAACAAAAGGATCTTGAAGGAAGATCACACCATCATGATGGCTAGATCTAGGGTTTGAATGATGAATCTTGAATGCTTGAACCAAATCCCTTCAATGGCTTGAATGCTTGAACCCTTGATCTTCAATGGAGAACTTGGATGGAGAACAGGTCTTGAATTCTTGAATGGATGCTTTCTTGATCACCTTGAGAGATTGAGAGAAATTTCTTGAGGATGAGATGTGAAAATGAGAGAGGAAGACCTCCTTTTATAGTGAACTAGGGCATAATCTTCTAGAGGGGCCACCTTGGAAAATTAAATCCTAATTAGGTCCTAACCTTTAGAAAATATACCTAGATTAAATGTAATTTAAGGATTTACCATTCTGAAACCCGAAATGACCAACCCGGAGGTGGAAAAACAAATATCCTCGAAACCCGACACCCAAAAATCAAGGAATTTGGAATTTTGAAAGAGGGGGGAAAAATCAAGCTTGGGCCTAACCTAGTTAGGATTGAGGTCAATCTTGACCTAGTCAGGATTGAGGTCAATTTTGACCTAGTTAGGATCAACCTCGATTCTGACCTTGTGGGCTTAGATCTAGCTAGAATCAGGATAGGAGGTCCCAGGGATGCCCAGAGACCTAGAAATGATACCAGAATAAGATAGAATGCATGGGATAGGCATAAAATTCTATGATGACTATGATGAAGGCTAGGAGGACCTATTTCTAAGTCTACATAGAAAATAGAACCATGGAAGAGGGAAATTAAAGAGAATCCTCATGATCCTATCCCTAATTTCACCTAGAATGAAGTAGAACAGAAGTGGAAAGGGGGGAGGAAGCCAAATAAAAGAAAAGATCAATTCAAGGCATCGGATATGACCCCAAACCACTTACCTGGAGGGCTAAACACTCTTAACATGGAAGTGCTTCCATTTTAAGATGATACATTGATAAATCCAACCCTCATTACATTGAATTCTTACAATTTATAGAGTTGTGCTCTTATTTTCAAAGGCTAGGGTTTCGGCTACATCTAAAACTTGGAAATAAATCTAAACTAAAGATTGCATTGATGCCACTACCTCTAAAATTTAGTTAAACTACCCTAGCATGGAATTAAACCTTGTGCATTACAAAACTTGAGTAGATTATGCATAAAACAATTCGAAAATGAAGTTGGAACTCGTGCATGCCCTTCATAGAACTTTGCGATCCTGCCCTTAATTCTTAGTTACAACTTCTCCACATGGAATCAACTGAAAGATGCCCCAAAATCATGCAAAAAAGATCCCACAAAGGAGGTCCAATTGACTGAAAAATTAAGTTTCAGTTGATTGAAGTTGAATGACGGACGTGCCAAAAAAAACACAAATCCCGATAGTTGGTCCGAAAAAACCAAGCTTCAAAAATGACTAAGTGTTAAGTCCTCTTTTCCCAAGTTTCAAACTTTGGACTTTCAGAGGCCGAAAAATCTCTAGGGCCGAAAGGCCCAAAAAAAGGCTCTACAAAAATGGCTAAGTACAAAACTACCTTTTCTCTGCACCCAATTTGGTTAAGTCCCAAAATTGGATGCTTACTGACTAGAGAGTACTTCTAGATGCACTTTGTGGAACCTATCCACAATCTCCAGCACTTCTTCAAAGTTGGTCATCTTGACCCCTTCAAGGATTTATTGTTGTCTATCTTGGAAGGTGACCAACTTTGCTACAAAACCTTGTATTTATACACACTAAAGAGTGCACTTCTCTAAGTCATTACTTCCAAGGGAATCCATGAATGTGAAACCTTGAGAAAGTGACCTAGAGCTCCCTAGGCATGGAGTGCAAGGATATTAAGAGTGCTCTTAGCTAGAGCTATTTAAGCCTATGACCTTGCTAGTAAACCATGCAATGGGAGATTCAATGGAGACAAGGGCAAGAATGCCAATATCCTCAAGAATCAATATGAGAATGAAATGCAACTATGCTAGGAATGAGAATGCAAGCTAAGCTATGAAAAGAAAGATGCAAGTGTTACAATACAAGCTAATTAATCTATTTGAGCTAATCTAGAGCATAGAAATGAAGCTAATCTAGGAAACATAAACATGAAGCTATGATGCAAGAAATGAAAGATGGATGCAAGAATGTCTTCAAAAAGCTCCAAAGTCTCCAAGCGATCCTGCAGCATAAGGTTAGTATTCAAAAGATGGATCTAAAAATGAGAAGAGAGCTCTCCTTTTATAAGAAATGAGAAAGAATGGACCATGGAGATTAAGAGGAAAAAGATTTAATCAAGGGTGGAGCTTGAAGAAGGAACAGTCCATGTGCACAAGATTCTTCTAATAAGAAAATAAGAGTTGACTTTTGTGCCCCATATGAGACAAGAAGGCCTTTTTCCCCTTTTATAAAATAGGAATAATGCTTTATTTGTGCAACTTAGGATAAGAGGAAAAGTGGGGACTTTTTATTTAATTAAAAGAAGAGGAAACTCTTTTTAATTAAATAAAGACTTAGGATAAGATGGTTAGCCCATGAAAAATAATTAAAAATGATAGAAATAAGATTTGATCAAGAATAAGCAATTGATAATTTAGCAAATAATGCTAGCAAGGGGCTAATAGTCTAGATGACCATTTTTGGATGATTACATTTGCCCCTCTTTGACTAATGTGTGATCGATCTAGGAACACATTATGTCAAAGAATAGATCAGACAAGAAAGCAATAGATAGCGGTCTGACTCCAAAGTATGAAGTGCATAGAGATAGAAAATCCTGCATGATCAGCCTGGTAGCGACAGTACTGAACACTTAGGAAAGAGATGGACAGTATTAGAACTCGAGATGAGAACTAACATGTCAAGCAAAAAGATAGATCGATCAGAGCAAATGGAATGGTCAAGCATATGCTCTAGAGAATAGCCGATAGGATATGATGTGTCTGCCCCCTCACGATTGAAATCAAAATTAGGTAGAGGGAAGGCAGAAGCAAGAGCAACATGATCAAATCACTAGAAATCATAATCGAAGATGAAAGATAAGAGAATAACCATCAAGCAGATATACCCCAATGAAGACTTCAGAGAGATGAAATGAAATGTGAATGAAAGACTAGAAGGGTGAGAGAGATGGGAATGAAGAAGGAAAGAATGTCCCAGTGAATATCGAAGGCTCAGGCCTCAAAAGGTCAGCCAACTACGCAGAAGAAGGGAAAAAAAAATTTGAAATGCAAATTTGACTATCAAGATGAACTCGGATTTTGGTTTTGATCTTGAAATGAATAGAAAATGATGTCATATGAAAGACAAGAAGTGAAAGACATGATCAAGAAGAAGCAGAAGGTGAGCGCAGTTTGACTAATAAGTTTGTGAAAGATGAAGGAGAGCTCTCTCCATATGCAAGATGCAAAACTAACTTACATGAACTTAAGAATGCAAGCTACTATGAAAAGTGGTTTACTTGCAAGTTCACAAAGCTTTTAGACTCTAATATTCATCATCGAGTGTTATTGGTAGCGTCACAAGATCATACAATGCACACTAGTATGACTGTGAATCTGAATATGATCTATATTAGATAGATATGTGGGAATCCCACCTAGGCATCAAAGACCTATAGGTCAAGATGAATAGTGTAATGAGATTACCTAAGTTTAATATAGAAAGATTATACTCGCATCGAGACACAAGGAAAGTCAAGATGGCTAGAAGTATGCACTTGCGAAAGTAGTCAAGGATAATACCTTGTAGATCCCAATGTCAAGTGTAACAAGCATAAATGCTACTGACAGTTAGGACTAAAAAAATATACCCACAAGAAGAAAAAGCAATAAAACATGTCCTCATGCCCTTAGTCTTCTAGCTATGCATCCTCAAAAACTTCTTAGGGAAAGGAACACTCATCAAAGAAATCATCATAGACAACACACAAAGAAATAAAGTCAAACAAGTCTCAGTGAGTCAAGTGGTTTAAGTGCGTGTGTGTAGGTCATAGAGTCAATCTTTGAGTATCACCTCTCCCAGTGGAAATATCGCATCATTCTGGACTATAAGTAAACATATGATAAGTGTTGAAAAACACTTGATGCTAGGGTAGTGTTGAAAAACACAGTTGGGGTGGTATTGAAAAACACTACTGGAACCAAGTGGCCCAAGAAACCTGAACGCACAAAGAGACCTGAGATAAGCTTAGAACAACATATGCCCCCTAGACTAAGACAAGAGTCAATTCCAGGCTAGGAGAGGCAAAATGAAAAGTGAAACGAAGGAGCACCATGCAAAACTGATAGACATAGGTGCAAGGGTCTCAAGCAACACCTATTTCCAAGTTTTCACCACTTGATAGATTCTTTTCAGGACTTTTTTCATTTTTTTTGTATTTTTGCTACCAAGGCGCCTGTTTCCAGGCTTTCACCAAGGCACTTTTTCTATTTTTTTGAATTTTTTTCATTTTTTGATTTTTTTTTGGTGAGACATCAAAGCACCTATTGCTAGGTTTTCACTAGGATGCTCATTTTTAGTACTTTTTCCAATTTTTAGAATTTTTAACAATATATCATTTTTTTGGGTTTTTTCAGGATCAATAAGTATGTACAAGGGATGCCCCTAGACAGAATGGGCATCAAACTCCCAAGAAAGATCAGATCATGTAGTCCCAATGTCTAGCAAGGTGGAGGACAAGAAGGATTGGCAAGCTGGTGGAAGAGATGAAAGACAAGAGAGTGAAGGAGAATGAAGGGAAGAAATCCTCAAAGGCAAACTCCTCAAGAATACCCAAGCTAGGGAAAAATTGTCATGCAAAGCACATTTGGACAAGCAATGAAAGGCCAGCATAGGATAAGTCACAAAAGCATAATGAAAAAGTAGGAAAGGATGCAGTCCAAAGGAGTAGACATGTCAAGAGGCTTCATAGCATCATTTTTTACTCTTTTTTATTAGATCAAGACCAAAGGGGAAAAGGATAGCAAAAGGATAGAATGAATGGAGGAAAATAAATATGAATGCTAAACATGAATGGAATGAAAGAAAGATCATCGTAAGATAGCTCACAAGATAGCCAAATGTTTGTGTATAGGTCAACATTGTCAAGATCAATGAGAGAAGACAGAATGGATGAAATATGTAGAAGAACTACGCATGATGCCTGATTGACAAGTTTTCATCACGGTACTTATCCAAGGCACCACAAGGGAGTGTTTTTCACCATAGGATGAATTTATTTCTCTTTACTTTTTCTACCAAGGTGCCTGTTTCCTGTAAGGAAACTCAGGTGCGGAAACAGCTTCCTACACTAATCTCTATAGGAGAGTATTGTGCAAATTTTTATAAATCCTTACAATTTCAGATTCGTTAACTACTTTAACAAAGATATTGCAACCACATACCATGCATACAGAAAAGTAGAGAATGACACAATGATATACCCTGGGGAAACCTTTCGGTAAAAACCCCAGCACTCCAAAACCTGCACAATGTATTGATCAAAACTATTACAGCTTACAATACACTTGCAATGCAGTTCTTTCAGAAGATTTCAAAACCCTTGAAGACAAATCATGGCAGCATAAAACATTCCAACAATACACTTGCATCACATCTCTTTGCAACCCTAAAAAAGATTATATCATGCACTTCACTTTTTAGGGCTACTCCCAAAGATAACCATATTAGGGTTTTACCATTCTCCAAGAAAATAGGAACCCCAAAAAACTTTTTGGGGTGATGCCCCAAACCCCACGATTGGGGAAGAGTGTACAGTACTCAAATTTATCAATTGCCACATGTCTTCACCTATCATTAAATCTTCCTGACATAGCTCTTACATGTCATAGGAATTCATCATAACCGTTTTAGCCATGATCTCCTTACACACAATTCAAGATGCTGACACATCAACATTATTTGCAAGAAATACATTTTACAAAACAAATAATAAGAATAGGAATTATCCAAGGTTGAGACACCTTATTCCTAACATTATCCCACTTGTCGAACACCTTGTAAGAGTAACAGGAACATAACAGGAACTAACTGCTATAGGCCAAAAGGCCCATAGACTTTGAACACCATCTGAACTTCTCAGTACCCACGGGTTTTGTTAATGCATCTACAATATTCTTCACAGTATCTACCTTCTCCAAATTTACCTTTCCATCTTCCACCATATCTCTCACAAAGTGAAATTGCACATCAAGGTGCTTCGTTCTGGCATGGAAAGTTGGATTCTTTGCAAGGAAAATAGCGCTCTGACTGTCACACCAAATAGTAATTTGTTCTGCATCAACACCAACATCATAACACAATCTTCTAAGCCAAATGGCTTCTTTACAAGCATGAGTAGCAGCCATGTACTCAGCTTCTGTAGTGCACAAAGCAACCATAGGTTGTCGCTTACTCATCCAACTAATGGCACCACCAAACATAGTGAACACATAAGCACTGGTGGATCTCCTGCTATCAATATCACCTACCCAATCTGAATCCACAAACCCATGAATACAAACTGAATGTGGAGATCTAGAAGAGTTACCATGATAACATATGGAGTAATCTGATGTACCCCTCAAATATCTGAATACTCGCTTAACTACATCCCAATGTACCCATCCAGGGTTAGCCATAAACTGACTCAGGACTCCCACTGCTTGGGCAATGTCTGGTCTAGTATAGACCATAGCATACATAAGACTACCAACTGCACTAGCATAAGGTACTCTACTCATGTCCTCCACCTCACTAGGAGATTTTGGACAATCATCTACAGATAACTTTGTTCCCATAGAAATAGGAACGCATAGTGGTCTACAATTTGCCATGTTGAACCTGTCCAACACAGACTTCACATACTTACTCTGACTCAACCAAAGTTTTTTGTTAGACCTGTCTCTACTGATTTCCATACCCAAGATGTACCTAGCTGCCCCAAGATCTTTCATCTCAAACTGTGCTAACAACTGAGATTTAAAATTAGAAATCATACCCTTACCCTTCCCAAATAACAACATATCATCAACATATAATGCAACAATAAGAAGGCAATCATTTTCAACTCTGAAATAAACACAATGATCTAATTTTGATCTTACAAATCCAATTGACAACACAAAGGCATCAAACTTAAGGTACCACATCCTAGGAGATTGCTTCAAACCATAGAGAGATTTCTTTAATCTGCAAACTAAGGATTCTTTACCTTTAACAATGTAGTGCTCTGGCTGTGACATATAAATCTCTTCCTCCATATCACCATGAAGGAAAGTTGTCTTCACATCCATCTGTTCTATCTCTAAATCATATGATGCAGCAAGAGATAACAAAAATCTAATGGATGTCAACTTTGCAACAGGAGAGAATATTTCACCATAATCTATTCCCTCTACTTGTGAATACCCCTTTGCAACCAATCTAGCTTTGTACCTTTCAACACTGCCATCTACACAGAATCTCTTCTTGAACACCCATTTATAGGCAATAGATTTTCTCCCTTTAGGAAAAGGTACAAGTTCCCAAGTTTTTTTTTTCTCCAATGAAGCCATCTCATCATCCATAGCCTCAATCCAGGAACCTGCATCTTCCATGCCCAAAGCCTCTTTCACAGATCTAGGCTCATCAGTGTTAGTAATCAAAGCAAAGGCACAACTGGAATCTAACATAGAATAACCAAACCTTTCTGGTTTTTTTCTTTCTCTCATGGATCTCCTCAAGGGCTGCGATTGAGGTTGTTCTTCCTCTTCTTTCAAACTATCAGAGCTGCTAGAGCTCTCCTCATCATTAGGCCCAACATGGTCTCTCTGTTCAGTCTTCTCAAGGGTAGGAGGCAATTGAACAACATCCTTTTCCTTTACTTTTTCATCTGGTTGTATCATAATAGGAGAAGATGTTATCTCTCTGAAAATAACATTTCTACTATACAACACCTTACTAGTCACAGGATCCCAAAGCTTGTATCCTTTCACACCAGAATTGTATCCGATGAAAATACATTTAACAGCTTTGTTTTCCAACTTAGATCTTTTCTCCTTTGTAACATGTGCATAAGCTTCACAACCAAAAACACAAAGATGTCTAATTGAAGGCTTCTTACCAGACCACACCTCCATGGGTGTCTTACCAACAAGGGCTGATGTAGGACATTTGTTAACCAGATAGCAAGCAGTGGCCACAGCTTCGGCCCAAAACCTTTGTTCTAAACTAGCTCCACTAAGCATACTCCTAGCCTTCTCCATCAGTGTCCTATTCATTCTCTCTACAACTCCATTTTTCTATGGGGTATAAGGAGTTGTCTTATGCCTCTTGATATCTTGTTCTTTATAGAATTGTTCAAACTCTACTGAGCAAAACTCACCACCATTGTCAGCTCTCACACACTTAATCTTCTTACTAGTCTGATTCTCTACAAGAGCTTTAAATTCCTTGAACCGACTAAAGACTTGTGTCTTACTTTTAAGGAAATAAATCCACATCCTTCTACTATAATCATCTATGAAAGATACCAAAAATATAGACTTGGAGATTGAAGGAACTTTTACAGGACCAAATACATCAGAATGAATAAGATCCAAAACATCAGAAGATTTGTGAGAGCTAGAGTAAAACTGAACATGATTTTGTTTACCATAGACATAGTGTTCACAGAAGTCAAACTTGAGATTGCAATCATTTAACCCCTCAACAAGATTTTTATTTTTCAGGGTTTTGAGACCCTTTTCACCAATGTGGCCAAATCTCATATGCCACAACATTGTCTTTTCTACAGGAAGCTTACCTTCCAAAGTGTTTGCACTACCATCGGAACCAATAGCCTTAGACTTCTTCACTACTTGTTCAGATGGTGAGGATGAAGAACTATTACATAGAGGAATACATGCATCTAGCTGAAATAAGGTACCTCTCCTAGTACCCCTTACAAGCACTATCGATCCTCTCATCATCTTGCATCCTTCTTTCGAAAAAACAACTTGCACACCTACATCATTCAACATACTTACAGATAATAGGTTTCATGCCAAACTCAGAATTTTCATAACTCCATTGATTCCCTTTACTCATCCATCAGGAAATTTGATAGTGACCCTTCCGCGTCCAACTATCTTTAGGTGAGAATCATCACCCAAGTACACCTTTCCACCATCGAACTCTTCATATTTTGAGAACCAATTTCGATGAGAGGTCATGTGAAAAGATGCACCTAAGTCAACCAACCACACATCATCAGATACATGGGCTACCAAAGTTGGGATGAATGCATCGCCATCTTCTTGAGATCTTTCTAAAGCTGAATCTGAACCTTTTTTCTTCTTCTTCAGCTCTTTGCAATCTTTACAGAAGTGCCCAGATTTATCACAGTTCCAACATTTTGCCTTGGACTTATTGGAAGTCTTTGACTTCCCACAAGATTTGGATCTACCCTTATTGTCAGACTTATTGTCATTTTTCTTCCCTCTTTCAGTGGATCTCCCACGAACAGCAAGGGCTTCTTTTTCTAAAAGGGAAGCCTTTCTCTGCATCTCCTCTGATAGCAGTGAAGACACCACATCATCCATTTTGAAGGTGACTAATGTGCTTCCGAGAGCCATCATAAGATGGTCCCATGAATCTGGTAAAGAACACAAAAGTGTGTAGCAACGATCCTCCTCTAACTTGACACCAGCTGATGTCAACTATGCAGCCAGTAGATTAAATGCATTTAAATGATCCGTTAAGGATCCACCTTCCTCCATTCATAGAGAGTACAACTTCTTCCTCAGGAACAACTTGTTCACCAGAGATTTGGCCTGATACATGGCCGCAAGTCTTTCCCACAAACTATTTGCAGTTTTCTCATCTAGAACATTCAGAAGAACTGCATCAGTTAAACAGAGTCTTATGAGACCCTTAGCTTTACGGTCTTTGATATCCCAATCTTCTTGAGCTATAGTTTCTAGTCTTGTAGCATTTGAAGTCACTTCCCATAGGTCACGATCTTCCAACATGTCTTCCATCTTGAGTTTCCACAACTCAAAATTAGTGCCATTAAATTTCTCCAACTCCATTCTTCCATATGATGAACTTGCCATCTCAATCTGCAAATAAGATTCAGAATGCTCTGTAAAGAACTCCCACTCAAACTTTAGATCATCTCAAAAAACCCTACCCAAAAACTAGGATCAAAAGTTGATTAAGCTCTGATACCACTTGTAAGGAAACTCAGGTGCGGAAATGGCTTCCTACGCTAATCTCTATAGGAGAGTATTGTGCAAATTTTTATAAATCCTTACAATTTTAGATTCGTTAACTAATTTAACAAAGATATTGCAACCACATACCATGCATACAGAAAAATAGAGAATGACACAATGATATACCCTGGGGAAACCTTTCGGTAAAAACCCCAGCACTCCAAAACCTTCACAATGTATTGATCAAAACTATTACAGCTTACAATACACTTGCAATGCAAGTTCTTTCAGAAGATTTCAAAACCCTTGAAGACAAATCACAGCAGCATAAAATGTTCCAACAATACACTCACATCACATCTCTTCACAACCCTAAAAAAGCTTATATCATGCGCTTCACTTTTTAGGGCTACTCCCAAAGATAACCGTATTAGGGTTTTACCATTCTCCGAGAAAATAGGAACCCCAAAAAAAATTTCAGGGTGATGCCCCGAACCCCATGATTGGGGAAGAGTGTACAGTACTCAAATTTATCAGTTGCCACATTTCTTCACCTATCATTGAATCTTCCTGACATAGCTCTTACGTGTCATAGGAATCCGTTATAACCGTTTTAGCCATGATCTCCTTACACACAATTCAAGATGCTGACACATCAACATTATTTGCAAGAAATACATTTTACAAAAAAAATAATAAGAATAGGAATTATCCAAGGTTGAGACACCTTATTCCTAATATTTCTAGGTTTCCACCAAGGCACATTTTCAATTTTTTCAATTTTTTTTTTTTTTTTGTTTCTATTTTTTTGAATTTTTTCTATTTTGGAAGAAGGAAAGCTTTTTAGATAATGCTCCTTGAAAGGATAAACCATGATATTCCAAGGATTAAAAATGATATGCTCAAAGATGCTAATAGGGAAAGGAAGATGGAAGAGAAAAATGGAGGATAAGGTTTTATGTAAAGTGGGTGAGGTTGTAAGATAGGAGGAATAGGCAAATGAGGAAAAATGATAGAAGGTAGAAGGATAATGAATGGAAGGATTGTGAAAGGGTAGATGGAAAGGAAGGAAAGATCAACATCAAAACACACCTTGAAGGGTGGTGAGAGGATGGAGGAAATGTGAATGAAGGAATACATGAAGGAATATGGTGAATGAATAGCAGAGGTTGCGGTTTAGGTGCATGGAATGGAAGAATGTTTTTGGAAGAAGATGAAGTGGAAGCTTTTGGAAGATTGAATGTCAACTTCACTTGTTTCTCAACATTAGACTCTTTCAAGAGAGATTTTGGAATCCATATAGTTGTAGACTTTTCATTTATTTTTTATGATCTAGAGAGGATATCTTCAATGATGGATTTTGGAACCCATACTTGTCTTGGAGTTTTCTTCTACAAGACATGGAATGCAAGGATATTAAGAGTGCTCTCAGCTAGAGCTATTTAAGCCTATTACCTTGCTAGTAAAACATGCAATGGGGGATTCAATGGAGACAAGGGAAAGAATGCCAATATCCTCAAGAATCAATATGAGAATGAAATGCAACTATGCTAGGAATGATAATGCAAGCTAAGCTATGAAAAGAAAGATGCAAGTGTTACAATACAAGCTAATTAATCTATGTGAGCTAATCTAGAGCATAGAAATGAAGCTAATCTAGGAAAACATAAACATGAAACTATGATGTAAGAAATGAAAGATGGATACAAGAATGTCTTCAAAAAGGTCCAAAGTCTCCAAGCAATCTTGCAGCATAAGGTTAGTATTCAAAAGATGGATCCACAAATGAGAAAAGAGCTCTCCTTTTAATTAAAAGAGGAGGAAAATCCTTTTAATTAAATAAAGACTTAGGATAAGATGGTTAGCCCATGGAAAATAATAAAAAATGATAGAAATAAGATTTGATCAAGAATAAGCAATTGCTAATTTAGAAAATAATGCTAGCAAGGGGCTAATAGTCTAGATGACCATTTTTGGATGATTACAGTATCTCCTCTTCATACAAATCTAAGTCCAATCCCTCAAAGAACTTATGCAATTCCTCTAAAAAAAGTAGACTGTTATCTCTTCTCTTATCCATTCTCTTAAGTACCTTTTCAAAAATAGTCAATGCTCTAGTTATATCCTTGATCCATTTCTCAAACTTATCTAGCTCGGATCCTTCATATACCTTTACCAAAACTTGAAAGCATTGCTTTCTTATTATTATAAGGTCATCTAGCACCTTCTGCCATTTCAGAATCTTTTCCTCCATACCATCCTCTTTGCTCATGATCTCTACCAGGGAGGTGATTCCTTGTAGAATACCTCGGAAGGGCCTCAAAATCTTCTTGAGAGATTCCTTAGAAAACTCCTTAAAATCTTCCTTCTAGTCTGAACAAGCCTATACAAAAGAATGTGGAATGTCTATTGATATATCACCCTTCTTTTCCAAAATAGCCTGTAATGAGGCCTTAAGATTACTATGGTCAATGATACCCACTATTTTAAGAATAAACTTCTTCATAGCCTCATTCTACTCCATTAATGTATTTATCTTCTCCTCATCTTTGTCCATGAAACCAAGAGCATGCTTTAATCTGAGGGTAGCTAGAGTTTTACTCCCTTCTCTGGTTGGTTCTCCCAAATTTACCTCCTCTAGCATGTAGTCATCTGGAGTGACTTCAACTATACTAATGGTCATTGTGGGAACAACCACCTGAGCCTTCCATCTTCTCGCTTGATCTTGTGTTACATAAGATAGTGTCCTTTCTTGGGTGCTAGATCGATCCTGATGGAATGCTCGCCCTAGTGCCACCATATCTATTTCATCATCCATGTATACCCTAGTCCTTGGCTGAATTTCCTTTGTGAACCAAGTGGGATTTTAAAATGTGTTGAGTGGTTCATAAGGAGTTGAGAGATTCGAGGTAGCCATAGGGTGTTCTATCTCCATTTCTTCATGACCTTCCTCTTCTCCTCCTATTTCCTATTCTTCCATCACATTCAACTCTCCCTCCTCACATGCCTACTCTTCCATCATTGTCTTCTCTCCTTCATCAACTTGTTTTTCTTCACCCTCTTGTTTCTCTTATCCATCCTGCCCTTTTGACAGCATTTCATCTATTGTCTCCATTTCTTTGTCGGGCTCTTGAGATTCTTGTGCCACTGCTTCATTCTGAATATGTGGTGGAGTAGGGGCAATAAAGGGAGTGAGTGAAGGCATGAACAGAGGAGGTGGAGTTGGAATAGGAGCATGAAATGGTGGAGGTTGTGGAGGCAATGGAGTGGTTTGAAATGGAGGTGGAAGTGGAGTGGTTGGTGGTGTTTGATGCGGAGGTGGGAGTGGACTTTGAATTGGATGTGAAACCAAGGGAACTTGTGCAACTAAATCTTCCTTAAAGGTGACACCAATGGAAGAGTCCCTTCCTGAATCCATTGTTTCCTTTTGGACCTTAGCTATCACTTCCTCAATTGGTTCTTGAGACCCTTGTGGAGCTTTCTCTCTCACCTTGTCATGGGGACTAATGAATTATGTAGGGAAATAATGAAAAGACATCGACTGTCCTATGACTAGAGCCTTTTGCTCAGTTTCTTGGAAACCATGAAGTCCCTCGAAAGCAAAGATGTAAAAATCATCGTCACCTAGAGCATCAAGATTTATTGGTTCTCCTTGGGTTTCCCCTTCAGCATCCTCTTAATCATCTTCCATTACTCTTCTTTTCTTCAAGGATCTTGTGAATGGGGTTCTTCTAATAAGGGGTATTTGGTCCATCTCATATTCATCATCCTCCAAGAGGGTGTCCATATGAGTAGGCATTGAGCCTTTCTTCCTTTTTTATACATTCCCTTTAATCACGCTAGCTGGCTTTGTTGGATATTGCTAATGCATGGGTGGTGATAAAGACATTTAATATGTTTAATCACTACATTACTAAATGGGTACTCATACTGTTGTCATTTTGTTTTGTCACTGATGTCAACATATGCTTGTATGAAGAAACTAGACCGATAATCACAGTGTATAGAGGGTGTACGGATATGTCAGATGCTGTGAAGTCAAATGAGAGTTCAAATGGATGTTGTGATCTTATATATGAGATCACATCATTAATGGATTCATATTATTGAAGATACAGCTATTTTGGTAAAGACTGGTCACTGGACTATGATAGAGAGAATTGACAGAGTTAGTCTTTGAGTTTTTGATATAGATATCAGAGGGATTGGATTCAAGGTATGCGATCTTGAAGGATGATAGAAGAGGTACTGATGGATTTTCATTGGTTAGTGAAAGGTACAGAATGATTGGTGACATCATTTATGATGTGTGCTTTGGTGATGGCTTATTCTGAAGCCGACTCAGGAAGTGAAGCATGTGTTTTTTTTGACAAGCATAATTCAAGGATGTCAGTCCCAAATTGCTATAATATAATCATTGTAAACTTTTTTTAGATACCATGTGTATCTTAGCAAGGTCTTATGTAATTATTTGTAATTAGGAAGGCCTTATGGGCCAACCTAATTTGGTAAAAAGTAATAAGGTATAAATGTAAGGTCTTTTGTTTGGAAAAGACATGGATGGATATATGTGATAGAAGAAGGTTGTGAACTTGTGTCTAATGTATGTAGAGTAGAGGATTGTTGGTGGACTTCATTGGAATTGATCAAGCAAAGATAGTTGCTGGAAAATAGTTCAAAAGATTGTGTATTTCTTCATATACACTTGTTGCAAGCTAGTGAGTTCAAAAGGTGGACTTAACCTTCTTTGGGTAGTGAGCCCCCTTTTTTTCTTGACTCCTAACAGGGTCTATCCTCTAACAAGGACTGTGTACTGTAATGTTGTAACAAGCTCCAAACAGGGCTATATCTTCTAACAAGGATTACTATACTCTCAGTACATCATTAGTGGGTGCTAATTTGCACCGAGGTTTTTACCTTTAACAAAGTTTCCTCGTAACCAAAATATTGTGTTATTGTGTTGGTGTTCATTGGATCTAGTATTGATAAGCTTCAAGTTTAAAGTTTAATATTCTTTCATACAACTGATTCACCCCCCCTCTCAGTTGTATTGTGGACTGTTAATCCTAACAATTGGTATCAAAGCTTTTGGTCCTCAAAGAGAAAGCTTAACAGCTTGAGGTGATCTTGGAAAGTGGCATTCTATAGGAAGGATAGTCCTAAGTTTGATCCTGAAAACTTTGACAGTTGGAAAAACAAGACGTGAACACATTTGCTATGCTTGGGCATAGACTACTAGATGATTGTGAAAAAGAAGGAAACTTTGAAGGTTGAGAATGACTTAGAGTCAGCTACTGATGATGAAAAGAAACTATTTTCATGCAATATGGTCACAAGAGAAGAATTGATCAGTGCACTATCTAAGGGTGAGTTTACTAAAATTAAAGATCTAGATTTGGCACATGATATTTGGAATAGACTGAAGGTACTTTATGAAGGAGACAAATATACCAAACAAGCCAAGTTACAAAATTGGAAGACAAAGATGGAGAAGTTGCAAATGAATGAAGATGAAAGCATTAGAGCCTATGTTCAAAGGGTTATAGAAGCTATAGTTGGAATCAAAAATTGTGGAGGTCCTTATAATGAAGAAGAAGTCATTGCAAAGATTCTCAAATCTCTAACTCCTACTTACAAATTCAAGGCAATGTTTATTCAAGAAACTATACCCCTGACTCCAAACTTTAGCAGAGAGATGTTGATCGCAAAGTTAACCACTTTTGAAGCTATGGAATTGGGAGAAGTTGCTCCTAAAGTTGAATCTTCTTTGAGGGCATCTGCACATAAGAAAGCATCTGCACTTCCAAGCACAAGAAAAGAAGATCTTAGAGAAGAGCTTGGTGAGTATGCTGAGGAATGGGAAAAGATAATGGAAGAAGAAAAGAAGATAGGATAACTTGTTGCACTAATCGCCAGAAGAGAGAAAAGAGGTAAGGGAAAATTTGAAGGCAAATTACCTTTGAAATGTTTTTCATGCAATAAGATAGGTCATTTTGCATCTAGATGTCCTATAAGAATCCTAAATATAAACCTGACTATGTGAAGATTAGAAGAGATAAAGAATGTTATTATGCCAGTGAAGGAATCTCTAATGATGATGATGATTTAGACAATGAAGAGATTGGATTTGTTGCTATTAAAGATGAACCTGTTCATGAGGAAAAATCCTTAGTATCTCATGTTGACAAGAAAACTGAATGGATAAATGACAGTGGATGTTCTCATCACATGACTGGTGATAAGAATAAATTTGTTAAATTAGTAAATTATGATGGAGGTGTTGTAAGGTTTGGGGATAATCTCCCAAAATCCATCATAGGAGTAGGATCCATCACTCTAGATGGAAAGACCAATACAGACAATGTACTACTTGTTGAAGGACTGAAACACAACTTGTTGAGTGTTGGGCAGTTAATGGATAAAAAATTTCAATTAAGTTTTGCTGATGGTAAGTGCTCTATCAAAAGCAAGGAAGGAAAGCTGGTTGCTATCGGATCGAGATCTAGAGGTAATGTATTTGAACTAAACACATTTGGAGCCTCTTATTTTGTTGCAAAGGTAGATGATAGTTGGTTATGGCATAGAAGATTTTTTCATGTTAACTTTGATAATATTGTGAAAGCAAGCATGGCCAATGTAGTAAGAGATCTGCCAAATATTGTGAAACCTTCTAACACTGTATGCAGAGAATGTGTTATGGGAAAGCAAACCAAAAATAGTCATAAAAGAAAAACATTTACATCAAAAGGGAAGTTGGATCTGGTACATACAGATCTATGTGGGCCCACAAGAACAAAGTCATACTATGGTGAAAGGTATTTCATACTCTTTGTTAATGACTTTTCTAGAATGATGTGGGTTACTTATTTGAGAGAGAAATCAGAAGCATTTGAAAAATTCAAGTTGTTTAAAGAAAAAGTAGAGAATGAATTAGGACTAAAAATAAAGTGTTTAAGATCAGACAGAGGTGGAGAGTTTACAACAAATTTATACAATTCATACTGTGAAGAGCATGGAATAAAAAGACAAACATATGCTCCTAGGACTCCACAACAAAATGGGATAGTAGAGCGAAGAAACAAAACTATACTTGATGCTGCTAGGACAATGTTGATTGAAGGAAATATATCTCATATACATTGGAGAGAGGCTGTTGGAACAACATTGTACACATTAAACCGAATTCAAATCAGAGATGGCACAAGTAAGACTCCCTATGAACTATGGTTTGATCACACTCCTACTGTAAAATATTTCAAAAAATATGGTAGCAAATGTTATATCAAGAGGGATGATGAGATAGGGAAATTTGATGCTAGAAGTGATGAAAGTATCTTCCTTGGTTATTCTGTTAAAAGAAAGGCATACAAATGTTTCAATCTAAGATTAAGGAAGATGGTTGAAAGTAACAATGTAAGAATAGATGAGAAATTTCAGATACAGGAAAGAATGTATGACAACAGTTAGATATCAGAGTGAAAGAAACCTCTATTGCTGTTGAAGAAGAACTTGTTGAGGAAGAAAGTGATGAAACAAGAAATTCTACTCCTAAAACTCCAAGGTATGTAAAAAATAACCATCTTGAAAATCAAATCATTGGCCATACCAGTCAGGGAGTACTAACTAGATCTAAAGTTAGAGAGGAAATTTGTTTAATTTCTCAAGTTGAGCCAAAGAATACAGATGAAGCATTTAAAGATAAATCTTGGATAAAAGCCATGCAAGAAGAATTAGATCAGATAAAGAAAAATAATACTTGGGAATTGGTTCCAAGACCTAAAAACAAAAATGTTATAGGAACTAAATGGGTCCTTAGAAACAAAATGGATAAAGAAGGAACAGTTGTAAGGAACAAAGAAAGGCTAGTGTGTAAAGGTTACTCACAGCAAGAAGGCATAGACTTTGAATAAACATTTTCTCCTATTGCTATAGTAGAGGTAGTAAGATTATTCCTATCTTATGCTACACATAAAAACTTTAAAGTATATTAGATGGATGTCAAATCTGCATTTTTTAATGGAGATCTTGAAGAAGAAGTATACATGGAACAACCAGATGGATTTCCCCTATGCGAAGACAAAGACATGGTGTGCAAATTGAAAAAATTTATGGGTTGAAGCAAGCTCCTAGGGCTTGGTATGCAAGGTTGGACAAGTATCTACTTGGACTCAGATTCAGAAAAGGTAATGCAGACAGTAATTTGTATTTGAGAACTACTGAAGATGGAATTCTAATAGTAGAAGTATTTGTGGATGACATTATCTTTGGAGGTAATGATGATCTATGTAATAAATTTGAAAAAGAAATGGAAAGTTAATTTGAAATTTCCATGATAGGTGAAATGAAATTCTTCCTTGGACTGCAAATAACTCAAAATGAGAATGGTATTTTTATTTCTCAGACCAAGTATCTCAAAGAATTACTTAAGAAATTTGGTATAGAATATTGTAAATTGGTAGGAAAACCTATGGTGACTGGAAACAAGATAACAATTGATGATGAATCAAAATGTGTTTTTCAGACTCTGTATAGATCAATGGTTGGAGGGCTACAATATCTGACTCACACTAGACCAGATATTGCTAATGTTGTTGGAATTGTTGCTAGATATCAGGTAGAACCCAAAGAGACTCATCTAGCTGCTTTGAAAAGGATACTGAGGTATCTCAGAGGAACCATAGACTATGGTTTATGGTATGACATAAATGATAGCTTTGAAATTCATGCTTATACTGATGCTGATTGGGTAGGAAATATTGATGAAAAAAAAAGTACAAGTGGTGGTGCATTTTTCCTTGGGAAAAAGTTGGTCTCTTGGCTAAGTAAGAAACAAGATTGTATAACACAATCTACTGTTGAATCACAATATGTTGCTGCTACTATAAATTGCACTAAAATTGTTTGGATGAAACAAATACTGATGAACATTGGAATAAATTTTAATGATCTTGTGGTTATCCATTGTGATAACACCAGTACAGTAAACATGTCAAAGAATATGGTAATGCACTCTAAAACTAAACACATTTCTATCAAGTATCACTTCTTAAGAGATAAGGAGGAAGAAAAAGAAATCAAGATTGAATATATCAGTACAAAAGAGAAGATTGTAGACATCTTTACAAAGCCACTACCGAAAGATGCCTTTCAATATCTCAAAGGTATGTTAGGGGTTTAGGCCCCTCCTAGTCAGAACTAAATGATGCAGAGATGCATCAATCCAGAAGTGCTCAAAGCCTCATCATTTTCTGGACTGGATGTAGGGATCTACTCCTCAGGGGGAGTGATTATGGAAGAAGGTTTATTTGTGAAGGCAATTGGCACCCTTTTCCATTGTTGTCAAAGGGGGAGTAATGTTATGAGAAAATCCTCACTGTTTGGGGAGGTTGTTTAGTTGAGGGACTTTTGGGTTGATACAACTTTGGGACAAGATTTTCCCATATGTTGACATCAATGCCAAAGGGGGAGATTGTTGGATATTGCTAATGCATGGGCAGTGATTAAGATATTTAATATTTTTAATCACTACATTACTAAATGGGCAGTCATACTATTGTCATTTGTGTTTTGTCACTGATGTCAACATATGCTTGTATGAAGAAACCAGTCTGGTAATCATAGTGTACGGAGGGTGTACAGATGTTTCAGATGCTATGAAGTCAGATGAGAGTTCAAATGGATGTTTTGATCTTATATCTAAGATTGCATCATTAATCGATGCATATTAAGGAAGATACAACTATTTTGGTAAAGACTGGTCACTGGACTGTGACAGAGAGAATTGACAGAGTTAGTCTCTGAGTTTTTGATATATATATCAGAGGGATTGGATTCAAGGTATGTGATCTTGAAGGATGATAGAAGAGGTACTAATGGATGTTCATTGGTCAGTGTAAGGTATGAAATGATTGGTGATGTCATCTGTGACGTGTGCTTTGGCGATGGCTTATTCTAAAGCTGACTCAGGTTGTGAAGCATGTGTTTTGTTTGACAAGCATAATTCAAGGATGTCGGTCCTAAATTGTTGTAATATAATCATTTTAAACTTTTTTTAGATACTGTGTGTATCTTAGCAAGGTCTTATGTAATTATTTGTAATTAGGAAAGCCTTATGGGCTGACCTGATCTTGGTAAAAAGTAATAAGGTATAAATGTAAGGTCTTTTGTTTGGAAAAGACATGGATGGATATATGTGATAGAAGAAGGTTGCGAACTTGTGCCTGATGTATGTAGAGTAGAGGATTGTTGGTGGACTTCATTGGAACTGATCAAGCAAAGATAGTTGCTGGAAAATAGTTCAAAATATTGTGTATTTATTCATATACACTTCTTGCGAACTAGTGACTTCAAAAGGTGGACTTAACCTTCTTTGGGCAGTGAGCCCCCTTTTGTTCTTGACTCCTAATAGGGTCTATCCTCTAACAAGGACTATGTACTATAATTTTGTAACAAGCTCCTAACAGGGTTATATCTTCTAACAAGGATTACTATACTCTCATTACATCATTAGTGGGTACTAATTCCCATCGGGGTTTTTACCTTTAACAGGGTTTCCCTGTAACCAAAATATTGTGTTGTTGTGTTAGTTTTCATTAGATCTAATATTGATAAGATTTAAGTTTAAAGTTTAATATTCTTTCATACAACTGATTCACCCCCCCTCTCAATTGTATTGTGAACTGTTAATCCTAACAGGCTTAGGTCATGTTACCTTGAATCTTGGGGTTTTCTTTGTTGCACATGGAGACTCATGACCAATGGAAGAAGGTACATTTGGAGGTGCTATGCTCCCTATCATTTTGGTTTTAGTCTTCTTTGAATGAGTAGTTGATCCATATGTTGTAGGATGCTCATGCCTATAAGCCGTCTCTGGCTTTAAGGGTGTAGCCTCTTTAAATTGTGGCTTTAGTACTTTCTCTCCTTTCTTCTTCCTCTTTTTGGAGGGCTGCTCTGGTAGTTGCTACATTGGCACATGTTCCATATGAAATAGACAGGTGATCCATGCTTTTGTTACTTTGATGACATGCCTGGCCTTGAAATCAATATTATCATTTTCATCTCTATCCACCTCTGCATTCATAATGGCCCTAGTATATACTTTGTTCTAATTACAAATAGGATCTAAGATATCCTCAAAGTCAGCTACTTTCACCTTTGGAGGGATCTTTAGTAACAGAGTAGTTATTGCCAGCTCCAAAATCATCTGGCAATAGTCACGGATCCTAGCTTCATAGTCATCTATACAATTTATCCAATGATCTTCAATATGTGGCTCATGTATATAATGTCTTCCCATTATATGAGTGTACATACCAATCAAAATCAAAATGGGTTCTTATGAGGTTGTAGCTCGGTAGAGGGAATTCATCCCATTCAAAAGATAGAGACTTGCAGATCTTCATATCAGGTACATAGTGGGGCCCTATGGAAATTGGGAAATCCCAACAGTGTTTCTTCTTGTGTCGAATGTGCTTGTGGGCATCAAAAAATTGTCTTTCTATCTCCAACATGACCACTCTATCAGAAGCATACCTAGGTAGCTCTTAGGGGCCAGGGTGCATCCTGCCACCCAGATGTATGTAAAGGTTTTGAATTCAATATAAAATGCCCTGAGGGCCTTCACCTTGGTAGCTGCTTCAGTTGACATCCTCTTAGCATAATCTCCCTTTATGGAGTGTACGATGGAAAATACAAAAGCATCATTAACGATACAAAATTCAGAGTTGTTATGAGGGTAGAAATATTTCCTAACTAGCTACGAGTACATTGTGAATGGCCATGTATTAGGATCACCCATAATGCCAACTTTCACCATCTTGGGTATACTGCTCTTGCAGCTAGTAGATATACAACATAGGATGTCATATAGAAATGAGGGTCACTCTTTACCCTGGTAAGTTGTTCATCCAGATTGTCACTAAGGATAGTGGCCCAATCAAATCTTGCTTGCCTCCCTTTAATTTTCTCAATGAGTAAGATCATCCATGGCTCCAATTGAATAGATTTGGGCAGTCCATACACCTGACTGATCATGGTGATGGCCGCTTGGATATCCTCTTTCATATAGCCCCTCCACATGTCAATTCGGTCCAGCTTATTCTTGGGAAAAGACTCCATGAGGTATTCTCTATTCACAATATCATGAGATAATGAGATATCTTTACTGTAGAACTCCATCCCTTTGTTGATATAGAAGTTATAGAACTTGTCAGCACCTTTGGGTAAATGAAAGACATCTTCAATATTATCGAGCCTCAAATCTAGGACCACTTCACCCATGTTGTTTTTAACCATTCTCTCATCTGGTACATAATGGTTTACCAAAGTATTTATCAGTTCTAAAGACAAGATTGAAACTGGGTGCACTGTAGTGTTCACTAGAGAACAATACACTAATGAAGTGCAGTCCTCGGATCTTCCTGTTGGTTGTACGCACTTAACCAAATAGTCATTCCAACTGACATTGCCAATGTCAATGTCTATGATTTTCGCATGTAGGTTGCTTACTTTAGAAGGTGGATGATAACCCTTGAATTGGTACTTCATAGCTGGAGACATGATCTTTTCTACCAATTCTGCAAAGAGCCAAGGACATGAATTAGTAAAAATAAAATTACAGGAAAGAGAGAATAAACTTTAAAAGGTACAAAGTGTTCTGAACAAAAAAAAATCCTGAAAAGGCTTTGAGAAGCCAATTTTTGGCCTTTCATACTTTTAAGGGTACAGGACCTCTGAAAGGCTGAAAGAGTCGAAACACTGAAAGATCGCTAGTTGAGTTGAATTGGTTTCTTCGATGTTCTTTTTGGCCTTCGATGAATCAGAGGTGAAAGAGTTTCAGCGTGTGAAACCTCCAAAATGCCAAAGAGGAGTTGGTGCCTTGACCACTTTGGAGATAATTCTTCGAACTTCGATGTTTCAGCAATTTAGACGATGCAGTTTTTTGGGGTGCGACAACACCAAAGCACCAAAAACTTGGTACCTAGCCAAACTTTCTTTGAGAAAGCTGAAAGTTTCAGACTACAGAAGTCTGAAACTCTGATGCCCGAAAACACCAAAATAAGGGTTTTGTGTCAGACTCAAAAATGAGTCTGATAATGAGTTTGACCACAAACTCAAGGCTAGGGGATCAAAGGGGACAACCTCATGATCCTCGAGGCAAGACTAGACTGACTTAAAATATGCCTAACCCTAGCTAAACCTACGCAAAAATGAAAAACCCTACTTAGATGATGAAAACAATAAACAAAGAAAGAAATAGAGGAGAGAGAGAGAGAACCAACCTCAAACAAGCCAAATGATGATGATAATGAGATGAAAGTGAAGACCAGAAGAGAGACACACAGAAAAGATCCAAAAATGATGAACTACGTAGAGAACAAGTGAGGGTATAAAACCCACTCACCGCCTTATATAGGCAACGAGCGGGTGACATCAACCCCCCGTCGATCAACCTTTCAGCCTTTTGAGGATCTCAGACCTCTGAAAGTTTGAAACCCCAAAAGCCTGACTCATTTCGGGGATTTGGACCTTTTGGTTCTTCAGACATCCTAAAGTCTGAAATTCGAAGGTTTCAGAAATGCCAAGGCTGATCAGTTGTTTGCACTTTTGGACCTCCGAAAGTGCGAAATTGTGACATAGCAAAAAACAACTAGACAAAGAACAAAACTGAAAAACAAACAAAAAATAAGGACAAGCTAAAAAGAAGGGGGGGCCTGAAGCCAAGAGGCTAAAAAAGGGGAGTGTGGTTGTGGACCCACAACAAATAGCCCTAACAAAAGAAAGGGAAACAACCCAAGTTTCCCTGAGCCATTCCACCTTGAAACAATCTCATCCTACGATGAACCAGACACAACGCCTTCAATCAGAGTGATCATCTTATCATCATCAAGATTGAGGACATCAACACATTTGCATCTAGTGGGTGATTATGTGTTCAAATTTCCTAGGAATCCTTCATCATAAGCCTCTGTAGATTATCAACCAATCATTGTCAGATCACTGCCCACCAATTTGAAGTCGGCCAAGAGTCAATCTAACCTTGCTCTACTACCAGGTAGGTGTTTATAGCCCCAACAAGGTTGCTAAAATCACCCTTCTCCTACTACAGATGAGCTTTGTTCAAAGTTTTAAACTTCTTAGGAGGGCTCTTAGACTTGATATGTGTTAGTTTTAAATCTAATTCTTTTGAACCATTATGTTCTAAATGATTTTCTTTTTCCTTTGTTCAACATCTACTACTTTGATATTCCTTTGGGATTTTATCAGGTATTGTTTCTTTTCTTTCTTTTTTTTGAAATCGAGGCAACACTTAGACTGTTCTACCCTACTTTGAGCTTTCTTCATTATCAATCTCATCTTTATGCATTCCTCCTTTTTTCTTTCTTGCTCTTTTCTTTTAGTCTATGTTCCAGTTAAGATAGGGTTTTCACTCCTGACCTCTTCTACGACCATGGGCATTTCCTGACTCTGACCAGAATCTTATCATGAGAGGCTCATGACCTGGGATCCCTTTCACATGTGTGTTAGTGTTGAGGATGGTTCGTTCTGATGAACCCTCTTGAGAAGTCTGAAAGGAAAACACCTTACTTCCAATCTCGGTATCTAGCTCATTGCACAATAAAACTACATCAAAGGGTTTGACAAAGGAAAACATTTATCTCTTGCCCAGACTACCTAGAATAGATCACTAATCTCAAGAAGCATCTACCCCTACAAACAAAGACCCAACAAAAAGACACAGATGACAAGACCCAAAAGAAAACAAAAGAAAAGACTCTAATATACAAGAATGTACAAAATTATACGAAGGCCTGTCAAGACCCAAAGTAATGCTTGAGAAATATGCCATTAACTGGAAATGAGACAAATTCTCCATCAAGAGAACTAATTCAAAAATTATTCTCTCCCAGAATTTCTGCAATCTAGAAAGGGCCTATCCACAAACATTGAAATTTAGTGTGGCTGCCTAGTTTCTCTTTTTCTTTATCCCACATTAGAACTAGATTAGAAATCCTAAAGGCCTTTATTGTTTCTCTTTTATCAAACCAATGCTTGACAACAACTTGATGTTTGGCCACATGCTCCAAAGCCATGGTTCTTTTCTCCTCAAGATCTAGTAAGTTCATGAGGTGAATCTGCACCCAATCCTCACCCTCGACGTATTGATCCATAAATCTTAGAATTGGTATTTTTAGGTTCATCAAAAAAATGGTTTGCAGGCTATAAACTAGTTGGTAGGGAGAGGTACCTAAGGCATTCTTGATTCTCACATGATCCATCCATAGGGAATATTTCAACTGAGTGTGCCAATCCTTGGGATTATCATCCAAAAGGCATTTGATTACTGTGGTTAAGTTCTTGTTGGTCGATTCAGAAACTCCATTCACTTGTGGATAATAATTGGATGAGAATTTGAGAAGTACCTGATTCTCGAAGGCCCATTGAATGAGAGTTGCAAATGAAAAATAAGGAGCATTATCACATACCAAGAAGAATGACATGCCAAACCTTGTGATGATGAATTATTCTAGGAATTTGGTTATCACCTTAGTAGTACAATTTTTTAGAACATATGCCTCTGTCCATTGTGTATAGTAATTAGTTGTGGTCAAGATGTATCAATGCCCTACAGATGATGGAGGATTAATCATTCCCACTAAATCTAGCCCCCATTGGGTGAATGGACGCACCTTGTAAACTGGTTGTAGGGGCATCACCAGATGTCTCTCGAATATGATGTTGGTCTGACAAATATGACAAGAGTGCATGTGCTTGTGAGTGTCTCTGAAAAAATTTGGCGAGTAATAGATAGATCTCAATATTTGATGGTTCATGGCTTTTGTTGATCCATGCCTAGTACCATACTTATCATGAAATTCTATGAGAACCTTCTTGGCTTCTGTCCGATCTAAACAGTGTATGTAGAGGCCATCGTAATTGTGCTTGTAGAGCTTCCCATTTTTTAGCATATATGAACTTCTTTTATTGTTTAGTGCTCTCCTATGTGAACCGTTCAATCCTTCTGGGCAAAAAATTTGCAACAAATAGTAAACTATGTCTTGATACCAGACATCAGTGACCACTCCTTCATTGGTGTACACTTGGCACACCAAACCCTACTCTATTTCTGCCATCATCTTGGTAAGACCTTGACCTCTTAATAATTTCATTGGTTGGATCTTGATGTCAAACTCTTGTAGTATAGCCATCCACTTCCCTCTTCATTATCCCAGTTCATTTTTCATCAGCAAGGATTTGACTATTGGATTTGGAACAATAGCAATGACCTTACTCCGATGGATGTAGTGTCTGAATTTCTTGATAGCGTTGACCAAGGAAAAAGATTGTCAAGCTTTGGGTACTTGAGTTCCACATTTTTTAGAGGATAGCTCATGAAAGCTATCGGTCATTTGTCTTCTCCTTCCTTCTTCTGTGTGAGGATTTCTACACATGAGTGCTCTGATGCAAAGGAATAAATCTTGAATGGTAGAAGATAATCGGGGCTGATCAGAATTGGAGCAGTGGAAATGGATGTCTTAATCTCTTCAAAATCTTATTTAGCTAGAGCTCTCCACTCAATCTTAGCATCTTCCTTTAACATATCATTCAACAGATGCACTATCTCTGCAAATCCACTGATGAACTTTCTAACGAAGTTGATCTTTTTGAAGAAAGACTTCAACTCCTTCTTGCTATTCGAGGGAATGAATTTGAGAATAGCTTCAACTCTCTCGGGGTCAATTGAGATGCCTATCTTAGATATGATGTGCCTGCAAAGTTTGCCTTGGGTTACCCCAAACACACACTTCTTAGGATTTAGTGAGATTTCATAATGTCAAAAGCTTTTTAGGACCTTTCATAGATCTTCAATGTGGTCCATGCGGTTCTTGGAGAAAACTATGATATCATCCATATACATGACAATGCATTTATTGACCAGGCCTCTGAACGCCTCATCCATAGCTCATTGGAAAGTGGCTCCTGTGTTGATCAAACCAAATGGCATATGACGATAAGAAAATATCCCCCACTTCATTGTGAAAGACATTTTTAGGTGTTCTTCTTCTTTTACCATGACTTGGTTGTACTTGGAGTAACCATCTAGGAAAGACATCATTTGGGAACCGTTAGCCACCTGCAATACTTTGTCAAGGGATGGGAACGGGTAGTTGCCCTTTTTAGAAGACCTGTTTAGATTTTGGAAATATACATAGAGCTGCACCTCTCCACTTTTATTCCTCACTAGGATGAGGTTTTCTACCCAAGTCAAATGCCAGATAGGGAAAATAATCTTGGCATTGAGCAACTTTTGTACCTCCTTTTGGATTACTGGTTTGATCGAAGGGTTCACCGACCTTTGTCTTTGGTGAAAGGGCTTAGCATATGGGTTCAAAGGGATGTTGTGCACAATAACATTGGGATCATACATTTTAAAGTCTTCATATCTCTAGGCTATGACATATTTGTGCTCTGTAAGCAGTTCTACCATCCACTCCTTTTCTTTAGTTGTGCCATCCTTCCCAATACAAACTTCCTTGGGTTCAAGCTGTGTACCCAAGTTGTAGAGCTCGACATCATTGCCTCCTACCCTAGGTTTTTTTCCTTTTCCCAAGCATGTTCATCTTTATCAAAAATCCTTTCGAGGACTACCATTCCTTTCATAATGGAGTTAGTCTTCAAATTTAAGATCCCTAAGTCATCTGATTCTTCCATTTCATCTTCTTCTTCGTCGATGCTTTTTTTGTCAAAGATTCTAACATTCATGATAAATTCCAATATCTATTGATCATCTTCAAATACTTGGAAGTTTTTAATATTATTTGGGATATCTGGCATGACCACCAACTCAATGAAGAATTTCTTTAGTTTAGATTTTTCCAATGGTTGTAAAGAGCTTGCCAATACTGTCAAAGCATCAACAACAATATTCCTTCTTCTTGGGACACTTCAGATGTTAAAAGCTTCAAAATCTTTGATTAGGTCCCAAACATAATTTCAGTAAGATGTCAATTGCTTATCGATGCATGAATACTAGCTCTGGATCTATCGGACTATCAACTATGAGTCACCTTCTACAACTAATGCCTTCACCTTCTTCTCATGTGCCATGAGAAGACCTCAAACTAGAGCCTCATACTCGGTGACATTGTTGGTGCAGTAGAATTGTAGCAGATAGGAAACATAGTATGAACCCCCATGGGGATTTCCCAATTCAATCCTAGCTCCTGCTCCTTGTTTACACTTGGAACCATCAAACTAAAGTTTCCAGATAGGGTGATTCTTATGGGAAGATGATTTGGCTTAGACTTATGAAGTCGCCTTGGGTAGTTTTGTATTGACCTGGGGTTCAACGAGGGTTTCAAGTGGTGATAGGCTCTCTATACTGGAGACCTTAAAGTTATCCTCATCTAAGTATTCTCCTTTGGAAAGGGGAATCCATTTCATCTTTTGTTTTGCTTTTGTATCGTGCCAGACTTTGTGACATAGGGGTAGGTAGATGTCATCAAAAGAGCTCCATTCGTCTTGCATAGAATCTTTAGTTATGGGAACCTTGGGTTTCTTGCAAAGAGGAGGTTTGTCCTCACCCACATGTGTCATTTTATCCTTTGTAAGCTCGGGTGCACCAGACATTTGGCTCATTACTTGGACCACCGCGTCTTGGCAATCCTGGCATGTAAACTATGAGTGATTTGTTTGGTGGAGGTGACAATACCCTAGTAGCATCAGTATGTTTGGGTCAGTGTCTTGGCCAAGATGCCTCGTATTCCTCATCATACCGCCTATGAATTCTGCGAGAATCTCCTTTGGGATTTGAGTATTCACCAACCCTTGCACGGGGCTATCGTTTGAGTTCTCTTCCTTTTTGAGATGGAATGTGAATGCCTTGTCGAACCGATATACCCCCAGGTCAACTTGTGAGAACAAGACTTTATTTGGGGCATTGTACTTAGTTATCATCTATTTGAGTTTAGGTTCCATGTTGATCTTGATTTGGTTATTAAGCCCCTTCCATGGTAGCCAAAGTTGAGTAAAGTCTGTGGAGAACCAACCGCTCAATGATTAGGTCCACTCTCTGCTGAGTAACATGCCATATGTTTTCAAGATGTCCACCACATGTATGTCAATGCAATCTTGGATTCTAGGGTCAGCGGTCAATTGTATGTGTGTATCCTTCAAGATCCCTATGACTTTGACCTCTATTTTGTCAAGTTGAATCACAACCCTATTGGTTAGTTAAGGACTCATCCCCAGCCTGTGGCATATGGATAATGACATAACGTTACAGGAAGCCCCTGAGTCAATTAAACAATTATGCAATTTCTTTCCAAAGATCTTGAGGCTAAGCAAGAATGGGGGTACTTCTACCCTATCTTTGAACATGGTCGGCATCACCTTAGCCACATTTATGTTGGATGCATTTCTAGTGTTATTGTTGGATGAGGCTGATTTGGAATGATCGAGTGATCTTAGGAGGGATTCTCTTTGGGAAGGACAACTTTATAACATATCATACATTGACATATTAGTTTTGACTTTCTTCAGTTCCTCCACTATGTTGTACTTTTCATTGGCCTAGACTAGATTTTTTAACAGAGTGGGTTGATGTTGTACTGCTAGAGTGACATTGGCACTGGGGCCTAGAGGAGGTATAGGATTATTGCTAGCCCATAGATTAGGTGGGGTGGGCTTCATTCTTGGGGGATTGCCATTAGTCAGAGGTTCTCTTCTACTCCTCAGATTATAAGTGTTTCTATTGATATTCTGAAAAGCATGGATCTCAGAGTACTCCAGCTGACTTTCTTGATTGAAAGGGAAGATAAAATCTTCTTTCATTGTGTTATTAATAGGACCCCCACCTATTCTTGGGTCATATGAATCAAAGACCATGGCACTAAAGTGGGTCTAAGAGTTATCAGGATCTTGGATTTGTTGGTTGTCAAAATCCCCCTTGTACTCATTATCTGGTTGGTGTGTGTTGGGAGTTTAAGTAAAATTAACCTTAGATGAGTTGAAGACATTGGCATTGTCAGAGGGTATGCTACCCTTATTTGGATGTGTGTTCCATGTTCTTTTTGTTCATTGTTGACCGAACTACTTGTCTTGGGAAGAATTCCCATAACCTCCACCATTATTATTATTGTTGTTATTATAATTTCTATAAGTGTGATTCTGGTTTTGGGAGTAGGAGTTTGGGGCAGCAGTCGGGCATTGGTATTTCCCCTGGTTCTATGGTGGGTTAAGCTTCATCATGGTGATCTCTCCTATCAACTGGGACAATGTCCTTTTCATGGCATCCAACTCGTTCACTAAAGCATGGTCTGAATCATTTAGGACAGAAACCTTTTGTCCACACAAGGCTTCCTTATGTGCATCAGACCCTAGGTATGTGATGGTGAGTCATGGGGAAACATCGTATGGATCTAGCACCGGATTGAGCCTTGGGGCATGTGGCATTAGGAATTGATTATTTTCTATGAACGGACCAGTCATAGAGGCATTCCCTAATGCTGGTGAGACACCATAATTTACACCTTCTTATGGATCCATTTGTTGTGTAAACATGATAGCTTCATCACATACTTTCTCTATAGTGTCTATGTTGCCTAGGGGCAGTGTTTTCAAGAATATGGATGTTAGTGGATCTAAGGCATGCAGATACACTTGTATAACAACCCCAACTGGTACAGTATAAGGAGCCTCAAGCTTCTATTACATTTTATGAAAATGGTGATTCAACATGGCGATTGGTTCGTTGAGGTCCTTTCTCACCGACATGAACTGGTGATGAAGATTAGCCAGATCCACATATAACTTGAATTGATTAGGGAATTTTGTTTCAAATCCTGCCCATGTGGAGATGGATCCTCATGGAAAATTTAGATACCAATTATATGCAAATTCCCCCAGTGTGTCGGGAAAAAGGTGGCACACGATGTCCTGATGAGAAATCTCCTTATGATTGCATAATTCTTTGAATGCACGAATGTGTTCTTCTATTGTCTTGGATTCTCCATAGATGAAACGTGGATAAAATTTCTTAGGATTCTTGGGCAGCTCGTGGAGCTATCCTTGTAGATCCAATGGGGAGCTCTTACCATTTGAAAAAAAGACCATTAGAGCTGGTGGTAGAGCAGCAATAGGTGGGGGAGCAACGAGTGAAAATGGAGGAAGATTAGGATGATGCAAAGTATCCTCTCCAAGCATGGTTCTATTGCTACAAGGTCTATGAACTTCTCTAAGTTCAAGGAATTCCCCTTTGTTTGGTGAAGATCTAAGGACTCATTCAAACCTTTCAGGAGAGAACGATCCAATATTCTGGGGTCTTCCTTTCAATGGCCCTCCTTCTAGCGCCACTTCTGTTGAGCATCATTTTTACACAAGACAATGGCTAGGAATTTACACAAGCAAATTCCCCTCTTGAAAGAGTGATGTGAATAAATCTCAAGATTCCTTCTAAGTTGGGTCTCAACCACTTGGATAGCTCAACTGAAGACAAATGTGAATCTATTAACAAGCGGGCCTTTTTTGGTTCGTATCTCAAGGAAGGCTACAAAACAAACTTCAAAATACCACAATATTTCTCTTTTTTAGATTTTCAGATTTTGGAAACAAAAACAAAGTTCATCTATTTAATCTACTATAATCGATCTGCAAAGAAAGTAAGAGGTAGGGTAACAAGAATTTTGAAATAAATTTCTGAAAAGAAAACTAATGGACATAAACCAATATCACACTACTTTACAAATTAAAAGACCGAGAAGATGAGTAAACCCATGAAACAGAGATCAGAATAAATCACAATCTTCAACTAAGCAGATGCAATCATCAACAAAAATGAACACATACATATGATAATCCAAAACTCATCAAATCATAAAGCCACCACAAATGTGCACACACATGAGATAATTCTATCTTAAAAGCACCAAAGATAGATCTTCTTGATGATTTGTCACAACAAAGTAATATAACACCAGCAAACAATGAACTAAGAATCGCAGATTTGAAATTACCATACAATCAATTGGCTCTTTGAAATAAATAAATGAGCAAATCACACATTCATAAATCTCACAAAGATAGCAGAAATAGCATACTATGATTGAAGCACCAACTATATGTATTGCATTAATGATAAATCCAACCCTCATTACATTGAATTTTTACAATTTATAGAGTTGTGCTCTTATTTTCACAGCTAGGGTTTCAGCTACATCTAAAACTTGGAAATAAATCTAAACTAAAGATTACATTAATGCAACTACCTCTAAAACTTAGTTAAACTACCCTAGCATGGAATTAAACCTTGTGCATTACAAAACTTGAGCAGATTATGCATAAAACAACTTGAAAATGAAGTTGGAACTCGTCCATGCCCTTCATAGAACTTTGTGATCCTCCCCTTAATTCTTGGTTTCAGCTTCACGTGGACTCAACTAAAAGAGGCCCCAAAATCATGCATAAATGATCCCACAAAGGAGGCCCAGTTGACTGAAAAATCAAGTTTTAGTTGACTGAAGTTGAATGGCAGACATGCCAAAAAAAACACAAATCCCAACAGTTGGTCCGAAAAAACAAAGCTTCAAAAATGACTAAGTGTTAATTCCTCTTTTCCCAAGTTTCAGACTTCAAAATTTCAGAGGCTGAAAAATATCTAGGGCTGAAAGGCCAAAAAAAAGGCTCTGCAAAAATGGTTAAGTACAAAACTGCCTTTTCTCTGCACCCAATTTGGTTAAGCCCCAAAATTGGACGCTTACTGACTAGGGAGTACTTCTAGATGCACTTTACAGAACCTATCCACAATCTCTAGCACTTCTTCAAAGTCAGTCATCTTGACCCCTTCAAGGATTTCATGTTGTCTACCTCGAAAGGTGACCAACTCTGCTACAAAACCTTGTATCTCCTCTTCTCGAGATAGCATTTTCTAGATTTCCTCCTTCTGATAAAACATTTGTTGGAGGTCTTCTTTCATTTTGACTACTCTGAATATACCTAAGTACTAATTGACAATGATGTTCACAAAGTGCATAGTTTTGTCATCATCCTCATCATACAAATCTAAGTCCAATCCCTCAAAGAACTTATGCAATTCCTCTACAAAAAGCAAATTGTTATCTCTGCTCCTTTCCATTCTCTTAAGTACCTTTTCAAAAATAGTCAATGGTCCAATTATATCCTTGATCCATTTCTCAAAATTATCTAGCTCAGATCCTTCATATACCTTTACCAAAACTTGGAAGCATTGCTTTCTTATTATTATAAGGTCGTCCAACACCTTTTTCCATTTCAGAATCTTTTCCTCCATACCATCCTCTTCACTCATGATCTCTACCAAGGAGGTGATTCCTTGTAGAATACCTCGGAAGGGCCTCAAAATCTTCTTGAGAGATTCCTTTGCAAACTCCTCAAAATCTTCCTTCCAGTCTGCACAAGCCTGTACAAAAGAATGTGGAATGTATGTTGATATATCACCCTTCTTTTCCAAAATAGCCTGTAATGAGGCCTCAGGGTTACTAGGGTCAATGGGACCTATTGTTTTAATAATAAACTTCTTCATAGCCTCATTCTACTCCATTAATGTCTTTATCTTCTCCTCGTCTTTGTCTATGAAACCAAGAGCGTGCTTTAATCTGAGGTTAGCTAGAGTTTTACTCCCTTCTCTAGTTGGTTCTCCCAAATCTACCTCCTCTAGCATGTAGTCATCTAGAGTGACTTTAGCTGTACTAACACTCATTATGGGAACAACCACCTAAGCCTTCCATCTTCCCACTTGATCTTGCATTACATACGATAATGTCCTTGTTTGGGTGATAGATCGAGCCTGATGGAATGCTCGCGCTAGTGCCACCATATTTGTTTCATCATCTATGTATATCTTGGTCCTTGGCTGAATTTCCTTCATGAACCAAGTGGGCTTTGAAAAGGTGTTGAGTGGTTCATAAGGAGCTAAGAGAGTTGAGGTAGCCATAGGGTGTTCTATCTCCATTTCTTCATGACCTTCCTCTTCTCCTCATGTTTCCTATTCTTCCATCACATTCAACTATCCCTCCTCACATGCCTGATCTTCCATCACTGTCTACTCTCCTTTATCAACTTTTTTTTCTTCATCCACTTTTTTCTCTGATCCGTCTTGCTCTTTTGACAACATTTCATATATTGTCTCCATTTCTTTCTTAGGATCTTGGGATTCTTGTGCCACTACTTCATTCTGAACAAGTGGTGGAGTAGGGGAAACAAAGGGAGTGGGTTAAGGCATGAGTGGAGGAGGCAGATTTGGTATGGGAGAATGAAATGGTGGAGGCTGTGGAGGAAACATAGTGGTTTGAAATGGAGGTGGAAGTGGAGTGGTTGATGGTGTTTGATGCAGAGGTAGGAGTGGACTTTGAATTGGTTGTGAAACCAAGGGAACTTATGCAACTACATATTCCTCAGAGGTGACACCAATGGAAGAGTCCCTTCTTGACTCTATTGTTTTGTTTTGGACCTTAGCTATCACTTCCTCAATTGGTTCTTGAGACCCTTGTGGAGATTCCTCTCTCACCTTGTTATGGGGACTACTGAATTGTGTAGGGAAAGAATCAAAAGACACCAATTTTCCTATAGTTGGAGCCTCTTGCTTGGTTTCTTGGAAACCATGAATTCCCTCAAAAGCAAAGATGTAAAACTCATTGTCACCCAGAGCATCAAGATTTATTGGTTCTCCTTGGGTTTCCCCTTCAGCATCCTCTTGATCATCTTCCATTACTCTTCTTTTCTTTAGGGATCATGCGGACCGAGTTCTTCTACTGAGGGGTATTTGGTCCATCTCATCTTCATCATCCTAGAAGAGTGTCTCCATTTGAGTAGGCATTGAGCCTTTCTTCCTTTTGTATACATTCCCTTTAATTATGCCAGCCAGCTTAGGTCCTGTTACCTTGAATCTTAGGGTTTTCTTTGTTGCACTTGGAAACTTGAGATCACTGGAAGAAGGAACATTTGGAGGTGCTATGCTTCCTATCATTCTAGTTTTAGTCTTCTTTGAATGAGTAGCTGAGCCATATGTTGTAGGATGCTCATGACTATAAACTATCTTTGGCTTTAAGGGTGCAACCTCTTTAAATTGTGGCTTTAGTACTTTCTCTCCTTTATTCTTCTTCTCTTTGGAGGGATGTTCCGGTAGTTGCTTCATTGGCATAGGTTCCATATGAAATAGGTGGGTGATCCATGCTTTTGTTACTTTGATGACATGCCTGGCCTTGAAATCAATATCATCATTTTCATCTCTATCCACCTCTGCATTCATAATGGCCCTAGTATATACTTTGTCCTAATTGTAAATAGGATCTAAGATATCCTCAGAGTTAGCTACTTTCACCTTTGGAGGGATCTTTAGTAACAGAGCAGTTATTGCCAGCTCCAAAATCATCTAGCAATAGTCACGGATCCTAGTGTCATAGTCATCTATACAATTTATACAATGATCTTCAATATGTGGCTCATGTATATAATGTCTTCCCATTATATGATTGTACATACCAATTGGATCAAAATGGGTTCTTATGAGGTTGTAGCTCGATAGAGGGAATTCATCCCATTCAAAAGATAGAGACTTGCAGATCTTCATATTAGGTACACAGTGGGGCCCTATGGAAATTGGGAAATCCCAACAATGTTTCTTCTTGTGCCAGATGTGCTCGTGGGCATCGAAAAATTGTCTTTCTATCTCCAATAAGACCACTCTAATAGAAGGATCCTAGGTAGCTTCTTAGGGGCCAGTGTGCATCCTACCACCTAGATGTATGTGAAGGTTTTGAATTGAATATAAGACACCCCGAGGGCCTTCACCTTGGTAGCCGCTTCAGTTGACATTATCTTAGCATAATCTCCCTCTATGGAGTGTATGATGGAAAATACAAAAGCATCATTAACGATGTGGAAGTCAGAGCTGTTATGGGGGTAGAACTTTTTCTTGACCAGCTACGGGTACATTGTGAATGGCCATGTATTAGGATCACCCATAACGCCAACTTTCACCAAGCCCGGGTATACTGCTTTTGCAGCTAGTAGATATACAACATAGGATGTCATATAGAAATGAGGGTCACTCTTTATCATGGTAAGTTGTTCATCTAGATTGTCATTGAGGATAGTGGCCCAATCAAATCTTTCTTGCCTCCCTTTTATTTTCTCGATGATTAGGATCATCCACGGCTCTAGCTGAATAGATTTGGGAAGTCCATGCACCCAACTGATCATGGTGATGGCCACTTGGATATCCTCTTTCATATAGCCCCTCCGCATATCAATTCGGTCCAACTTATTATTGGAAAAAGACACCATGAGGCATTCTCTATTCACAATATCATGAGATAATGAGATATCTTTACTGTAGAACTCCATCCCTTTGTTGATATAGAAGTTATAGAACTTGTCAACCCATTTGGGTAAATGAAAGACATCTTCAATATTATCTAGCCTCAAAACTAGGACCACTTCACCCATGCTATTTTTAACCATTCTCTCATCTAGTACATAATGGTTTGCCAAAGTATTTATCAATTCTGAAGACAAGATTAAAACTAGGTGTGTTGCTATGTTCACTAGAGAACAATACACTAATGAAGTGTAGTCCTCGGATCTTCCTACTGGTTGTACGCATTTAACCAAATAGTCATTCCAACTGACATTGCCAATGTCAGTGTCTGTGATTTTTGCATGTAGGTTTCTTACTTTAGAAGGTGGATGATAACCCTTGAATTGGTACTTCATAGCTGGAGACATGATCCTTTCTACCATTTCTACAAAGAGGCAAGGATAGGAATCAGTAAACATGAAATTACAAGAAAGAGAGAACAAAATTTAAAAGGTACAAAGTGTTTTGAACAAAAAAAAGCTTGAAAAGGCTCTGAGAAGCCAATTTTTGACCTTTCATACTTTCGGGGGTACAGGACCTCCAAAAGGCCTGAAACACTAAAAGAGGGCTAGTTGAGTTGAATTGGTTGCTTTGATGTTCTTTTCAGCCTTCAGTGAATCAGAGGTGAAATATTTTTAGCGTGCGAAACCTCTGAAATGCCAAAGAGGAGTCAGTGCCTTGACCACTTTGGAGATAATTCTTTGGATTTTGAAGTTTTGGCAATTCGGACGATGTAGTTTTTTGGGGTGCAACAATGTTGAAGCATAGAAAACTTGGTACTTAGTTGAACTTTCTTTGAGAAAGCTAAAAGTTTCAAACTATGAAAGTCTAAAACTCTGATGCCCAAAAACACCAAAATGAGGGTTTTGTGTCAGACTCAAAAATGAGTTCGACCATGAACTCGAGGCCTTGGGATCGAAGGGGACAACCTCACAATCCTTGAGGTTAGACTAGACTGACTTAAAACATGCCTAACCCTAGAGACAACCCAAAAACCCTAGCTAAACCTATGCAAAAATGAAAAAACCTACCTAGATGATGAAAACAACAAAGAAAGAAAGAAAGAGAGGAGAGACAGAGAGAGAACCAACATTGAACAAGCTAAATGAGGATGACAATGAGGAAAAAGAGAAGACCAGAAGAGAGACGCACAAAAAAGCTCAGAAAAAGATGAACTGCACATAGAACAAGTGAGGGTATAAAACCCACTCACTGCCTTATATAGGCAACCGACGAGTGACGTCAGCCCCCCGCCGATCAGCCTTTCAGCCTTTCGGGGATCTCAGACCTTCGAAGTCCATGCTGAAAGGATGACTCATTTTGGGGAGTCAGACCTTTTAGTTCTTTGTACATCCTAAAGTCTAAAACCCAAAGGTTTCAGAAATGCCAAGGATGATCGGTTGTTCACACTTTCAGACCTTTCATAGTTTTGGACATTTCTCACTTTCGGACCTTCGAAAGTGCAAAAGTGTGAGACATCAAAAAATAACTAGACAAAGAACAAACTGACAAACAAACAAAAACTAAGGACAAGCTAAAAAGAAGGGGGACCCCTGAAGCCAAGAGGATAAAAAAGGGGAGTGTGGTTGTGGACCCACAACAGGTTCTTCACAACCTTCTTCTTAGGTTCACCTGTCAACAACATCAACCTCTTTCCACACTTTTACATAACCCACAATTAGGTCATCCTTATGCCTCCTTGATTAGGTAGAATAATCTTTTGCTGCTTAATCTCTTCCGTAGATCTTAGGTTGAGGTTAGATTCATCGAATCCTTCCATCATTTTATTCTCCTCCTTATCCTTCTAGATACTTCTCCAAAATTCTCCTTGAATCCATAAGAAAATGGTTTACCATGCATTAAATGCTCTAGGTCAGTCATCTTCAATCTCAACGTGTTTTACATATCCAAAGAATTCAACTATGCCAGCTGGGATTCTCAATTCCTTCACAAACTATAAATTACCTACACTCGGTCAATACTGCATTCATCTACTCGGTCATCACTGAATAACTCGGTCATTACTAAAATTGTTCTACTTAGAAAACATTGTCTTTTCTCAATTAATTCTCTGATACTCAATAATTACTAATGCTCAGTCAACACTAAAATTTACTCAGCTTATACTGGCACTCGGTTGACACTAGCATCACTCGGCTTAAACTGAATTTCTTCTCTTTTACTCGGTTAAGCCTATGCTTCAAATCTATTAACTTTTTCACTTAGTGTTAAAGATAAACAACACATTACCTTGTCAATGTGCCAACTAATCAATTACCCATTGTAGTATCACATAAATCAACCTTTCCCTAGGTCCTCTTGCTATCTCCTCTTTTCAAATCCTCTTCATCAATCAAAAGATATGGTACTCTACTAGCTAACAATTGTCTTACCAGTTAAGGTTTGACATCAATGACAATATAACAATTGTGTCACTTATAGTTTCCAACACTGTCATCGGGTTGTGCAACAACTTTTGGATGAAGTTTGTAGTTAGGCTCAGTGTAAGTTGTGGTCTTGATCAAAGTTACCTTCTTCCCTTTCTCTTCCTTGGATTGAATGGATCATGAAGTTGATGCCATCATGACTGTAAATTTAGGGCTTTTAAAAAACTTCAGGCTAGCTGCTTGGTTATCTTCTAGACTTCCTGAATTGCTTCCAAATTCCTTGTAAAACACTCAAATCTTCTTGAAATCTTGGAAACAAGTTGCTCAATCTTTGCTCTAATTCACTCTGGTTAGGTCTTGAATGTAATTTGATCAAATGATTTCATTTCCCATGTATTTATAACCAAAAACCTTGTTCAAATTATGTGCAATGCATTAAATATTTTTCCAGCTACTACTCAGTCAACAATAAAATCACCCAGTTAACTCAATAGATACCTCAGCTCAATCAACACTATCAAATGCTTGATTGACTATGCAACTCAGTTGTCTCTAACACTTTTACCGATTAGAAATTTTCTTACTTGGTCTAGCTTAACCAACTTTGCTCATTTCAAATTAATAACATATAACACCCTAGTGCATCTTAATTCATACTAATATGGTAAATTCACACAATATATATAAGGAACTATTGTAAGATATAACCAATTGAATTTAGTTCCATACTTACTTGATTTTCTTTAAGTGGAGGTGGTGAGATCACCTAATCCAAAGGATGAGGTGTCACCGACTATTGTGCTTGTTCCAACATTGTCATTTGTTTCTCTTCTCCACATTTGGTTCCTTATCCTCATGATTCCTTCAATAGTATTATTACTTGCATCAATACTTGGTTTTGGTGCTCAATCACTGCAGTCTCTACTTGAATGACCAAGCTTATGACAATGCAAACATGTCATTCTAGAATTTGTCCAATTTTGAGATCTTCCTCTCCAATGCATTCTCATGCAATTTGCTATAATATGACCATATATACCACATGTTGTACAACTAGCCCAAGTGTTGTAATCCCAAATGTAAGCATTACCTTGTCTTCTCTATTGATATGTATTATTTTGTCCTTTTGTTTTCTAGACTTGTTTCATTTTTTCCTACATTCATGTGATATATGTCCATGCATGATGCAAGTACAACAATGCTTGTCCATGTAGTATCTCTTAGGTGACTTATTGATGCAAGAACATCTCGAGTCCTTGGCAATCCCATGTCACCAAAAAAAAACATGTTTGTGTTTTCCTTTGTTGCTTGGTTCCTACTTTGAATGAGTTGGCTTGGTAGTTTCTTAGTTTCCTTTGTTAACCAGGGTTGGTCGGTTATCTCTCTGGCACTTGGTTAATTCCCTAGCACTCAATGATGCATGTCTGGTGCTTGGTTATCCTTACTTACCGAGTTTGTTTTAGTTTTCTGTTGAGGTTGACTTGTATAATTAATTATGGTCTCAAATTTAATGTTGGTATCTATCATTGGGAAGTGTGTGGACCTAGATCTGGTCATTCCTTCCATTGATGATGGATCTAAAGGCTGACTTGTTCAGTAGCCTCTTGTATATATTGTAATTATTGTTTGTAGTTTTAGGAAATCAATTAGGAAATCAGTAGTAGAAGATAGAAGATTGAAGATAGTTTCAAATCCTCGCATGTTGGAGGACTTCTATACTTGAATTGTAATATTTGGCCTAAACCAGGAAGGCCTTACAACCCGACATGTATAAGTCAATTTGAATGAATATAAGAAGTTGATCTGCATTCTCTCTCTCACTTGTGTGTTTGTTGCTTCCGCGTGTGATCTCTACAAGGTGGATCTAGTTAGGGTGTGCCTTTGGCTCCTCTCCCCATCATCTCTTGTGTCAGGTGGTATCAGAGCTGAGGTGAGATCTAGATCTAGGTTTGCGAATCTAGGTTTGAGGGTTCCTTCTTGTCAAACCCTAGTTGATTTTATGTGGGGTAGCAGATTACGATCTGGCCTAAAATTGTGGAGGGTTTCAAGATGGTTCTTAGGAGGTGAGATGAGAATCCATGATTGGTAGACATGTTGAGACAACTTGCTGCAAGATTAGAAGCTATTGAAATAGCCCAACGAAGAGGAAGAAACCTTGAAGATATTAGTGATGATCAAATTGAGGAAGAACAAGTTGATGTAGAACCTACACTAGTGATGGATCAAGGTGAGGAAAGATTGTTGAAGGATTTGACAAATCTGAAGTCTACACCACATTTTAATCCTCCTGAGTATAGTGGAAAATTGGATTCAAATGAATTGGTGGACTAGATAACCGAGATGAAAAATTACTTTGAATATGAAAATGTCCCTGAGGAAAAGAAGGTGAAAATTGCAAGCACAAAGTTGAAAATTCATGCATCCTTGTGGTGGGAACATCTACAATTGGACAGAAAGAGGAAAGGCAAAGACAAAATTAAGTTATGGAATAAGATGGTGAATAAATTGAAAGGAAAGTTTTTACCTTGTGATTATCAGATTAACCTAGTTAGGCGAATGCAAAGTTTGAGATAGAAAGATAGCTCGATAAAAGAGTATACTAAGGAATTTTATAGATTATATATTAGATCTAGACATGATGAATATGATGTGGAAAGAATTTCTAGGTACCTGAATGGATTGAGAGTTTCCATCCAAGAATAAATTAGCTTGGTCGAATTATAGAACATTGAAGAAGCTTATCAATTTGTGTTAAAAGCCAAGGAGAAATTGAACAAGAGACATGAGAAAAGGCAAAGAGGTAGAGGTGGTAGATTCCCTAGAGGAAGAGGTAGATCTTATGGTGAAAACAGTAGAGCTAAACCAGAAAAGACAAATCTCAATAAATGAAATACTGAGTAGAAAGGTGAAAGTTCATTTAGAGGAAGAGGCAATAAATACCAAGGTGGTTATAATAGATGTGGTTTCCGAGGAACTTTTTACAATTGTGGAGAAGAAGGACATAGATCATTTGAGTGTACACATTCAAGTAAGAAGGTCGGTAGCAACAGAAATGCTTTGGTGCAAGAAGAGTCACCAACTAAACCTAAGAAGGAAAAGAACTTGATGGTAAGGAGAGCACTTTGGAGTGAAAGTAATAAGGAAGGTCTTGTAAGGAAAAGTTTGTTCAAGACCAGATGTAGAGTTTCTGATGAAGTATGGAAGGTAATCATTGATAGTGGAAGCTCAACAAACTTGGCATCTAAGGAAATGGTTACAAAGTTGCAATTGAAAAGGTTGGAACACCCAAAGCCCAATCAAATTTCATGGATCAAAGATGAGCATACACTCTTGGTAAGTGAACAATGTTATGTGAATTTGAAAATTGGAAAGTACTATGATAAGGTGTTATGTGATATCATGGCTATGGATTGTTGTCCTATTTTGTTGGGTAGACCTTGGAAATATGATAGATATGCTATATATGATGGGAGATTGCATCAATATACTATTTGGGCTGATGGGAGAAGACAAATCTTGTTACCTTTGATTGAAGAACCTGTTAGTAATGTTTGTACATCTTTGAAAGTTTGTTTGCTGGAATGAAGAAAGTTTGTTAAGGATTTGAAGAAGAATGATGTATGTTTTGTTGTGATTCCTAACAAACCGAGTAAGAAAACAAAGGATAGCATCCCTAAAGAGATTGATAAGTTACTCACCAAGTAGAGTGAGATGATTTTTGATAATGTACCTGATGGTTTTCCATCAAAGAGAAGCATTGATCATTGCATGGATCTAATCCCTTGAGCTACTTTACCAAATAAGGCACCACATCGGTTGACACCTACCAAGAATCAGGAATTGAACTAACAAATTCAAGAATTGTTGCAAAAATGTTTGATCCAGGAAATTTTGAGTCCTTGTGTAGTACCTATTGTATTGGCACCTAAGAAGAATGGAGAATGGAAAATGTGTATGGATTCCAGAGCAATCAACAAGATAACAGTGAAATATAGGTTTTCCATACTGAGAATGGATGATATAATGGACAATTTGATTGGAGCAAAGTATTTTACCAAAATTGATTTGAAAAGTGGGTATCATCAGATCAGAATGAGTGGAAGACTACTTTTAAGACAAAAGAAGGTTTGTATGAGTGGTTGGTTATACCTTTTGGTTTAACTAATGCACCGAGTACTTTTATGAGGTTGATGAATGAAGTTTTGAAGAAATTCTTAGGTAAATTTGTGATTGTATACCCAAATGATATTTTGATATTCAGTAAGACCAGAGAAGAACATTTGTTGCATGTTAAACAAGTATTATAGAGATTGAAAGAAGAAAAGTTGTTGATAAATCTAAAAAAGTGTTCTTTCATGAAAGAGGAGATTGTGTATTTGGGATTTGTGATTTCAGCTGATGGTTTGAAGATGGATCCTAAAAAGGTTGAAGTTATTTTGAATTGGCCTACATATGAGAATGCTAGTGAGGTAAGATCATTTCATGGTTTGGAAAGTTTTTTACCAAAAGTTCATTAGGAATTTTAGTTCAATTTCTAATGCTATGACTGAGACTATGAGAGGAGATAAAAGAGAATTTAAGTGGACACATGGAGCTAATAAAAGTTTTGAGACTCTGAAGCAAAAGGTTACTGAATTGCCTGTGTTAGCATTGCCTAATTTCAATAAGGTATTGCAAGTAGAATGTGATGCAAGTGGAAGTGCAACAGGAGCTGTGTTGAGTCAAGAAGGTAAACCTATTGCTTTCTTTAGTGAAAATTTGAATGATGCAAAAAGGAAATATTATCTGTATAATCAAGAATTCTATGCTATTATTCAAGCCCTGAAGAAATGGAGACATTATTTGATACCGAGTGAATTTGTGTTGTATACCAATCATAAAGCTTTACAGTATTTTGGTAGTCAGAATAAGTTGAATTAGAGACATATGAAATGGGTTGAATATTTGCAGAGTTATACATTTGTGATAAAACATAAGAGTGGAGTCACTAACTGAGTTACTGATGCATTGAGTAGAAGAAGATTTTTGATGACCGAGATGAAAATTGAAGTTCTTGGTTTTGATGACATGAGAGATTCGTATGAATTTGATCCTGATTTTTCTAAGTCGTGGAGAAAGTGTAGAGCACCTATTCAAGATCAATCGAGTACTAAATGGGAAGACTATTTCACTCAAGGAGGTATGTTGTTTAAAGATATTTAGTTGTGTATACCGAGATGATCAATAAGAACTAATTTGATAAAGGAGAAACATAGTAGTGGTTTGACTGGAAACTTTGGTGTTGACAAGACATTGAATTTTCTTAAGGAGAAATACTACCACCCGACCTCATGGAAACCTGTGGTTCCACTCCCACCGTGCTGAGGAGATAACATAAAATACAAATGGATAAAAATACCAAATAATTAGGTAGACTAAGAAAGATCCTAGAAGCTCCTATCTCAAGGTACAACTCATAAGTACAAGGTACACATAATAATCTCAGAGGCAACCAACGAATGTAGTAAACCTATAATGAAATTAGGGAAGTGTCATCACATGAGTCAACTCTAAGGTCACCTCATAGCCTTACTAGACTTCGGACCCTAATGACTCTATGTAGATCAATAGTCCTCTCATGTAGACAAGGAACACCTAACTATGCTAGACTCACCATCACTATTGGATGGGTAAGCATATTCTCCCACTCCCATCCTTAGCCTATACTAGCACTCAAGGCATGGGTGAGGAACCATTATCTTGTTAATTCATTTTAATCCCCATTTAATTTATTGTTATCACTTGATTAAGTAACCTACTAAAGATACCTAGGTATCCACTTCTAGGCTTTGGCACGTCCAAAGTAAGCAACTTCCCTTCTAGCACCTAGAGAACCTTCCCTAGGTTTCACAATCTCAAATCATGACTCTAAGTCAACAAAGTATCATAAAGCTCAACAACTGGTTCCAAGAAGTGATAGGAACACAAAATACAAAATCCATCATAATAGAAATCTCTACAAACATTGGGTTTCATTGATCAATTCCATTCAAGTATGCAAAGAAAACAAATAGAAATAGTAATTTCCTAATTCCGCCTCTGATAACAGTCCTACTAGCTAATATACTAAACCCCTCTAAACCCCAAATCACATAAGGCAATAAAAGACAAATAATATAATTTAAATCAATATAGCAAATACAATATAAAAATCACTAAAAATTCAGTCCATAATTTAAACAAATAATAAATAACTTGCATCAAAAGTCCACTTAAGAATTAACCATGGACAATAAAGCATATTGATTTCATTTAGAAAAAAAAATATGCATTCATAATAAGACTATTTTCCATCAAAGACATTTCTCAAACAAAACCCACAATTTCCTAATTAAACTACTCATTTATACATCCAAATTATTTTTTTAAATCTGATATATGTATATATATCAACATATATACATGTACAAGAAATTAAAATAACATGCATTAAAAGGAAACAAACTTATTTAATATATAGGTTTTTTTTAGTATAAAACAACTAACAATATTTAAATCTTTAAAAAAAAATTAAAAATGATAATTTAATTTTAAAATATATTAAAAAAGGGGACCCACAGTACCCCTGGCCCTACCATGGCAGTCCCAAGGACTGTGCATGACAGGTCCTTTGGGTTGTCATGGCAGTCCATAGGGACTATGCACGGTAATCCCTTTGGGATGTCATGACAGTCCCTAGGGACTGTGCACAACAGTCCACGGGGACCTGTGTGACAGTCCCTTTGGGGTTTCACACAGCCCCTTGGGGCTTGCTAAGTGGCGCTAGGGGGGGTTGGGTTAAGCCTGTCTCCCCACTATATTTTAAAAATAAAAATTTTGTTTAATTTTTTTTATGTAGATTTAAATTAGAATAATATTTATTATTTTTTAAAAAGATATTTACTTTAAAAAAAAGTAATATATATATATATATTTTTTAATGCAAAATAAACTAAACCAACAATTAATTTTCTAAATATAAAACAAAAAGGTAGGGAAAATATGAATAAATTATTATTATTATTTTTAAAGAAAGCAAGATATAATTCCCATATGAAATATGAAACCCCATAAGAGAATTTTAACTGGGTATTTACACTCTAGGGTTTTGTCTGAATTTTTTTCCTTTCAACTTTAATTACTAAAATCAAGTTTCTAACAATTGAATCCATTCTAAGGGAGGGAATTTGTTGAAAAGGATGGATAAAATGGAGAGCAGTATTGTGCGACTGGAGAAGACTATTGGCAATATTGCTAAGCAGAGCATTTCCGTCCTTAAGGCCTCGGCTGGGCATGTCAGAATCCTTGTGGACAAGATTGAACAAGGTAAAGGGGAGCAGGCGCCAAAGGAGGTTAAGGAGGGACAGGGGCCAAGTAAGAGGACCAGAGCAAGATTTAAAAAGTTGGAGACCAACAAGAACAAATATTTGGAGGACCTTAAGGTGTCCTCAACAAATATGTAGATGTTGGTTGATCAGGTGGATGAACTTATGAAGACTATCTAGCTGTCTTTTTGTTGTCCTATTGTTTTTTGCTGTCCTCTTTTCTCTTTTTTGGAGGACTAGTCAGTTTTGGTATTTTTTTGTTGTGTTGTTGCACTTTTTTTGTTGGGCTTTTAATGCTTATTCTGTAATCTCGATGTAAAAGCTTTCAGGTCCTTTCAAAACCTATTTTTACGTAATCAAAACAATTGAATCCATTCTTTTCTATACCTAGGGTTTTTCCAGACAAAGAGTCCATTGCCACAATTTTTTCAAATAATAATTAATTTTTACCACGAATCATAAAATAAAAACCCTAATCAAAATTCAATCAAGACTCAGAAACAAGGATTGCATGCAACAAGGGTTTCCTTAAGACCAATACTCGAATCTCGGAAGAGAAAATACATTAAACAAAATTTGAGAAATGCAAATCTAACAAACACGAAGAATACAGTTCTTTCAAAATTGCAAAACACAATCACAAGGATAATCGAATCCTACCTCAAACACCAAAAAATAAAATCGACGATGACCAGAAATGAAGGTACATCCAAGCTATCAGAAAATTGCTCCAAACTAAAAACCTTCACCGAAAATTCTGCAAAACCTGTGTTGAGAATAATGGCCAACCCTCAACATATAGGAAATTCAATTCCACATGCAAGGGTTGGAAGTCAACTTCACAAAAATATTTTCTTTAATCAACTCCTAATTTCAGTTTAATTCCAGTTGAACTAAAGTCCATTTTCTAATTTTCTCTTGTTGAAAACACTTAACTCAAAATTAACTAATTCATTTAATCTAATTTACTCAATTTTGATTGTGCAACTTAATGCATTATAATTAATTTAAAATATAACATTTAGTCTACTAAAATTTCCACATGCTAAATTATTTCCTAAATTAATAATTACATTTTTAATTGAAAAGGTTAAATTTACAATTAAATAATTCTAAAGTGAATGTATTTAATTAATTTTCATTAATTAAATAATTATACCATACAATAAACCTTTTAAATAATATATTAAATTTAATAATTACATTTAATTAATTTTTAATTAAATAAATAATCTCACATATAAATAGCTAAAAAAAGAAAATCTAATTTATTTAAATTACACAATTTAATCTAAATAAATTGTCTAACTATAGAAATCACATCAATAATCAAAATCAAATGAATCTAAAGAACCACATCCATACTCAAGGAAAGGGTTATAAACTCACATCGACTGGACGAGTTTAAAAAGGGTAGAATATTGGAATTGTGTCCACTATTTCAGGACAATAGTATGGCTTAGGTTAGGATTTGGATTTGAATATTATCTCCCCTCTTTTACCATTGAGACTAGTGATAGGACACGTTCATCTTGACAATTCAAGGAAGTCGATGTCTAGTACCTGTAAACCTACATACAAGACTCGCACGTACATACATACATACATACATACATATACATAGATACACACACACACACACACACACACACACACACACACACACACACACACACACACACACATATATATATAAAGCAAGCAATGGTGGGGATCAGGACATCGTGTGGATCCTGCAAGCAAGTAACTATGACTCCGTCCCTCAATCATATCAAACACATCATACCAAAAAATAAAAACATACATGAACACCATACACATGCAAGTATGGGGTAAGTATAATCATAATCATAAGCATCATTTTGAAACATGTAAAACATCATCATAACTAACATCATATAACTACATCAATATAACCACCATAATCATCCATTTATTAAAATTCACCATTTAGTGTCATACATCCAAAACCATAATAAAACTAAAATATCAACACAGACGTAAAAGTGGCCTAAAAGAGTTTGGCAATATAAAATTGAAAATAAAATTATGGGTGGGCACTACATCCACCCCCCTAGAATTAGGCTTACTCCTAGGAGCCTATAAACAAATAGGGATATAATTCCTGTAATCTCATTGCGTCCCATTGAGTAGTAAAGACTCAACATGCAGGTTCCATTAGACCCTTCCCTACTTTAGGGAATGAACTTTGTGGATCATTCCCAATTGTAAACACCTTGTGGGACCTACTAGCATTCCTGACTATAGGCTCAGATGCTACAAGCATCTATCTTGAAAACTACGGTGAATGATGAGGACAATTGACAATAATGTGGCCATGATTTCCACAAGAGAAACAACCACTGCCTGTACTACCACATTTTCCCACTGAAGGTGCACTAGACTGTTGGAAACTACCTCCACTAAGACTCTGATGTAAACTCTGAGCTAGCTAATTTTTCTGATTGCGTGAATTCGGCTACCAATTGTGTCACTTTCTTGATTGAGAAACACTATTCTATGTTGGAGGATTCATGTCCTTCTATTGCTGACTAGGAAAATAGGGAGGGGGTTTCTTGGAGTTTCCTGCACCTTGAGTCTGATTTCCTTTAAATCCTAAAGATGAAGGAACCCTTGTCTAAACCCCTATCTATCCACCATGTCCTGAGGCCAAATTTGCCTCTATCAAAGTATCCTTAATCATCACTTCCTTGAGAGTCTTGGGCTCAAAAACCAAAACTCCTCCAACAATGTGACCATTAAGTCCTTTGATAAAATGTTGCAACAAGAGTGGTGATTGGTCACTATATCCTGCATAGGGCTTAAGCTCAAAGAAATGTCACTCATACTCTTGGACAAACATAGACATCTACTACAAATTATGGAACTCATCTGTACATTTTCATTGCCACTGCTTTGATAGAAATTGTTCACATTAGTTTTCAAGGAAAATCTCCCAAGTAATAGTCTCCATAGTGAGTCCAAGTTTTCGCTCCTCTATTTTCCACCATGAAGCTGTAAAGCCCTCAAGGCTCATAACGATACATCCTGCCTTAACATTAGTGTCAAGTTATTGCATGGAAAAACAATGATCTAAATAAATGAGCCAAGTCTCTACCTTAAAACCAGTGCCAAAACCATTAAATGGAGGTTGTCGTGCTCTCAGAAGGTTGCTCATCTGATTAGCCTTTACGACTCCCTGACTGAGGTTAGTGTCTCTCTTTTTTGGGCTTCAAGATCTCTATCTCTCCTTATTATCAGAATGATGGGATTCTTCTCATTCGACCTTGGTCTACACAAGTAGGCACTCTTAAATGGTCTAGAGAATCTGCATGCATTAAGTTCTCTTGAGTCACCATGTTGTTCTCTACCAATCTCTTCCTTGCTCGCCTCAACTCTCTGACTAACAAGAGGGCTAGGAAGTCTTCCCCTTCCACGTCCCCTACTACAACCTCCACTTTGGCCTCTAGCCACGGATCTAGTCTTAGTGACCATCTTTCCTACAACATAAAAACAAGAAGGACAAGATAAATCAAACAAGATAAGATTGCAAAAAAAAATAGTCTGAAATACAAGTGTGTTATATGTGTAAGTTTTGTTTTCAAGTTTTGACCACTAGACACAAATGGGCGTACATAATTCCCAGAGTTCCCAGTATTTGAAACATGGGCTCTGATACCAAGTGTAATGCCCCCGCTAGGGAACCTAGGAGATATTAACCTAAAACATGTTACTAAGTTTGCAGAATAATTTTTTTCTTAAATCTTTACTAACAATGATGAATAAACAAGAGAAATTAAAACATAAAGTCCATAAGAATATAAACATACATCATAAATATAATCTCCAAAGGTAGATTACACATCAAGGGTTCCTTGACGTAGAAACTACGATTACAAAAACAACTAAGAATATACATAATACATCATAAGTTACATCAGAATAATAAAATACATATATTCATCAAACATCCATTACACATGTCATAGGTTATGTGATTACAATAAATTACAATTATAAAAGAAAAGTGTAAGATCAAGAATAGAAATCCAAGAAGATAGGAAAGGAAGTACCTACAACTAGGATCATCCAACACCGGTACAAAGATGTCAGAGTCTTAAATGGTAAAAGAATCACTACAACCTGACCTTGTGGAAACCTATGGTTCCACTCCCATCATGATGATGAGATAACTTCAAATCCCAAATTGATAACAATACCATAGAATTAGGTAGACTAAGCAAAATCCTAGAAGCTCCTATCTCAAGGTACAATTCATAAGTACAAGGTACACATAATAATCCCAGAGGCAACCAACACATGTAGGAAACCTAGAATAAAATTAGGGAAGTGTCATCACATGAGTCAACTCTAAGGTCACCTGGTAGTATCCCTCTCATGTAGACAAGGAACAACTAACTATGCCAAACTCACCATCACTACTGGACAAGAAAGCATCTTCTCCCACTCTCATCCTTAGCCTATACTAATCATCAAGGCATGGGCAAGGAACCATTATCTTATTAATTCATTTTAATCTCCATTTAATTTAATGTTATCACTTGATTAAGTAACCTACTAAGGATACCCAGGTAGCCTCCAAAGTAAGCCACTTCCCTTCTAACACCTAGATAACCTACCCTTTTCACAATCTCAAATCATGACTCTAAGTCAACAAAGTCTCATAAAGCTCAACACTTGGTTCCAAGAAGTGATAGGAACATAAAATACAAAATCCATCATAATATAAATCACCACAAAGGTTGGGTTTCATTGATCAATTCCATTCAAGTATGCAAAGAAAATAACCATAAAAAATAATTTCCTAATCTCGCCTCTGGTAACAATCCTACTGGCTGATATACTAAATCCCTCTAAACCCCAAATCACATAAGGCAATAAAAGACAAATAATATAATTTAATTCAATATAGCAAACTCAATATAAAAATCACTAAAAATTCAGCCCATAGTTTAAACAAACAATAAATAACTTGCATCAAAAGTCCACTTAGGAATTAACCATGCACAATAAAGCATATTTAGATTAAAAAAATCATGCATTCATAATAAGATTGTTTTCCATCAAAGAAATTTCTCTTGAACAAAACCCACAATTTCCTAATTAAACAACTCATTTATACATCCAATTTTTTAAAAAAATTTGATATATATGCATATATATCAACATATATACATGTACAAGAAATTAAAATAACATGCATTAAAAGGAAACAACCATATTTAATATATATATTTTTAGTATGAAACAATTAATAATATTTAAATCTTTAAAAACAAAATTAAATTAAAAAATAATAATTTAATTTTAAAATATATTGAAAAAGGGGACCCACGGTACCCTTGACCCTACCATGGCAGTCCCAAGGACTGCGCATGGTGGGTCCCAATGGGTTACCATGGCAATCCCAAGGACTACGCATGACATTCCCTTTGGGGTGTCGTGATAGTACAGTCCCTAGGGAGTGTACACGACAGTCCACAGGGACCCATGTGATAGTCCCTTTGGGGTTGTGCACAACCCCTTAGGGGTTGCCAAGTAGCGCTAGAGGGGGCTGGGTTAGGCCCGCCTCCCCACTATATTTTTTTTCTAAAAAAAATTGTTGAATTTTTTTTTTATGAAAATTTCAATTAGAATAATATTTATTATTTTTTAAAAATATCTTTACTTTAAAAAACAAGTAATATATATATTTTAATGCAAAAGAATCTGAACAACCAATTAATTTTCTAAATATAAAACAACAACGTAGGGAAAATATGAATAAATTATTTTATTTTTTTTAAAGAAAGAAAGATATAATTCCCATATGAAATCTGAAACCCCATAATAGAGTTTTAAATTGGTATTTACACTCTAGGGTTTTGCCTGAATTTTTTTCCTTTCAATTTTAGTAACTAAAATCAAGTTTCTAACAATTGAATCCATTCTTTTCTAAACCTAGGGTTTTTCCGGACAAACAGTCCATTGCCACAAATATTTCAAATAATCATTAATTTCTACCAGGAATCATAAAACAAAAACACTAATGGAAATTCAATCAAGAATCAGAAACAAGGATTGCATGCAACAAGGGTTTCCTTAAGACCAATACCAGAATCTCAGAAGAAGAGAAAATACATGAAACCAAATTCCAGACATGCAAATCTGACAGACATGAAGAGTACAGTTCTTTCAAAATTGCAAAACACAATCACAAGGATAATTGAATCCTACCTCAAACACCAACAAATAAAATCAACGATGACCAGAAATGAAGGTAAATCCAAGTTATCAGAAAATTACTCCAAATTGAAAACCTTCACCCAAAATTCTCCAAAACATGTGTGTTGAGAATAATGGCCAAACCCTCAACATATAGGAAATTCAATTCCACATGCAAGGGTTGGAACTCAACTCCACAAAAAGATTTTCTTTAATCAATTCCTAATTTCAGTTTAATTTTAGTTGAACTGAAGTCCATTTTCTAATTTGCTCTTGTTGAAAACACTTAACTCAAAATTAACTGATTCATTTAATTTAATTTACTCAATTTTGATTGTGCAACTTAATGCATTCTAATTAATTTAAAATATAACATTTAGTCTACTAAAATTTCCACATGCTAAAATAATTCCTAAATTAATAATTAACTTTTTAATTGAAAAGGTTAAATTTACAATTAAATAATTCTAAAGTGAATGTATTTAATTAATTCTCATTAATTAAATAATTCTACCATACAATAAACCTTTTATATAATATATTAAATTTAATAATTGCATTTAATTAATTAAACAATCTCACATATAAATAGCTAAAGAAAGAAAAACCTAATTTATTTAAATTACACAATGTAATCTAAATAAATTATCTAATTATAGAAATCACATCAATAACCAAAATCAAATGAATCTAAAGAACCCTATACATACTCAAGGAAAGGGTTATAAACTCACGTTGACTTGACGAGTTTAAAAAGGGTAGAATATCATAATCTTGTCCATTATTTCAGGACAATAGTATGGCTTAGGTTAGGATTTGGATTTGAATATTATCTCCCCTCTTTTACCATTGAGACTAGTGATAGGGCATAGTCATCCTGACAATTCAGAGAAGTCGATGCCCGGTACTTGCAAACCTGCATACAAGACCCGCATGTACATACATACATACATACATACATACATACATACATACATACATATATATATAAAGAAAGCAATGGTGGGGATCAAGACATCATGTGGATCTCGCAAGTAGATAACTACGACTCCATCCCTCAACCATATCAAACACATCATACAAGAAAATAAAAACATACATGAACACCATACACATGAAAGTATGGGGTAAATATAATCATAATCATAAGCATCATTTCGAAACATGTAAAATAACATCATAAATAACATCATATAACTATCATGTAGTGTCATACATCCAAAACCATAATAAAATTGAAATATCAACACACACGTAAAAGTGGCCTAAAAGAGTTTGGCAATATAAAACTGAAAAGAAAACTATGGGTGGGCACTACACATTGTGAGGCTAGTACTAGTACAAGTCCCTCAGGTAAAATAATCCTTAAGTTAACAAGTTACAAGGAATTTTTTCTTTGGAACATTCACAAAATTTATTGGACTTACTGATTAGAAATCTACATTTTTCATTGGACTTATTGATACCCTAGATGAAACATAAACTACCCTTAAATAGGCATAAACTATCTTCAACATTACTGTTTACACTATGAGTGTCCCACACTGATGCAGAGGGTTGGGTAATTGTGAGATCAACTCCCTAATGGTTCAAATTTGAAGGGTTTAGGTACTTACCTATCTAGCCCTTAAGCCCCAAATACTCAAAAATTGCTCAAACACCTTTCCATTGACAAATATGAATGTATTTGGTCTATTTTGATTGGATTCAAAAGGAATCAATAGATTATAGGTTTCATAACAATACCCAACACTCAAATTCTCCAAATTGTCCCAACATGCCTAATTTCCCTTTTAGTAGGTCTCCAATGAGGTAAATGGCCAATTTCTTTGTAAAACTTCAAAAAGACCAAATGAACCATTTATGTTTTTATACACCCATTAAATCATACAATAACATGCCCAAAGATTTAAATAGCTTGTTTTGGACAAACCTATTGATTCTCAGACTGTACCCATGTTTTAAGTATAAAAAGTGATCATTTAACAAAGCAACCATAAGATAGTTTTATCCCCTTAATTCAAGACTTTCAACAGTCTTAAAAAATGACTAAAAATGAAAGAATCTTAGTTCAATTAGACCCTATGGTCTCTAAAAACATAAAAGCCCCAAATTGGCCTCACACAAACCCTTAAACCTAGGGCTTTCTAAATGTTTGACCTCCAACCACTTTCTTAATCAACTAATGATGGTTTCACCATTAATACAACATAAAAAAGACACTTTATAACATAAAAGGTACCCCTTATTCAACCAGATTGCTTGTTGCTGCTCCTATCCAAGCAAATTCCTCAAGTTTCCCATACTCCTCTTGATGATCACCTGTCTCCCACACTCTATCTGCATAAGATCATGTTAGGGATGTATTTTACTGAGGGTTTCATAACAGTAAATGCAAACATTAGTGGTTCTACCTCTATACTTCATGACATATACAACAAATGGATTCCAAACCTTGTCCAATCAGTAAACACTATCCACAAACATGCAACAAAATTGCAAATACAAATGACTAGCATGTAGAAACAACTAGAGGAAGTACCTGTTACAAATAATTTAAAATTTATGAGAAAATATTCACTCAAAATTTATTGAAAACCTACTCATACTTTTATCATTTATCATCTATTATTGATAAAATGTAGCTACATATGTGAATTTAGATTAGGCCATGTTGAAAATTTCCACCATAAGAAAAATAATTATTTTTTTATCCATGCAAATACATTGGCATAGAAAATTGGTCTTTATTTTTTTTTAAATTATTCTATAAATAAATTGCATTGTAAACACATAAGATTGAGAAATTCATAATCCAGTTATTGTGTTTTTAGCTAATTGTAACTGCATTCTTTTTACATAAACTAGAAAAGAGTAAATAATTCATCATACATGTACTCAAATGCATGAGTTGTGTATTGTCATTTATGTAGCTATATTAGATATTGTGACATGTTTCCCTTGCATCTGTGCACTTTTTTTTTCTATTAAAGATAGTTCAAAAAGATTTTTAAAAAATCAAGTTTTCAATTCTATATCAGAATTTTAACAGTACTAAAACAAGTATGAAAGTCTCAATACCTATCCCACCACCTATGACATCATCCTACTATTAATTTTTCATACATTGATTTACATAATAAGCCAAAACAGATGTATCTTCGACCATATAATATAGATTACATTTTTATATACATGAGAGAGAGTAGTTATTCAAAAATTAATCAAAAAAGGAGAAACATGTGACCATGCTTGGTCATCAATATTCTTATGACCCAATAATGTTGTTGCTGCACTTTGCCCAATCACATTTAAAGCTCCCAATTAGTGGTTCAACTATATGAGGAAGTTTGATAGTAGCCTCCCAACTTGGAGCATTAGAATTACTAGTTTCCTTGATCTTGTAATGTTTTTTTTCAACATCAATACATTTATCTTGGATAAACTGGTTCAAAATGTCCACTTATTTCTAATCAATCATATCTCTCTCTGTGTTAAAATAGTATGTAGACTGAATATCATCCTTTTATATGATCAATGCACCTTCACAAACTATGAACAAAAGCCTGCATTTGGGTATTTCCAATACTGCAGAGACCTATGACATAATAGAGTGTTGAATGAGCTTATTGTTAAACTCAGTAAGCCCCTCTCTTCTCGTTTTGAAAAAAATCATCATTTCTCTACTTCCAAAGAAACCAAAGAATCTTAGAATAAAACACCAACCAAAACTTATTAAAATTAAGATCAAACAAATACAAAATACTAGCTAAAATCTCAATCCAAGAAATTCCAGGCCAGACATTCCACACAATGGAAGATCCAAAAAATAAAGACCAAATTCTACAATAAAATTAACACTTGAAGAAAATGTGTTCAAAAGTTTCAGGAAGACTTCAAATAGAATAATAGAGAGGATTAATACCTAAAATAGATAAGATAGACCCAACAACAAGTTTTTTTAACAATAAAAGCCAATGAAAGCAATATTTCTTTGGTTCAAGAGCTTGGTGCCACAAAAAGAAAAGAAAAAGTGCCATTTAGAGTCTGACCAATCAAGGGCCCAATATTTTTTTATCCAATTGAAGATAAATGAATCATCTTTCAACATATTATAGATCTACTTATGTAGTGCCCCTCCCATAGTCTAATTTTCTATATGTTATGGTTATTTTAGGATGATGAATTATATGCTAGGATATCATTGATGCCTATGGTTTTACTAACCCCATACTTGCATGTGTATGGTTGATGTGTTTGTTTTATATTTATGTTTGACGTGCCTGATGTGGTTGAGGGATGACGTAGTTACTTGCTGGTGAGATCCACACGATCGGCCGATCCCCGCCATTATCTATTATATATTTATATGTGTATGTACATGTGGGTTTTGTATGCAAGTTTGAAGGTATCGGGCATCGACTTCCCTGAATTGTCAGGATGAACATGCCCTATCACAATATCTCAAATAGTAAGAGAGGGGAGATAACACAGGTCCATATCCTAACCTAAGCCATAATATTGTCCTGAAATAGTGGACAAGATTCTATTATCCTACCCTATTAAACTCATCCAGTGGATGTGAGTTTATACCCCTCTTCTTGAGTATGAATGTGGGTCCTTAGGTCTTTTTTATTCTTTTCATTTTTGGTGGTTGGTGTGTTTTCTATATTTAAATTATTTAATTTTCTATTTATAGCTTTGAGAGATTATTTGATTTGGAGATTAATTAAATGTGATTGTTAAGTTTAGTTTATTATGTGGTAGAGGTATTTAATTAATGAGGATTAATTAAATATCTTCACCTTAGAATTATTTAATTATAAATTTAACCTTTGTTCAATTAAAATGCATTAGTTAATTTAAGAATTAATTTAGCATGTGGAAATCATTTTAGATTAAATATTTTATTTTTAATTGAATGCTTTAAAGTTGCACAATCAGAATTGATTAAATAAAATTAAAGGTATTAGTTAAATTGTGGTCAAGTGTTTTCAACAAAAGGCAAAGTGGAGGAGAGACTTGAGTTCAACTGAAATTGAACTGCAAATCAAAGTCTAAATTTATGCAAAGCCTTTTTGGGGAGTTGAGTTTCAAACCCTAGCATGTGGAATGGGAATTCCTACATGTTGGAGATTTGGCCATAATTTTGGGGAGAGAGGTTGAGGAATTTTGGTAGGTAGGTTGAAGGATTTTGGTGGAGAATCTGATTTTGGGAAAAGCTTGAAAGTTTGGAATTTGTCTTCAAATCTGGTCTTTGTTCAAATATTTTCTTTGGTGTTTGAGGTAGGGATTGATTTTTCTTTATGATTATGTTTTTTTTGCAATTTGAAAAGACTGTTTTCTTCATGCCTGTTGTATTTGCCTGTCTGGATCTCTATTCTATGAATCTTCTCTCTCTTCGTATTCTGGAATTGGTTAATGAAAACCCTATTGCATGCATTCTTGATTTTGAATTTTAGAATAGATTTCATTAGGGAGGAATTTTGTGTATTTCTAGTTAATTGGATATGAAACCCTAGATTATACCTTGGAAATATTTGGCTACCCTCTAGTTCTTCAATTTATTTAGCAAATAATTCTTTTTTAAAGAAAATTATAAATTTCTCCTACCCGGCTGTTTTAAACCAGCTTGTTATTAATATGTGTGTGTGGGTGTGTGGGTGTGTGTGTGTGTTGAATATATATTGATATATGTAATTTCCATTTTGATAAAAAAAATTATGTTTTTAGAAATAAGATCTTATTTTAAATTAAAAATAGAATACTAATTGATAAAAGTAAATAAATTTTATTTAAATGTATGTTGTTAAATATCCTGGTGTAATATTTTGTATGATTTAATTCTTATTTTATAAAATAAGATATATATTAAATAAATTGGATGTAATTTAAAAATAAAATTTATTAAAATAAATAAATAAATAAAGGATGGAGGAGGTAATAACCCACCCCCCATACCTTTTGGCATTCCCAAAGGAGGTTGTCGTGTGCAATACCCCGTGGGGTATTGACACACATAGTTCCCAAGGGGACTGTCGTGCACAATGCCCATGGGGGACTATAGCACAACAGTCCATGGGCTATCGTGCACAGTACCCTCAGGTACTGGCATGACAGCCACGGGTTGTCATGCCCAGCAAGGGGCGCAGGGCTGCAGGTCCCCCCTTCCCCTTGTTACCTTTTTTTTTAAAGTTTGTTTTTAATTAAATTTAAATTTAAATTTAATTTAATTTAGAATTGTGTTATTTTAATTTAGATTAATGTGTTTTAATTGTAATTTTTTTTTTTAATATAAATATAAATTTAATTTAAATTTAGATTAACTTATTTGTATTTTGTTTTAATATGTATATGTATAAGTGTTATTTTTTTAAATTAGTTTGATTTTATTTTATAATTTGTTTTGAGATGAATATTTAGAATGTGATATTTTAAATTAATTTAATTTTTTTGAGCATCAATTAGAAATGGTATAATGAAGTTTTTTTTTTAAATCGAGGTTAAATTTGTGTAAGAAAACTATGTGTGCATGCATTTTCTTTGGAGGTCTATATTTTATATTTAATTATAAAATATAGGTGAAATAATGTATTTTGTTTACGAATTATTTTTACATCTGCATGGAGTAATTGGACATTAATGTTTTCTTTTGCATGATTATTGGTTTTAGAATTTAAAGGACTTATTTGGCATAAAGGAAATAATTTTGTGTTAAGTTTTAATGTGGGTGTTTAGCCATGCGAGTGATTGTTATGTGAATCTGATTGATTGGATTAGTAAAGTTTTTCTACATGATGATGTCATTTAATTCGAACCAAATGTGGATGTAATTAGTCTATTTTACTTAAATTATGTTTAGTCTTCTATTACCCTATGTGGTGGATTTAAGGGGTTATAATTGTTAACCAGTGGGAAAGTAATCCAGAGGCGGGAATTGGATGTTTTATTTATCATGGTTGTTTGCCTTGTATACTCTATTGTATTTGATTGACTTGACCCAACCTTATGTGAAGTTTGTTCTATGATCCTGTTCTGTGATGTTTTGCATAATTGTGTTTTGCTTCATATTCTATATAGGAGAATATGGTGTTGACTTTTTATGTCCTATCCATGGGATCAGGAATGTATTTATTGTGGACACTTGGAGAGTGTTTTGTGTTGTTATGGTTAGAGACCTATTGCATGTTCATGTTGTTTAGTGGAATAGTCCTTAGGGACATTATTATTATCTTGTGATGTTATGTGGCATCTTTGAGCCTAGGGTAGGTTACCTGGATGTGTAGTAGGGGGTGGCTTGCAATAAGCATCGGGGCCCGAAAGTGGATGTCAGGATCACTTGTTGTAAGTAATCTTAATCAAGTGAAAACTTAATATATCATTGGGGGGTATTAAAATGAACTTAATAAGATTTGGTTCCTCACCCATGCTTGAGTGCTAGTATAGACTAACATGGAGGATGAGATGATGATTGTCATCTTGAGAGGTGTGTCTCTAGCATAGTTAATGGCTTTGTCTATATGAAAGGTCATTGATATTGTGTATGGTCACTTGAGTGTCAGGGTCTTAGAGAGACTACCAAGATGAAACTTAAGGGTTAGACATACATGATGACACCTTCCTATACATAGTCTAGTTATCCTACATGTGTCAGTTTCCTTTGGATTAGTGAGTCTTTCCTATTACTATCTTTTGTACACCTGGTGTTAGAGAGCTTTTAGGATCTCTTCCTTAGCTAGTTATGTTGATGTTTGTTATCTGAGTGGGATCTGTTGTTATCTCCTCAACACGGAGGGAGTGGACCATTTAGGTTCCACGAGGTCGGGTGGTAGTGATTCTTTTACCATTTGAGATTTTGACGTTCGTGTACCAATGTTGGATGATCCTTGTAGCACTTGATTCTTCTTGTTCTTCTTTGGTAGAGATGTGATCTTATCTTCTTATTCTATGTGGCCTTGTATCATTGTATCAGTTATTCAGGAGATATCATGTTGTAATTCATTTCAATTATTGTATTACATACCCTGCGACATGTGCAGTGGATGTAGGTTATTATGGATACCTTATGGTACCAGTTGTATTTATGTTTCCTTTTATATTATGTTATATTTATCATTCATTTGTATGCATGATATTTTTAATTGTATCTAATCTTAATTAATTAATTAATGTTTACGTAATCTATGTCAAGGAACCCTTGAGAGTTGTAATCTATGTTGGTTGTTGTGTTAATGTGAGTTGTATATTACATTGTATTGATTCTGCATTGTAAATCATTATTGTTATAGTTTATTAACACTTAAGAAAAAAATTATTCTGCAAACTTAGTTGCATGTTTAGGTTAAGTTCTCATGGGTTCCCTGACGGGGCATTACAATAGAAACATTCAATAACATAGAACCATCAAGCCATTTTAGCTACTTCAAAAAATAATCATTGTCATACATTTTAGAAAAGAATCCAGTATTGAGGGTTTCATAATAGTAAATGCAAACATTAGTGGTTCTACCTCTGTACTTCATGACATATACAACAAATTGATTCCAAACCTTGTCAAATTAGTAAACATTATCCACAAACATGCAATAAAATTATAAATACCAATGACTGGTGTGTAGAAATAGCTAGAGGAAAAGGTACAGTTACAAATAATTCAAAATTTATGAATAATATTCACTCAAACTTTATTGAAAACTTACTCATACTTTTTAACAAGATAATGGGTTCCACAGCTGTTGTGCCCCTTGCGCTTTGTTTGCAACTACCCCAAGCATTGTTGTCCCTAGGGCTCCCTTTGTGTCTTCTGTGGGCTGCTTAGTTGCCCTAGTTACAGACACCCCTCCTCATAAGGAATGTAAAATAAAATCTCCTCCCGCGTGTGCTTTGTGTCCTAGTTCTCTGCATGCGGATGCTAGGCTTAGGGTTCCTGTTGTGCCCAATGTTGGTTTCTTGGATGATCAAGTGACAGTCGTTGTGCTGCAGGCCCCTGCTGCTGTGCCCTTGACGTCTTTGATTGGTGAGGGTTTGGGTTTAAAGGGGCCTCCTCTTTCCCGCCCAAACTCTTTTCAAAATTTGTTATCTAGCGGCCAGGCTTTCTTTGCTACTTCTTCTCTAGGGATATTCCTATGAGTGCGGCTTTGGATCCTGTTAAAGCCCACAATGTCCATGGTTCGTCTAGGCCTGTGATAGATGCCTTTGTTTGTGGTGTGAAGGGATCTTATGCTAAATTCATTTCATCAGTTTGGTCCCAGGTTGGGGGCACCTCCTGTGGGGTGCCCTCTTCTGTGTTGATTTCTACCACTGGTGCCCTCTTCGTCCAGCTAGCTCTCTGCTGCTGCTATTGGAGAGCTTGATTCTTACTCTAAGATCCTTTTGGGTCTTGCTTTAATCTACTAGTTTTGGGGGTTCTGGTCGACGTTGTCCCAACTCCACGATTGGATCTCCCAAAAATAGGAACCAATACTCTTAGATAATGTTCATATCATCCCCTTAGCCAAAGGATTTTTTGTTGCTAAATTTGATTGTTCTGAAGATAGAAATAAAATTTTATGTGAAAACTTCTTTTCTTGGGAGGAGGATAAATTCTTGCTTATGCTGAAACCTTGGCATCCATATTTTGATCCCTCCTCTGAATTTTTCAACAATATGCCGATTTGGGTTAGGCATCCCAACCTTCCTCTTCATCTCTGGCAAGGTGGTGTTCTTGAGGAGGTGGGGGAGGCTCTGGGGGAGTTTTTAATTATGGATGAGAACACTTCCAATATGTACCATTCTACCTATGCCCAAATTCTGGTAGATATTGATATTTCACAAGGTCTTCCTACTGAAATTAATATTCAGTCTTCTAAAGGCTCATGGCTGCAATAGGTAGACTATGAGGGTATCCCCTTTAGATGTAGAAAATACTTCAAAATAGGTCACCATGCTTCTAATTGTGGTTCTGACTTCAAAGTGAAGAAAGGCCCTCATTCTTGGTGGAAGGATACCTCCACTGAACATTATACAGTCCTCAAAAGCTCTCCTAATTCTTCATTGGATTCAGATATTGCTAGGTCCCCTACTAGTGGCTCTGTGGTTGGAGCTCCTACCAGCCCTATTGTACCTTTGCAGGGATCTATCTCTCCTTCCGTTGGTGGTTCTATGGTTCCTACCAACTCTACTAGTGGTTCTGTGGACGTTGTTCCAGCCAATCCTATTGGTGAGGTTCCTAGTGTTGTCGCTCCTCTTGTTGGATGTCTTCCTAGCCCAGATCCAGAATTTGATTTTCCTGCCACTTCTGCTAGTTTGATTTCTACTGTGGGTAATGTTGTCAATGTCCCTCTTGCTAGGAGTTTTTCGGATTCTTTGTTGGGGGCTATTTCTTTGGATTTGGTTTGTTGGTAGAAGAAGGTTGCGGCAGTCGAATATGGTTGGATTACTGTCAAAGGAAAAAATTCAAATAAATCCTCCTCTTCTTTCGATATGACTCTCCGATCTCATAAAAAGGGGTTTTAGGCCTCCTGTTGTCCCTCCTCCTTTTGGATGGACTGTATTGTCATGGGTGCTTGTATTGTTTTATCATTTGTGTGCTCTTGTGGGGTTCAGTCCTTTGCTTTTGGCTAGATTGATGTACTAATGGATCTTCAATAGACTTATCTTTCATCCCAGATTTGTAAAGGGTTTCGGGGTCCCTTCAAAACCTATTTTTACTGTAATCAAAAACCTACTCATACTTTTATTATTTCAGAATGTCTTCACTAACAATGTATTGTTTGGGTCATCAAGTGTAGATGCCTCCTCCTACGAGGACCAACAATTCGATATTGCTGACTGCAATGTTAGCAACGGGGAGCATGCAAATATCCATGTTTGCACCATTGACAACTGGTAGATCCTTGTTTTTCTATATTTTGCTATGTGTTAATTATGATTTGATTTGTACTTTAATCTTGGGTTCATTTCATAGTGGATTAATTTTGTGTAGTGGAAGATACACCTCCTCAAGATAAGGAGACCAATACTAGTGATAATTCACCATCGTTTCATGGATCTACCCATGTTGCTAGTACGGGAAAATTGTGAATCTCATTGTTGTTGACCAATGAAGATATGATTCCTTTAAAATTACCTAAGCTTCTAGGTACTTAAAATTATTATTATTTATATTCTAATTTCAATTTACTTATTCATAACTCATTTTGGATTGATGGTCCCATGATGTTTTTGTAGGGAATGATGTTTTTTTATGAAAATCTTAATGAGATGACATTGTCACTATTCGAGCCCACCATACGTACAAGGTGGAACATCATATGTGAACTAACCATATCCCACTTCTTTGATTTCATATCATTGCTAGAATATTTTTCCTTCCATCCATTTCTTGTACTATATTCAAGGTGTGCAACTTCAGTTGATTTTTTTATCTAACAATTTTGTTTTTTCTTAAAAGGTGGAATTCACAAGATAAAAAATTAAAAGATCATCTCATAAAATCTCTAGAGGAGCTCTTTGGAAGTAACATTTTTTACAGCACCAAAGTTCTTCAGAGAGCTTGCAAACATATAAAGACTATGAGGGACACATATAGAAGGAATCTAGTGAACAACCCAAAGTACAAGTGTCCTCCCATGATTCCATAGAAGCAGTGGATGGAATTCATTTTGGATGCAAGGGAGAAAGTGAAAATTCAAAGAGGAATTACACCACCAAACAAAAATAGAAGGTATGTAGTAGTATTAAGTAGAATTTAATCATGCACTAATTAGTGATCTTTATATTTATATAATCTAACATATTTCAAACTTTTCATAGACTGTAGGACACATCAAAGGCTACAAAGGCCATAATAGAAAAGCATGGCCAACACAAACTTGGCTCTGGTGGTTATTTGAAACTTAAAGAATGAATTATAAGCAACAATAAATGAAATTTTGAATCAATTTTTTTATAAATTGCAAATAATTTTGTTTAATCAAACAATACCTATAGAATTGATGACATTAAGTAAAAAATGCAAGGCTCGAATTTTAATATAGTGCCCACGAAAGAAGACAAAAAGATTTCCTTCAAGCAAGGCTATAAATTCATGGTTGAACACCTATGCCAAGCTTCTTGTGGTCAAACCCAACATTCTACTGCATCAGTTCACACAAAAGGAAATAGACCAAATAAAAAATATTTCAAATTGAATACTTGAGAAATAATCTATTTGATGTTAAGTTCAAACATATTTTGACTATTTTTGTTTTAAAAAGAAAACAATGATAACAATGTGCATGCCATTGCAATGAAGCCTTCTAATCCTAGTATAGAACCTGCACATGATGAAGGCCTTGATGTGCATCACAGTGATGGAGGTATTCATTTGCTATTGAAAATTAATAATGTAATTATCAATATAATTTAACATATTAAATTTAAATTGTTGTAACCTTTTATGTGTATATTTTAGAGCATGTAGAACGTCATGGTGAATGAGTGGAGGATGATCTGAGTGTTCACCATGTTGAATTTGGGGCTAAACAAAATTTTATTGTAGATGATGTGGCACTGTCAGGTAAAGAAAATCTCCATTATTTTCTTTTAAATTTTTTTGATCAGTTGTTATGTTCTTTTAATTAATGAAATACTTGTAACACTGATATAAAATATTGTGAATTTAACCCATTTAGTTGTTATTGCAGTAGACCCCCCTTAGCGCACTAGCCTCCTCCTCCACGAAACAGGAGGAGGCATTTCTTGAGATTAGAAGAAGAAGAGGAGGTAAATTATGAAGATATTGATGCTTTGCTTAGCCATTACCTTCAAAAATTGAAAGAAAAAATGAAAAAAGAAATGATTGCAATAAGCCTTTTTTGATAATGAAAGAATGTTGTCTTAAATAATTTAATTTTGTGCTAGTAAAGTTGATGAATGATGTGTTAATGAATTATTGATGAATGTTGTGTGTTAATGAATTTTATGTGTTAATAAATGTTATGTGATTATAATGATTGAATGTTATATTTCATAAATGGATGAATGAACGAATGAATGTTAGATGTTAATGGGGAATTTAGAGTGATGTTAGGGTGGGTGGAGCCAAATGAGCTTCCACCTTCATGTGGTTGACCTTGTTAAGTAGAGAATATTAAAATATTTGTGAAACCAAGTGAAGCTTGAACTAAACCAATGTAGATTCAATTATCAAACACACCTACTAGTCCTATTCCACATGGATCAGTACCCAATCCTAGGTACACACACTTCACTAGATCCCACTCACTCTAGGATCACCAACCCTTAGGCATATTCTATTGGTCTAAACTCAACCAACTCCATGGCCATTGATTCTACACACTCTCTTCACTTGATTCCAAATCTTCATGACATTATTTTGTCCACTGTCTTAATACTTGTGACTGTCCTCACCAATTCTCTCTCTTCAACATCTATCATATCCAACCCCAAGTCTTAGATTGGATTCCACTTGGTCTTATCTTTCCCAACACCTTGTAACATGTATTACACCCACACAAGGACCCTTCATTCATTACTCCAGTAAAACCCAAACCTTAACTCAGTTTCTCAACTTTGATTTTGGAATAGTCACATACTAATCTCCCAAGATAGTCATCTCAATGTCCCTCATTGACCTTAGTATCCTTTGGTGACTCTTAGGAATCCTTCCATAATTCCCCTAGGATTTTCCCACCAATGCTAGATCCTTACAAGATCATGCAATACCCCTGCATAAAATAAAACCAAAATATTGAACTTTTGAAAAATTTCAATCAAATGTTTTCATGTCACATGCAAGTATGATATACAAAGGCATTAATAAGATATTGGAAAACCTTTTGCAAGATTCATAATGTTCTCAGTCCCAATACTAAATTCATGTTCATTTTTAAGCTCCTTATTTGTTTACACTGCAGGTTCTCACACATCTCTTTTTTTTCTTGGAAGACAATAATGTGCTAAAGACAATCACAATATTTTGCCAATAAGAATTTTAAGGTATTAAAGCTAAACATTTTACATTACTCTTGCTTTAATTGTTTTCTAAATAAATTTTCATGAACATGTTTGTTACAATATTCGTAACATGTTCTATTTCTATGATGACATGCATGCTTTCGAATATACATGTGCTTTGTATTTCTTTTACAAGTCAACATTTTCATCTTTTATTTTGATATAGTTTACCAAGTCAGTTGTAAGATAAAAATGTCTTCCTCATTATTTGAGTTAAATGTGATTCCCTTGCTAAATAGACACACATATTTTTAAGCATACATGTCTTTTGCCCTTCTTTTATAATTGTATTGCCTTGATAATGTTTTTTCTGATAAATCTTCTTAGCAATTGGATACTGATTATTTTTGAAACAAGATACGAGTCCATTTTGAGGTGGAGGAGGTACATATGGAGTAGTAGGACTACAAAGTAGACCAGACCGAATGAACGTGGATGAACCAAGATGATATTTAATAGGCTCATTCTAAACATGGGTAGAGTTGATGGGATATTGTGGTGGACAAGCAGGATTATGACATGGAGACTGGGGGACAATGGGATCTTGTAGTGGACAGGGAGGATTATGACATGGAGATAGAGTGATGATGGGATCTTGTGGTGGACATGGAGGATTAATTTGAACTTGACATGGAAAAGGATTATTGGATGGAGTGTAAGGGACATCATGGTCTTTCTTAGGGTGTGGATTATGAGTGGGACTCAAAGGAATTCTTTTCTATTGGGATGGAAGGGGATCATGTTGGGAAAGAAACAAATAGATAAGGGGTTCATCATGAGATTCTGGAAATAAAGGATCTTGGTAAATTGATTGGACATTCTGGGTATCTTGATCTTGACCAATTTTAGGACTTGTTTCTTTATATGTTGGATTATCCTCTTGAAATGGGATATCTATGCTAGATTCTTGAAAGGACTAGATGCTTGGATATGATGGGATTGGACCTTGAATTGGAATTAGTGGAGTATATTTACTTGGGAATGGGGCATCTGATGGTATTGGATCTAAGACTATTGATTTGTAGATGAGATTGGCTTTAAGGATTGGATCAACTGGGATTTCTATCATGGATAGTCCTTGTGGGACAACTACAAATATTTCAATATTGGATGCATTTTCAAGTGGAGATACTATGGAGGAAGAAATGGTAGGAGGTATGGAGATTTCTTGTGGAACTTTTCTAGACATAGGTATGTGATTTTGATCATGTTTGGGAATGGTTTCTTGACATATATCCAACTCCTCATTAGGAAAATTATTAGAAATTTTTTTATTAGTAACACAATCATTTTCAAGGAGGTCAAGGAGGGTCAAGGGCCTAGTAAGAGGACCAGATCGAGCTTCAAAAAGTTGGAGATCAATAAGAACAAAGATTTGGAGGAGCTTAAGGTTTCCTCAGCAAATATGCAAATGTTGGTTGATCAGGCGGCTGCTTATGAAGACTATCTAGCTATCTTTTTGTTGTCCTGTTGTCTTTTTGTTGTCCTCTTCTTTCTATTTTTTGGAGGACTTGTCAGTTTTTAGTGTTTCTTTATTGTGTTGTTTCACTATTTCTGTTGGACTTTTAATGTGTATTTTGTAATTTTGATGTAAAAGGTTTTGGGTCCTTTCAAAACCTAATTTTACATAATCAAAACAACACAATCATTTTCTGGACTTTTGATATTCATGGTATTAATTGTCAAATTGGGGTCTTCTTTTGTATATACAAGGTTAGCCTTATTATCTTTTTCGGTTGTAGAGGCCTTGTCTTTTCCATGATCCATCAATGAATTTTTGAATATCTTATTGTCTTAGTTGGTGGTGCTAGAATTTGTGACAACTTTGATTTCACCGGAGTCGATGAAATCTTGGACAATGTGCTTAAGTTGCATGCAACTGCTTGTTTTGTGCCCCTTAGTTTTGTGATAGTTACAGTAACCATTATAATCCCACCATGTTGGTTTTTCAAGACCCTCATAATGTCTTATCTTAGGTAAAGTGACTAAATGGAATTGTATCAATTTATTTAGGATCATCTCAAGAGGTTCTACAAGAGGTGTAAAATCTCATCGAGGATTAGGGTTCCTTCTTGCATAACTTTTTTGTTGGGTAAGCGTGTTGGTTTTTTAAATACTTTGTCTAGGATTAGTAATGTTAACATTGTGAGTTGTTTGTTCTGGTTGGGTATGTTGTTTCAGTGTGAGTTGTGTATGTTGGATAAGCATTGGTGCTTGCACATGTAGGATTGGTTTTGCCATTTTTTGCATCCACAATGCCATAATTTGTCACACTATTATTTTTGGACCAGTATTTGGATTTGTCATAGGTTTTTGAATTGATGGTCTCTTTCTTGATGATTCCCTTCAAGGTGAAGGATATTTCTTCTTTTATCCCTTGCTCAGCTAGTTCTTCAAAGGTCTCAATGCATTGGGAGTTAAGTTCACACATTAGGTCTAGCTGATAATTTTCAATGAACATGTTGATATTTTCTTTAATCGGATCATGGAAGGATGCCTTAGAGGAAAAAATTATCCAACATTGTAGGAAAGAGGTAAATCTCTCTCCATTATTTTTCTTGGTGGTGCAAAGATCCATCAATGTTACTTCCATGGTAATGTTGTGTGAATAATGTGATATGAATTTTTCTGCTAGTTCATTCCACATCCTTATCCCAGGAGAGAGGCTAGAAAACTAATCCATGGATGTACCATTGAGAATGCATGAAAAAAGTCTCACAAGATATGTGTCATCATGAGAAACTTCCATGTAAGATGTAAAAAACTCCCTTGTGTGATTGTGGGGATCACCCTTTTCCTTGTACCTATTAAACAGGTGTGACAAAATTGATTGGAAAAGGTGGCATATGTAGTGTCCTATCAAAAGAATAAGGACTAAGGTTTGTTATGGTATAAGACCTTTTAGAAGTGTCAGTTTGTAGATTCATGAACTATTGTTGAAAGTTTTGTAACTGATGAGAACGTAGATCAGTGGTAGTTAGTGTAGCAGGTAGTGTGTTAGTGTTACCAAAAGGGGCTCCACTATTTTGAGATGTTGTAGGTATATACGGTGCAAGAACATGTTGAGATGATGGGGTGTATTCAGGTACTAAGATGTACTAAGATGTTGGATTATGTTGAGGTACTGGAATGTACTAGGATGATGGATTATGTTGTGATACTAGATTATGTTGGGGTGCTAGATTGTGTTGAGGTATGAGATTATGCTAGGATGTTGGATTTGAAACGTACTGAGATGTTGAGTTTTGTTGAGGTATTGGTGTATACTAGGATGTTGGATTATGTTGAGGTATTAGTATATGTTAGTGTGATGGATTATGATGAGGTATTGTTGTAAAATGGGAAGTGTTAGGCCTACTTGCTATCATTTTTTGGATGAAACTAGCAAACATTGTTGATTAATCTAGATTAGTTGGAGGTACCCCTTAACTGATTTGGGGATGTCCTGAATTGGAAGAGACACCTAGTGGGGCACCACTAGGAGGCTTTGATTGAGGTGCTCCCAGTAGGGGTAGCCACTGCTTTAGTTGGGGAATTGTGTTGGAAAAACTTTCTGCCATCATTTGTGAAATACTCGTAGGATGAGTCAAGGATAATATAGATGGTGTTTTTGTGGTAGAAAGTTTAGTATATGTAGATGGAAAAATAGAAAATAAGGGATTGGTGTATTGGATCCCTAAGGTAATCGAAGATGTGGTGACTTGGGAAGCATTTTGTGTGGAAATGGTAGATGGGATGACTAAACTGAGTGGTAGGGGTGTTGTTGAGGCTACCCAAGATAGTGGTACATGTATGTCTTCCACTATGGTGGATGTGTCGAACCCAGTTGTTAATTTAGCACCTTTTGGTATGAGCATATGAAGGTATTTGTTTGGGTCAGCCTCTATCATGTATTCTAAGATTTCTTTCATCTTCTCGTCATGTAAACCATCATTGATCTCTTCTTTCATACATTTGGATTTGATTTCTGTTGGAGTTAGTTCATGTAGTTGTAAAGTATCACCTAGTGTTTTATCCTAGCGCAAAAATATCTCAAGATTGCTCTAGTCTAGTGCCAAGGTCCTTGATGGAGATCATGGTCAAGGATTTGATTATAATCCATTGTATCCTTACTCTTCTTTGACCATGTGTTTGGCATATGCAATTCTATGATGAATGCGAGATAACTAAGGAAAAAAAATTATATCTTTTTTAGATTTTTTTGATATGGAATGATAATGCAAACTAGGATGAATAACCAAATATGATGTCTAAGGTTTAAGTACCTTACCCTGAGAGAGATTCTAGAAATTTCTAATGTAAACCCTCTAAGAAAATACGCAAATGATAATGAGGAATATCTTGACACCAAAAGGTAGGATAAAAGTGATAAATTATGGCAATAGTGTTTGTCTAAGACAAATATTAACCAAAATAACAAGGTGCTTATACTGAGGCCAGTAGATAAAGATAATGTTGAGGATGTCAAGATAAAATGCAAGACCACTATATGAATGTCCTAGGAAAATGGACCCTCTAATTTTTAAAAATGACTCTAGGAATTGTAACACTTTAACCCTAAGAGATGCATGCTATGTTTTTGAGTTTTTATTTATTTTGGAGACTAATATGATGACTATGCAAAAATGAAAGATTCTAAGATATGTTTGTCTAAGTATGTTTATCACAATGAACCAAGATGAATGTTTGTAGGACCAATTATTTGTAGTATAAATCTTGTAGGATTAATTATTGCAGGACCAATTGTTGTAGGACAAATATTGTAGGACTAATTGTTGTGAGACCAATTCATGTTGTAGGACAAATCTTGTAGGAAAAATGTTATAGGACCAATCTCAACAAACTCAAAATCAGTGTGTAGTTGCAAAACTGACTCAAAAGAAATGATTTGTGTATATTCAACAACTTTTTCAAGCTGCAATTTTTCACGAAGTTAATCACAATAGAAGCAGTATACAAGAAGTTTAATCTATGGTCAAATTTGGATTCATCTGAAATAGTTTTCTTTTCTTTTCTTGAAATAAATGTTCTTACATAGATTGAAAACTAAATGTTACATTTTAACATTTGGTTATTGCACTTTGAATTCACCATTACCAATAATCCCCACAAGAACAATGCCCATCCTTGAAATGATGGAAATGGTTTGTATCCCTAGCAATGATTTCTCTCTCAACTATGATTGAAATGAACTTTATCACAATATGACAATCACAACACGCCTAAAGGTTTTTGGATATCCTAATAGTTGTCCCAAGGCAAGTTTTGATAAGTCCAAACACAATAGCTAGCTTCTCACTGTGGTTGGTGAGGGCACATTCCTTTTCATCCTCTCCTAGATCATGCAAAATAGATTGAATATGAGGGGTATATCCTATGTCTTTAATTTTCTTTGATAAGCTTTCTAATACTACATAGATCATTTCAGACTCAGGGTGTGATCATTTTAGACTCAAGGTGTGATTGATATCCACTTGTGTCTAGGGATTTTTTTAATCCCACTTTCTTTCATTAGTATTCTCACCTTTGCAACATCGTCCCATATGCCTAACTTGGCATATATATGAGAAAGCAAAACATAGAAGCCAAAACTTATTGGCGTTAATTAAATAACCTATTCTATTGCTACCCTTCCTAGTTATGTATTGAAATAGACTGTACAGGAACCAAGCAAGGCTCCCCACACTGCAGCATCAGGTTCCATAGGTAAATTTTTTATAATGTCATATGCCTCATCCAGTCATCCAGCACGGCCAAGAAGATCAACCATGCATGCATAGTGTTCAACTACATGTGCAATCTTATAATCATAGCTCATGGATCCAAAGTACCGTTGGCCTTTATCTACTAAACCCGCATGATTGCAAGTAGATAAAACTGCAACAAAGGTAATATGGTTTGGCTCTAGCCCAATTTGTTGCATTGTATTGAAGAGTTTAATAGCCTCTTTTCCTTGCCTATGCAAACCATAGCCAACATAATTGCAGTCCATGAGATCATATTTCTTTCAGCCATTTCATCAAAAATATTTTGTGCATAATCTATACTACCACATTTGGAATACATATCTATCAGGGCATTCCCCACAGAAACATTTGAACCAAACCCCTTCTTTATGGCATAGTTATGAATGTCCTTAACCTATTCTAGAGCTGTCAAACAAGCACATAAATAGAGCATACTTGTGATAGCGACTAAATCACATTCCACGTCCTCTAAAGGCATTTGATGGAAAATGATCAAGGCTTTATTAGCACACCCATTCTACACATATCCTACAACCATTGCATTATACATAACCACATTTCTTTGTGATATTTTGTCAAACACATGGCTTGCACATTTTATACTCCCACATTTAGCATACATGTCCAAAAGAGCATTTGACACATTAAGTTGTGAGTCAAACACTCTCCTAATTACATAACCATGGATCTCCCTACCCTATTACAGAACCCCTATTCCAGACACAATGACTACAAGAAGAACACTCACAATTGTGACTGGATAGGTTTCCACACCCTCTATCTGCATCTTTTTAAACAAACTCAAAGCCTCCTTGCACTATTCATTCATGTTCATCTGAAATATTATAGGCCCATTTCTTGGGTGTCCGTAAGCTCACACAACATAAGTGCCACACAACTAGAGCTAAAAAATCCCTTGAAGGTGCACATGTTGTCACCTTTTCTGGGTATCATTGTCATGTTAGTGAAGATCTTTTTCGCAACACAATATCCCCAGTACATATATGATAGGAATCTTGGGGGAGATTCTTTTTCAGCCTACCCTTGCACTATAATAAGAAAAATGTTCAGAGGTAAACCGGGTTGCCTTTAATTAACAAGTTGTAGCAAGTTTTGTGGAGTCTCCCCAATCGGTTTGTACGCGTGTGACTCACTTAAGAACCTAGTTGACCATGTTGGCTTCTTAGGGATACTTCACCCGATCTAGACTATAATCAACACACCTCGCTTGGTCTTGACAAGATAAGACCAGAGTTTTCTCAGAGTCTTATTTATATACCGGTCAGAAAGATTTTCCACTTTGAGGTCATCCTCTGTAATGGGTTAAGGGAACCTTTTAGACAGGCCTCTCTAAAAAAAGGTTGTTAATCTAAAAGATTGTGCAAGTGTACCAAAAACTTCAAACACCAGGTTAATTGTATTAAGCACCAATAGTCAAATTACGAACTGAGCTATCATCCATACAAGAACATGAGTTCAATTTTAAGCCCAAACCAAATGAGTATTGTTTTGTCCAATTTTAGATGCACCAAAGTCCAAATATATTTTGCCTTGTTTGATTTTATTGTTCCAATCTCAAATGTTCTTTGCCTTGTTCAATTTTTAACCACCATGTCAATTTTAAGCACCAAAATGAGATATGAAATGTGAAGTTTGAGCATATATTGTGTGTTTTAAAGCACCAAAATGGAAGATGAATTAATTTTTAGATTAACAAGATTAAAACCTACTTCCAAGCGACGTGCTAAAAATAAAAGTTGGTACCCAAATAAAAACATTCTTCTTTGATTTATACCTCTGAAGCATTGATTTGTTGTGCCTTAGCTTGTATCTTGTTCTATTTTTTCTTTCTTTCTCTTCTTCTCTCCTCAACGGGCTCCTGAATCTTGACTTTTGTTATTTTCTACTTTTGATGGTCAAGTGCATTACATCAAGTATGTATTTTCAACAATGAAAATGTATCATTTTACAATAGAAAATGAGATTTTAGATAGAAGAGAAGGAAATCTTACTTTGTAGTTTCGAAACAATGTTTTCCATAAAATGATTATCACCTGCACTTGCACACAAAAAGAAAAGTTTTCAAAGATATATATATATATATATATATATATATATATATATATATATATATATATATATATATATATATATATATATATATATATATATATATATATATATATATATATATATATATATATATATATACATTTGAAAATATTTCCCATAAAAATTAAAATCATAGAGAATAGACCCCCTGTAGAATTTCAAGAGATTTCCCAAAATGTAAAATTTTCAGAAAAATATGCTGGTTTGTGTCCAGATTTTTTTTTAATGAAATATCATTAAAAAAATTGAAAAAATTGAAAAAAAATCTGAAACTATAGATTTCTTATGACAAAAGAAACCTGCATAAAAAATTCAAATCATAATTCTTAGTTTTGTGCTCTCAGGACCCATTTTATTAGAACAAGCTAGTTTTAATAGATCTACCTTTTTTGAAAATACATCCCAACAAAATTTAGATCACAAAAAATAGACCCCAATTAGAATTTTGAGATATTTCCAAAAATGTAAAATTTTCAAAGAAATATGTTGTTTTGTGCCCAGAATTGATTTTTTATGAGAAATCATTAAAAAATTATAAAAAAATTTAGAAAATTCAAAAAAATCTAAATTTTGGATTGTAGCCTCTTTATATTAGCACAAACCTGCAAACAAAATTTCATAAAACAATTTCAAGTGGTTTGAAATATATGACCAAATTTCACGTTGGGTTCACCATTTGTAATCGGGTAATAATAAGATCAATAGAAACTTGCAATAACATATAAAATCTCAACCACGAAGAGATTGTTGGAGAAATTAGTATTCCTAATATTCGAGAAAGGATGCAAGACGAACAATAAGCATAATCAATCAAACATTATGAAATCAATCCAAAACATGACTATGCAAACCATAAAATCCTTCCTTGGTGTTCTCATTCTCATGCAATGTGGGCTCTCAGAATTGAGCTCAAGATCATGCCAACATAAGAATTCGAAGCAATTGTGATTTCCAAAATCAAAGGTTTGGCTCTCTATTTATAAGATTTTAGGGGTTTCAACCAAGAATCCATGATTGAAGAGTTGATTGACTATGATTGAGTAGTTGAACTTAGAGTGAATGGGAGTTCAATTGAGCTGATTGCTTAGCTTAACAAAATTGATTGATCTATCAACAAATAGATTGGAGAGATGACTTGAATGGACTGGTGAGTTAACTAATTGCATGAATGAGTCAACTGATTGCATAGACTAGAAGACTGAATTGGTGGAAGACTTAGTTGATTGTTGATGGAGGAATTGTGGAGTTAAGAGATCTGATTGAAAAGCTAACTCAAAGTGAGTGTGAGTTAGGATTTAGGAGGATAATTATGATTTAAATAAATAAAATATTATTTATTTGCACATGTGGAGATATTTTATAAATAAAGAATTACTTATTTATTTATGAGAGGGATTGTTAGTTGTAATTAAATAAATATAATTTATTTAATCATGAGAGGGACTAATTAGTTTAATTAAATAAATATCATTTATTTAATCACGAGATGGAATTTAATTTAATTATTATTGAAATATAATCATGAGGGGGAATTGTTAGTTGTAATTAAATAAATGTAATTTATTTAATCATGAGAGGGACTAATTAGTTTAATTAAATAAATATCATTTATTTAATCACGAGATGGAATTTAATTTAATTATTATTGAAATATAATCATGAGGAGGGGGAACATTAATTAAATTTGGTTATTTAATTAATAATTATAAGATAGGGTATAATTAAATAAGGTATTATTTAATTATATTATAGATGAATAGATGGTGAATTAATTGTTTAGAAGTTTAATAATTAAAGTAATCAATTAAAATCACTTAATTATGGAATTAGGGAGAAATGATGATTTTAATTTTTGAATATGGTAGAATGATATGATTAATTAAATAATAAAGATCATTTAACAATTTAAGAGGAATGTTAGTAATGTCATTGTGTTAGATCAATAGGCCATTTTTTGATGAACTACAACTGATTTGAATAAATTGTATAATTTGAAGATCTGTGATTTAAGATCACTGAGTTGTTGATTAGATATGTAAGATGGTTAAATCAGTAATATGTTGTTATTGATGTCAACTAGTTTTGACAATACTTATCTTGTAAGTTACTATACCCAAACATCTGTAGAAAGAAGAAGAGAAGAGATGAAGAACAGATATATCTACATGGGGAAGATGGATATGATAGATAAGAATGAGGAATACATTAGGTAACTTATGAATGAGTCTATGACCTTATGTTATTGACTTGATTATGTTGCATTCATCTATGATGAAGGATAGAGAAAAATTCACAAAGCAGTGTTGTCGGTTAAAGAAGCATTCCAGTATACACCGATGCAGTGTAGTGTATACCAAGAATAGTATAAATTGAGCTTGTGTTCACCGACACATTTCTTTGATAACCGAGCAGAAGAAAAGAACTAAATGATTAGTTTAGCCGATGGAAGTTGATGAGCTTTAAAGTACCTCGAAATCAGAGATGAAGATAATGTTTGTTACGAAGATCGACAACTAACATAATTCGAAGAAGATCTAAGAGATTGAAACAAAATGTGTTACTAACACATCAACCGAGGAAGGTTAAAGCGGTAAAATCAACAAAGGAGATTAAGCTACAAAATCTGATGGATGGAATTAAAATGGTTTACTCATCTATTTAAGAGACTAGGATTTCATGATGAAATCATGTCGAAAGAAGGAGACTGTAGTGATATCACATGAACAAGCTTCATGCATGCCTGATCAGATTGGTTAAGGAGAACCGAACTACAGAAATTACCGAGTGTCAGAAAGCTATAACCGAGCAACAGTAAGTAACTGAATATTGATTACAATAGAATTGATATATTGATCAGAGGATTTGAGTGAGATTAACATAGATATGATCATCTGCAATTGAAGTTGTGTTGTAATCAGATTAACTGATGTTACATTTTAACCATTGTAAATAGAGAAATCTCTTAACATAGTGGACTAGAAAGTCTTGTAATGTCATTCATAGAGTGTACATTTCTTATCCTATCAACCCCATAGTGAATGCTGGTTGGATGATAACGGTTGGTCTAAAATCCTCTAACAAGGTCACACCTCATAGTGTGTTTGTAACCTTTGGGTTGGGTCTTCACTGACCTCACTTCAGAAGAGTGAACAATTTTTGGGTTGCCAGTCCCAGGTGGTTTTTCCCTTCACAGGGTTTCCACATTAAATCTCTTATGTTATGTGTTGATTGTGATGATTGTTTTTTTTCATACTTTACATGTTGCATATTGGATTTGACCGGTAATCATTATATGTTATTAATTGGTAATCGGTAAAAGCACAAACAAAAACTATTTTACTTTACCGATCTGCAGAATTTTTAGTAAATTTGTTTTGGATATACATTTTGTGATTGGGGCTGTGGATAACTGATTCACCCTCCTCTTAGTTATTCTAACATTTTTAAGTGTCTACATACTCGTATCATCATATTCAACAACATGGGAAGAAGGAAAATATTGGGTAAACTCAACATTATTGGTCAAATGAGATGGTAAAGGGTTGGTATAGATTTTCAAGTTTTGGTCTGGAGGTGCCAAAGATTTATTTCCTTGATCATTAACACTCTTAATAGATATAGTATTAGAATCAACAAGGTTCTAACTAATAGATTTCAAATGGAAACACTTTTCATTATCATGACCAGGTTGATGATGGTATTGAAAAAGAATTGTGTGATCAAAGGATTTGGGAAAAGGTTTATATGTGTCAATTGATTTAATCAGAGGAAGAGTTAACACTTTATCATTAATCAACTTCAACATCACATTATACATAGATTCAAAAAGTTGAGTAAAATTACAAGAAGGTCTAAAAATAGATGACAAAGGAGCCACGCCTTTGGACGTTGTTGTCACTTACTCATCAACATTGTTGGATGACTTAGTGATTTTGATAAAGTTCTTTGATTTCTAAAACTTTTTATAGGATGTGACATCACTCTTATCAACTAGAGCCATTGGAGTAGTACTCTCAAAATGACTCACTTGAAGTTGATAATTATGAAGCATTATACATAATTAAGTAAAAGAAGAAAATTAAATAAGAAGAATCTTATCTCTAATGTATTTTGTAAATTAGAAATGAAATACATTGCACATTAATTTTAGGTACAAGATAAGAAATATGAGCATGCAAATGCTTAAATCTACCATTGAAATCAATGATGTTATTTTTAACACTTTGTTTACAATGCATTAAATCAGTCATAGAAATATTAGGACTAATATTATTTTAAAATTTTTGGATGAAAGCATTAGAAATATTTTGAAACGAGTCAATAGAATATGGAGGAAAATAAAAATACCATTGCAAGATTTTATCTCAAAAGGTTCTAGTAAAAAATTTAGCCATGAACCTATGGTCATGAGAGAAATCACTACACAAGGTTTGAAAGGTTTTGACATGGGTCAAAGGATCACCTTTACCATTATAAGTCTCTAGGTGATGAATTTACATATATTGAGGAATAACATCACATATGATATCCAAGGATAAAGGACTAGCAATGTCACAAATAGGAATGTTAAACTTGGACTGGGTCATGGAAGCAATTTGTTGTTGTAAGGAAGACACATTGTGATCCAAAATACTAATAGTAGAGTTGGTAGAAATAATGGTAAGGGATATGTGTGAAATATTTAGAGAATTATGAGAAATGGAACGAACTATGGAGAATAAAAAAGGAACACTATTGTAAGTGGCCACTAATGAAGGTAAAGAAACACATGGAACACTTGAAGGAATAGATGGAATAATAGGATTAGGAATTATAACATGTGCAGGGCTGATATTTTGAATAGAAGTAGTGATAATGGGTGGATCATAGGTAGACACACTAGGAATGGAGGTAGAAATGGGCATGGAGGTATCGACATTAGTATAGTAGGTGGAATGAAATCTATCTCTTAAGAACAATCTCTAATAGGCTTGGCATTATTATTAATGAGATGAGAGATACTACATAAGATGTTAACACCATGTTCATCATTATTGTTGGAGTTGACGAAAAGCAACCCATAGCTCCCAAGAATCCCTACATGCAAACACCTGTCATAGAAAGAGAGAAAAAACTATGGAGGCATGTAATCATAGATTTGAGAAAGAGAAGCCATGATTGAGAAAAATAAATGAGAGAGAGAATCTCAATACAATAATCTATTCTCCATTATGATCCAATAAGTGAATGAATAAAATATAAAGAGGGAATCCTTATAAAAGGATACTGAAACCCTAAAGGATAATAAGATGCCTAAGTTTAACTTAAGTGTAGAGTATAATATACTAATAATTAAATAAATTAATTATTAGCTATAATATGACAACTCTAACACCCCCCCTTAAGTGTAACTTAGGGAGAAGCTAAACAACTAAGGACTAAAAGATGCATGAAAACAAAATGCATGAAAGAACTATGGGTCCCGACAACTAGGCCTGATCAGGTACCCAAATATAAGAAATAAACTAGATGAAGGAAACAAAGCCTCCAATCTAGGGAAAGTCCCAAAGAAAGGAACAAGAAAGAGCATGTATAGCATCTCCGAAGCATGAAGTTGTAAACACTGTCAGAAGTAACTGCTGGAACCTCCACTGAAGAAGTGCATGATCAGGTAGAGAAGACAAAGTCTAAAGAGCTGATCAATCGAAGAGGTGGCCTCCAAAAGTAGGAATGAATGAGTGTCTATATAGTAGATGATCCATCTCACCGAAATACATAGGTGCCTAGCCACTGCATCTGCCTAGTACATAGGAACAAAAATTATATACGTAGATCACTCGAACAAACCAAGGAAGCAATAGAACCAACAGGTTAACCTCCCCATAATGCTGAACATAGAGAGGTGTGACAAGAACACTAAAATGCAATGCCAGAAACATTTGTAAGAAGAAGAATCAGGAACACCAACAGTGCAACAGAAGGACAAGCATAGGATAAAGGGCGGTGTCATGAACACATAGCATGGGCTAATGTCATGGAAGGTACACTCACTTGACAAAGGTGGATGAGCATAAAAGGAAAAACATCATAACCCCCCATGGCACTTTATAACTGAGCACGAGTACAAACAAACACAAGGTGCTCAAAATCCTAGATATGCAGAAGCAGGCACTTTATCTTAGTACATTTACAGAAAAGAGAATGCTACATAAGAGAAGTATACAATGCTTAGAAGAAAGAAAGAAGAGTGAGCCAGAAGAACAGAAGAAGAGATCCCAAGACCTGTAGAATCCAAGTAATCCGCCAGAGTGTGAAAGTGCAAAACTTGGAGGAGAAAGAACCTGGAGCAGAATCTGGATAAAAGACCCCTGCCACTGCAAAACTCACAGAACTAGCTTTCCGACGATATCTGGTTTTCTCAAAAATGAGTTCGGATGACCAAGATATGGTTCCCAGAAGGCAAAAACAAATATCAACTATAACAGAAAAAAATGCCATCAAAATGGAAAAATCAGAGAATCAAACCTCTGCCATTGGATCGGGCTCAAAAAAAGCTTTCCGACGATATAAAGAAGTCAAAAATTTGATATTGTATGCTAAAGATACGGCCAAAAGACCACAAGCCGCTCCGAAGAAAAAAAAAGCTAAAAAACACATGCAAAGCACCTCAGGATGCGTGCCAAAATTTCACCTCAGAAAATGTGCCCAAAAATTTAAAAATGACACCTCAAAAATCGTGCCAAGTTTTTGTCTCAGGATGCGTGCTGAAAATAAAAAGGGTTACCTCAAAAATCATGTCAAAAATCACCACCTCAAGAATCATGTCAGTTTTTGCCTCGGAATGCGTTTAAAAATATAAAAAATCATTACCTCGGGATGTGTGCCAAATTTGTACGGCTATGGGCACAAAAAAATTTGCTTCAAATTGCAAAGTTGTCCAAAATGGACAAATTTTATATGGATTATGGGGTTTTTGGGCACTCTGAGCACAACGATGATGTCTGTTTGAGCCCAAAATGACCAGAAACAAAGGTCCCCCCTAAATCCACATAAAAACCTTCTGAAAAACACAGATCTAAAAAACACAACCAAAGCCTCTCAAATAACGAACAGGGGCATGAAGATCTAAAGCTCTGATACCATGTTGGAGTTGATGAAAAGAAACCCATAGCTCCCAAGAATCCCTGCATGCAAACACCTATCACAGAAAGAGAGAAAAAACTATGGAGGCATGTAATCATGGATCTGAGAAAGAGAAGCCATGATTGAGCAAAATAAATGAGAGAGAGAATCTCAATACAATAATCTATTCTCCATTATGATCCAATAAGTGAATGAATAAAATACAAAGAGGGAATCCTTATAAAAGGATACCGAAACCCTAAAGGATAATAAGATGCCTAAGTTTAACTTAAGTGTAGAGTATAATAGACTAATAATTAAATAAATTAATTATTAGCTATAATATGACAACTCTAACAATTATGAATTAGCTTTTTTAAACCTACTACAATGGATATGACCTCAAGATTAGAGTTTTCTTGGCATGGACCATTGCTCAATTTTTTCAAAGTCAATGGAAATTTTATGAGCTTGCATAGGATGGAATCTTAAGGCCTCATATTCATCATGGGAATAATGGGAAGATTTTTTGTCAATAATACGATTAATGGCATTGGTAGGAATGTTGGTCTCCTCAAGATTCATAGGGAAAGGAGAGGACTCGGGATCAAAGGAACCCATAAGTATATGACTTCTCCTTACCGAAATGCTATAAGTAGGACTCAAGGTAATAACAATCATACACAAGACAAGGAAAGAAAGGTAGATCTAATGAAATTACAATATTTAAAAGAGATATTAAATTCAACTAAAGGACATAACATTTTTTAATGAAAAAGCACATCTAACCATAAAAATATAGAAAGATCTAATGTCAAGAATTCAGAGTAGATCTAGATCTAACTACGAAAATGAAAAGTATGTAATGCATACAAAGTAGATCTAAACATTAAATTAGAATTTAAATTTTATGGGTGGGGTTCACCAAAAATGTGCATCACGAAAAGGGGGAAGTAATGTATAGATGGGTAAATCAATTCCCACTTTCATTAACATTTCAGAAGGAAGATGCCCCACTAGGTTCGAGATGAGACTCAAACGCTAAGTAGGAAAATGATCCTTCACTAAAATATATGATTGATGAAATTGAAAATGATGTAATGTTGTGATTAAGGTGATTAATAGACAAGTTATTGATAAAACTAAGAAAAATAGAACAATATGGACTAACAATGAGTAGAAAAGTACAAAAATGGAAACCAAAGCATAGATTTGACTTGTGGGTAAAGTATAAGGTGAAGGGTGAAACTCATTATGTACTTGGGGACAAAATGCTAATGGCATTATGTACTTGGCAATTTTGACTAATTTTTTCTGGGTCATTCCGACTGTGTCTGATCTTTTTTATTCTCATCTAGTAGCACCCTAACCTATTCCTACACATAGAAAAATGGGGAAAAAGTTTGTCTAAAGTGATTTTCCTTGGTCAAACCCCTATTTAGGAATCAATCTTCAAAATGGGAAGAAATTTCATAAAGGAAAGTATGTAAATAGGTAAATTTTAGATTCACCTTGCATGAACCCTTATGGATGGATGTAAAAATCCCTCATACCCACGAAGATGCTCAAGATCCAAATATTTGACCTTGGAATCTGATGTAGAATCAAGTATTCTCTGACGAGTACATATATCTATGAATGCCACTCCTAGATATTGAATGTTGATATGCTTGAAAATCACTTGCAATGAAGGATAGATAATAGGAATGTCGGATCTTCTTTCCTGATTGAGAATTCCTCTACTTGACCTTGATGGGAGAGAAATGTGCTTAAATTAGAGAATAATTCATTTTACTTTAATGATCTTGAATAATTGGAGACTTTGGGATCTTGATCTTGGATTCTTGCCTTCAAATGTTGAATCCATTTTCTCAATTACTCTTGATTGCTTGAAAATATTGATAGCTTGATTATAAGTTCTTGAGTATGGTTATGATAAACAAAATAAGGAGAGATAAGGTGTTTTTATACTTTACTCCATTTTGGGATTTAAAAATGATCTAGTTTGACCACAAAAACAAATATCCCACCAATACCCTGATATCAAGCTCTGGGCCAAATTTGAGCCCCAATTGCCTAGGAAAGAATGTCATTGGTGTTTTGTACCTTAGAAAATGGGCCATAATTTGGAGGGGATATCGGGATAGGTGAAGAAAACTAGAGGAATAAAGGACGGGTTGCTAAGATCATGCATAATGGGCATTCATACCTCAAAATAACCAAAATGGGGTCTACTAGGTCCTAATAAAGAATCCAATCATGGGTGGTAACTTTTTAGGATGGTACATTAGTAAGAAATAGTAACAAAAGTTTAAGGTTAGAATTCTCAAAACCTCAATCATGTATGTTTGGTAGGAGATCTCTAAGACAACGACTTCCTATTAAACATTTAGAACTAAATAAAAAAGGGAACAAAACCAAACATAACAAAAAAGAGACACAAAGTTCTTGTCTTCAAAATAATGCAATGGGTTTTAAAAAGGAGAGAAGATTCCCTAATAGAGAAGGTGAACCTAGTGAAAAATTATTTAAGGATTTTATCAATAATGAAGATTTTCCTTCACAATCACAAAAAGGCATTCAAAGACATTATAAGGAACAAATGAGTCTAACTCATGCAAATAGGGCTTGTAATGAGAGAGTGTGTAGAAGCTAATGGGAAGAGTATTAGCATAACTCCAGCAGATGGATAGAAAGGATGTATTAAATAACAATTACAAGATTTACTTGTCACAATACATGAGTTAAAACTAATTAAGAAAAATGATGGAATGGCCCAAGAAGCATTAAACATTATACCTAGATTGCATATAACAAAAACCCATAATGAACCAAAAAATGATGATACCAATGATACTCCTATACATCAATAACCACAAGTACACAATACTCAGGGAACTGATCAAGATAAAAGAATGCTTGCTCACATAGATATTCCAAGGAGGATAATGAAGTGCCACATTGACATAGGAGCATTGTATATGCATCTGTATGATTGATATATGGGAATAACCAGGGGTTAAATAGACCTTACTACAACCCCCAATATACTAGATATAATCAAAACACCATGCAAAATGGATATCCATAGTAGTAGCCAAACTCCCTTCATAACCCATATTATCAATTTCAAAAAGGATGTCAATATTGACCATACCAATATGATCCTCATGGCCAACCAATACCCCTTATACACTACCAACCACACCATCCACATATGCCCCCTCATTATTATTTGTATAATGGTGTAGATCAAAACCACGCACATTATCAACAAGGTCAAAGGCAACACTACCAACCACATCAAAGACAAAATATCTTTACAAGAGGCCCCATGAATGTGGATAGATACAAACAATTAGAGTTTACAGGAATTTCACGATACCCTCATGACATAACCAATGAACCAAGGAATGTTGTCCCTAAGTTCACTAGAAATAATGTCATGATAAGAGAAAGTCACATCAAAGCATTTTAAAATGTAGTGGACAATTTTAAGGTTGAACACGAAGACATATTTATGAAATTATTCATGCAATCTCTCACAAAAGATGCAAGTGACCAATATAAGAGTTTTTTAGATGCTTCAATCAGTTCTTGGCATGAATCTAGGAGGATATTTCTTAAACAATATGAAGATTGTACAGACCAAATTTTTTTCCTGCATGAACTCACAAGTATTCAAGAAGGATCAAATGAATAAGTGACAAGTTTCAACATAAAATTTACTAAACTACTTAATAGGATTCCTCCACACCTTAAGCTTATTGACCTAATAATTTTAGTGTTTTGTATTAATTTGTTTGATCCTAAGATAAGATATGAGTTAAGAAACATAAACCCTCCTAGTTTACTGCATGCCTTTAAAGTAGCTTAGAACATTGATAACAATAGATGTGCTTCTAGAAAATTAGGGAGAAGGGATGATATAAAACTATTTCAAAATCCTAGAACACAAAACATACAGTCTAAAGAAGAAGAAATGATTGACAAGTTAATGGGTGCACTAAAATACTTGTCACAAAGAGTTGGTAGACCTGAAAGACCTCCATTCCATATAAATGATAGACCAAGGTTGCATGACATGCCTTACAACACTAATTGGAAAGATGAAAAACCAAAAGAACAAAACCAAAGGGAAAATATCAATAGAAATCCACCTAACCCACTCAAGAAACATGGAAATCACATAGTGAAAGAAAATCCATGGTGTATATTTTGTAACCTACCTCATTCTCCATTACAATGCGTTGTAGCACAAAATTTGTAGGATGAAAGAACAAAATATGAAGGATGCAATCAAGACCAGATAATAAATATGCTATCAATGAATTCTTCTGGTACTAGTGATGATTATGATTCTTCAGAGGATGGATGTGAATATGACATCAATTCCCAAAGGGATCAATAATACTACACACAAGAAGTATTTTTAGATTATGAGTAAGATTTAAAAAATGACAAATTATATCTTGGATGAAGTTAAGTTAAAGAGGCCTACAAAAGTAGAAATCAAATCCCTTACTATTACAATGGTATCATAGGATATAATAAATTATGACCTTAGGAGTAGAATAGTAAACCCAGACCAAGGTAAGCCCACAAGCATCTTTGTGAAGGAAAAGAATTATAAATAGAAGGAATGTACAACTACAAATAGTAAATAATACAATGCAGCAAATATATAACTAAGGTCTAATATTGCCAAACCAAACAAATCTTCAAGACATGAAATGCTTGACAAGGTCAAGTTGGTTAAACCTCTACATCCAAATACAACCCCAACATTTGATATTACTAATGTACTATCACAAAGGAAAGTTTATGTACCACTGCTAGAAATAATGAAATTTTCAGAATATAGAGACAATTCTATATCACTTCTCTCAGGTGTCTCCATGAACCAAAGCCCAAGCCATAAGTGTTAAGGAAAGTGAAACATGAAATATGAATGGAGGATTCCTGGAAGTATATTTGGGAACATTAATTAAAAAGCCATCCTAAATTGACCCATTTTGCATGACCTTGTTAATAAAGAACAAAATGGTAAAAAATTGTATGATAGACTTTGGAGCATCAATCACGATAATGGGAATTGTAGGTAGACACTAATAATGGGAATTGTTATGCCATGCATAATAAATTTTTCCCAGTGGTTGGAATCATGAAGGATGTAGAGATTAAAATTGTTGCATATCTTGAGGCTACATAAAAGAAAGACTTCATTGTGGTTGATGTCACCTCCAATTATGGGATGTTCCTTTCTAGACAATGGACAAGATTGGTAGGAGATAATGTTTAAATAGAACTATCATATGAAACTATATGAATTAATGGAAAGGAATTCAAGGTTGACAGAGAACCTAGATCATCATACATTATTGAAGACATAGATCCAAATTAGATGACATGCTTTTGTGATACTGATTTGGGGAGTTTTTCAATCTAACTTACAAAACCATAATTAAAAACATAGATTTTATTAGTATACATGCTCAACAAAACCAAGATGATGTATGGAAAATATTCTTTGATGGAGCCTACAATGAAGAGGGTAATCTACTGGAAAAACATTCAGTTATTCCTTTTTTCTACCATTTGAATGCATGACTAATGTAGTTGAGTATGAGACCCTTTTATTGGGTTTGAATTTATATATCAAACATGGAATTAAGATTATATGTGCATTCAAAGACATATAATTGATAGTTTCACAAGTAAGATATAAATATTCCTCAAAGAATAAGAGAATCGAATAATACAAAAATGCAATATGAAATACCCTTGAACTATTTGATGCCTTCTCAATAGATAGGGTTGATAGATCAAAATATATAATGGAAAACTTTCTAGAACATGTTTTCCCAAATAAAAATGATATAACATTTAATGGTATCTCTAAGGTTGAAATAAAAACCAAGCCATTTGTTCTTGATAATATATGCAATTGGAAAGCCTTCAAAGATGATTTTGACTTATTAAAATTTCTAGAGTTGTGTTGATAAATATGAGTCCTAGGAAATAGATTTGAATGCTTATGTTTAAAAGATAAAATACAAGGATATTGTATTTGGGAAGGAAGTAGTGCAACTAAATCAAATGAAGTCCCAAGAGGCCTAGTGGCTTTGGAAAGAAATTTTGACATAGATAATAAAATTGACATGAAGCCAACACCAACAAAAAATGAGGATGTAGAAGATGTCCACTTGGGAATAGAGAATGATCCTAAAAAAGTGTATATTGGAAATATACTTTCCCCTAAAGTAAGAGAAATGTTGATAGCACTGTTGAGAAAATATAGTCATGTATTTTCTTGGTCTTGTGAAGACCTTAAAGCCTATAGAGAAGATTTTTTTCACCATGAGATTCCCCTTAAACATGATGCTAATACTTTCAAAAAAAAAAAAAACCTATAAATCCAACCTTGGCTTAAAAAAATTAGGAGGAGCTTATGAAGCTAAGAGATGGAGGAATAATCAAACCCATATAAGGCATTCTATTTGGGTTTCAAATTTGGTACTAGTAAGAAAGAAGAACAAAGAGTTAGGCTTTATCTTGACTTTAGAAACCTAAATATATCATCACTTAAAGACAATTATCCAATTCAAAACATGGATGCCTTACTACCAAAAGTTATTGGATATGCATTATTATACATGATGGATGGACTCTCTGGTTAAAACCAAGTCAAAGTTAAAGAATCAAAATAATACAAGAAGGTAGTACTGGGATGGGTGACCTCCAAGGAAGTCCTAGTGCTACACCTATATAAGCATCACCTAGATGAAATGAGTTATAAGTGTTCCATTAAATCTCATGAGAGATGGTTTCTTGTGAACCACTACTCATGAAACATGGGTCAATGAGTTTGACTCAAAAAATTGCAGAGTTGAATCCTAATAGTAATATCATAATTTGACTTGTTGTAGAAAATATCTCCTACTTATCAACTGATGAGCTTAAGGGAATTTCTAATGAATTTATCATAAGGCACAACACTTTTTGAAGGTTTTTCAAGTGGGTTTGTAATCAAATTAGTCTTAACCATGGAGGAAAATCCATTGTTAAGTGCACTCAAGCTGGAGTAATATTAGGATGGGTGACCTCCCGGGAAGTCTTGGTACTTCACCTCTATGAGCATCACCTAGATAAAAATGAGTGCTAAGGGTTCCATTCATTCTCATGAGAGATGGGTTCTTTTGAACCACTACTCATGAAACATGGGTCAATGAGTTTGACTCAAAAAAACTACACAGTTGAATCCTGATAGTAATATCACAATTTAATTTGTTGTGGAAAATATCTCCTACTTATTAATTGATGATCTTAAAGGGGTTTCTAATGAATGGTTCATAATGCACAACACTTTTTGAAGGTTTTGCAAATGGGGTTGCGAGAAGAGTGGGCTTAACCATGGATGAAACTCCATTGTTAAGCACACTCAAGTTGGAGTAGTTCTAGGATGGGTGACCTCATGAGAATTATTGGTGCTTCACCTCTATGATAATCACCTAGATTTAATGAGTGCTAAGTGTTCTATTCATTCTCATGAGAGATGGGTTTTTGTGAACCACTACTCCTGAAACATGGATTAATGAGTTTTACTCAAAAAATTACACAGTTGAATCTTGATAGTAATATCACAATGTTCAAAAGGATTAATGCAAAGGAACATAAGGTAGGATGGTATATAATAATCATAAGCTTCCAAAGAATGACTTGGATGTGCATGATTTATTCCATGATTATGTGAGAAATATAGTGTTGGTGATTGTTGATATCCAGTCAAATGAGTTAGGGATCCCCACTAAATCCTATTATGTTATTGAGGAAGTCAAACAAAATGCAACATAGAAAAGCAAAAAGGTGTTTGTACATGTGTAAATCGCTCACAAATTTGAGGAAATAGTTGTAGATTAGTTTGTTAAGGGGATTTTGTGGTGTGAAGATGTCACTAGAAAAATACAGTGGAGGTTTCTTAAAGAGTTTAGTTATAGTTTTTGCAAGAAGGTTTTGACCAAAATTACTAACTTTGATTTGGCATGGTGAAGACTTATCAAAAGTGTTTTCAAATAAAATAAGTCTTACAAAGCTTATTTAGGCTTAATTTCAATGTGAGATAATGAGAAAAAAGTACAAGATACATTTGTTCATAGTGATGTTCATTGGACTTCAATTGGAAGAGTGTTATTAATGTGAATTCCAATAGTCATGGTCATTCAATTCCTCCAACTGTTCATTTCTCTATTTTATATTCATATTCAAAGAGCTAAACATTTATATAAATATGAATGAAAATTGGATGAAACTGTATCCAAAAGTGAATCATTTTTTTTCCTACTTGAAGAGTGGATGTATCCATTTATGGGGAACCACAATAAACTTGGTGTTTATGAATGTTGTTCTTTTTTTAGTTATTTTTTATTTTAACAATAATTAACTATTAGCCAAATATATATCAAGATAATCTTGTAACTTTGGAAAAATAGATACTCCTCAATATTTGACTCAAAATCAAAGAGATATCAACACATACTCATGTTTTATATCTTAAAATATATAAAAGTATTCAATGTTAAAAATATTGAATCTTTTCCCCCTAATCATATAACCTTTTTTCAATTCCTTGATTTAATTTACCTCCCATCAATTATGTTGCATTGTTTCCTCCCTTGAACTCTTTTCCACTACCCCACCCACTTTTAAAAATGAAACACAAATAAAACACTAGTACGCCTTCTGATGTGTGACTAACATGATAGGTGGCAATTGATGATGACTTCAATGTCTCCAACCTTTTTCATTGACTGTCCCTTCACCAATATTTTATTGTTAGCCAAAATAGATTAAAAAAATATATCATTTGAATCTCTAGTGACCAATTATTGTAAGGAATCTGTGTGTGTGTGTGTCTATATATATATATATATATATATATATATATATATATGCACACACACATACAAAGAGAGAGAGAGAGAGAGAGAGAGCTATCTCCCCTCTTCTTCTCTCTCCCTTTCCCCCCTTCTTCTCTCTATCCCTCTCTCCCTACTTATCTCTATCCCTCTTTCCATATTATTCTCTCTCCTTTTACGTTCATCTCTTTATTTCTTTCCCCCTCTCTCTAACCCTATATCTCTCACTTACACACACACACATAATCATGTATCTCCTTCCCTAATTGTATCTCTATATATCCATATCTCCCTCTCTATCACTTCTCTATCACCTTGCATCTCTATATATAACCCTCTCTACCTATGTTTTTATCTTTTTTTATCTCTTTATCTCCCCCTCTCTTATTATCTCCCTCTTTCTACCTCTCTCCTCTCTCTTTATATATCCCTCTCCTCTCTGCATCCCTTTCCTTCTCCATATTCATCTATAACTTCCTCTATATTTCTATCCCTTATCTCTATCTCCTCATCCCTCTCTACATCTATCTCATTCTGGCCCCCTCTATTTATACATCTTTCTCATCCCCCCTCTCTCTCCCTATTGCAAACATAATAGTACCATATTAGTAACTAAGCCTGATTATCTTCCCGATTCAAAGGTTTTGCTTCAATCATGTTTGGATCCATGTAAGTAGATGGATAGTTGATTTGAAGCAATGACTTCTCTATTGAGACTTTTGTTTCATAGACAACATCATTTTGTAAGCTACGACTTTTCCTTTAAGGCTTTTGTTACACAAAAAATATCATTTTCTAAATGGCTTGACTATTGACCTCATGTAAAATACAAATGCCTAAAAAATAGACAATTTTTTTTCTTATTTTACCTTCCACACCTCCTTACGTATGCATTCCACACCAAGATGCAACTACTAATTAATAATAAAAATAAAACAAAAACAAGGCTTTGCCTTAGTTAAGGTGGTGAAAAAATTTAGACCATATGTAGTAGGTACCAAAATAATTGCTTATGTCCCAAATGTAGCAGTAAAAGATATATTTAGACAAATAGAAGTGACAGGAAGAAGATGCAAATGGATGGACCAAGTCCAAGACTTTAATATAGATGTTCAAATAATAAAACTTGTTAGAGTATAGGGATTAGCAAAGTTGATGTCTGAGTCTAACTTAGAAATTGTTCAAGTAAATGAATTTGCATGGGACAAGGTTATTTTCAACATTGAGAAAACTTCTTGGTATGATGACATAATGTACTACTTGAAACACATGAAGTATCCAAAGGGGTTGGATGAGAACCAAAAAAGAACTTTAAAACCACATGCATCTAAGTATGTGATAATTGAAGGAGATTATATTGGACAATAGGGATGGAGTGTTACTAATATGTTTAAATGAATGGCAATCTCAAAAAAAATTAGAAAAGCTGCATTCTCGTGTATGTGGTGGACATTTTTTAGCCAAAGAAATTTCTCATAATATTCTAAGGTTGAGATACTACTAGCCCTATGTTTTCAATGATGCTCATAATTATGTTAGAAAATTTGAAGCCTATTAGAGAGTCTTGGGAAAATTGAAATATGAAGGAGCATTACCCTTGAGGTATATGCAAACAAAAGCACCTTTTAGTTAATGGGGTATAGATTTCATAGAATAAATATCAGACAAGTCTAGTGGGGGGTATAGATGGATCCTTGTAGACATAAATTAATTTACTAAATGGGTTGAAGCAATCCCTACGAGACATGCTACTAGAAATGTTGTCATTAAAATTTATAATGGATCACATTATAACCATATTTGGAGTGTCTAACACAATTATCACTGATAATGGAATGTGTTTTCATAATAATGAATTCATTTCATTCAGTGATAATTATGGTATAGCAATCCCATATGTGTCACCCTATCATCCCCAAGCCAATGGGAAAGAATAATCTAGTAAAAAAAAAAATTGAAAATAATAAATAAAATACTAAATCAAAACAAGAAAGATTGGAACTCAAAGTTGAAATTAATACTTTGGGATGATTGTATTATAGTTAAAAAACCTACTAGTAAATATCCATTTGAATTGGTTTATGGCACTCAAGCAAAAATTCCTATAAACAATCTGTATACATGTAAAAATGATCAAGCAAAAATCAAAGTCAAATCATGAATTAATTGAAATCAAGGCTATTGGATTAATTAAATAAAAAAGATCAATTAATTGTGCAATTGATTTTAAATCAAATTAATTGTATAGTTAAATCAACTTTAATCCCACCCATTCAAGGGTACACATGGCTAAGACAAATCAATTAAATCAATTATTAATTCCTATTTTTATCACCAACCACATATAGAAAAATCAAAATCAACCAATGAGAATGAAGGAATGAACTCACATGGATCAAGTCCAAATTGATTCTCCACCACTCATCTTGGAGATACATCTTGATTGTTGATTTTGTCTCTTTGTTCCAACCTTTGAGAACAAAATATTTACTTTTTCCCAATATTTGAAACCATCAAATTAACTCAAACATAATCATGATTAATCTTACTTTACCCCTAAGCCTTGGGAAAATTCATAAATAGAGGGAAAAAATAAGGAGAAAAGGATCCATTCTCATAGTTGAAAACTACATCCATATTATAGGCATTTAATTATGATTTTTTAGCTTATTTGAGTATATTTTAGCATAATTTGAGTTAGGATGGCATAATTCATCTAGCATAGATCATTAGTTCTCATTCTAGTGTTGTCTCTAATGAATGCCAAGCTGAGAGAATTTCTTTAGCTTCTTTAGATAGAGAGAGATGAGATTATTTTTTGAATTAATTAATCATTTATCTTTAGGGGGTGTGTTAGAGTAAATTATTAATTATGTTAATTAATCTTTACTCCCTTCTTAAGATGTCAACTTCCTTTTGCTTTAGTTAAAAGCACATGCATTAGTTGGTCTAAACTCATGCATTAGTCATGTAATAGTCAAACTGATTATTGCATGCACTAGACTTTGCCTTTCAAGGCTTTCGATCTCCTTTATAAGGATGATCCATTGTACATTATTATTCATTCATTATTAAGGATATTTTCTTCTTCATATTCTGAGTCAAACCCTTGGCCTCTTCTTCTCTCTACTTCCTTGTAATAGGTTTTTTGTATGCAGGTGATCTTGGCATTCTATGGATTTGTATTGCTCAAATCCTACATGGTATTAGAGCCTAATCTGCTACAGCTTGTTCGCGTTTGAAGGATTCAAGAGATGAAATTCATCTGTTTCAGGTGAGGGCTTTTTGGGGGTTTTTATTGAATCTGGGGGGACCTATTTTTCTGGTCATCTTGGCTTCAAATAGACCTCACGGTCGCATTCAGAGCATCCAAGAACCCCAAGATCCATATAAAATTTGTCCAATTTGGACACAGTTGGAATCTGTGAGAAAAAAAATTGCAATCGACCCCGACACGGATCCCGAGGCAATCAGTATTTTTTGGTACATTTCTAGCCTAAATAGACCTCATGATTGCATCCGAAAGGCCTGAGATAGTAAAAAATCATATAAAACTTGTCCATTTTCAACAAGTTGGCCTCTGTCACAAAAAAATTTTGCGTACCAGGGTCGTACGGCCCTGGCACGCACTCTGAGGTGCAAGTATGCTTGTCAAAAAAAATAATTAAAAAAAAGTTTTGGGCCACCACCTGGGCACCGCCTCGCTCCTTCTACGCCACCCAGCTCCTTCAGCGCCACCATGGCCGAGCTCCACAGTTCCCACCATCGCGCACGCGCCTCCGCGCTGCGCTCCCCGCTGATCGAGCCGCTGCCCCCGCCAGTCTGATGCCCCCGCCATGGCCCCCACCGCCAGCTCTGCCCTCTGGCAGCCCCGCCACCCTCTGGCACCCTTCGCCCAGCCCTTGGTCACATGGGTGACCAGGGGCTCCTTTTTTAGCCCCCCAGGCCCCCTGCTAACGTCAGCAGGCATGCAATTTTTTAATTTTTTTTAAATTGCATGGTTTTTTCAGGGCTCTATTTTAGGGGTGATTAGGCTTTTTTGCGATATCTCGAGCATATGAGATCATAATTGGGTGTGCAATATATCGTCAGAAAGCTGGTTCTGAGTTTGATCTGAATTTGCTATTATGGTTTTATGATTTTTCCATTTTGATACTCTTTTTTGCTATCAAAGTCAGATGTTTTCTGTGATAGTGGCATTTCAGACCTCCTGCATTTTTTGATCCGTTTCTCTTGCATCCGGACTCCATTTTCAGCAAACAAGATATTATTAGAAAGCTCTTTCTGATATTTTATCAGATCTGATAGTTTTATGGGGTTTTGTGTCCTTTTGCTGATGTCACCCATCCTCAGATCCTTGCAGACACCTTCTTTGGGCCCTCCAGCGCAGTTGTTGGTTTTTTGCTCATATCTTGAGCATACGGTGTCAAAATTTGGCAAACGAGATATCATCGGAAAGATGATTCTAAGATCTTTCTAGACATGGAGGTTATTTTATTTGGTATTATTTTTCTGATGATTTTTTTCTCTGTCAAAGCCAGATCTTTAGGTTTGCACTCCGGGAGCTCTATCTTGCACATCCGGACTCCATTTTTGGAAAGCGATATATCATTGGAAAGCTTGTTCAGAGATTTTTTCAGTACTATGAGTCATTTTTCTAGATTCTACTCCAGGTTCATTTTATTTAGATTCTTTCTTTTTTGTAGTGTGGTGGATATCTTGGTTGTTTCAAGTCCTGGGATCTCTTCCCTTTGAGGGGTGGCTCATCTTAGGTTGTTCTTTTGGTTTAGACTCCTTTGATCTTCTTCTGAGCATTGTATGCTTCTCTTCTATAGCATTTTTTATTCTATAAATGCACTAAGATAAAGTGCTTGCTTTTGCATATCTAGGATTTCGAGCACCTTGTGTTTATTTGTACTCACACTCAGTTATAAAGTGCCATGGGGGGTTATGATTTTTTGCCTTTTGTGCTCATCCACCTTTGTCAAGTGAATGTTTCTTCCATGACATTAGCCCATGCTATGTGTCTGTGACACTGCCCTTTATCCTGTGCTTGTACTTATGTTGCACTGTTGGTGTTCTTGATTCTTCTTCTTGCAGATATTTTTGGCATTGCATTTCAGTGTTCCTCTCACCCCTCTCCATGTTCAGCATTATGGGGGGGGTTCACCTGTTGGCTCTATTGCTTCCTTGGTTCGGTTGAGTGATCTACGTATTCAATTTTTGTTCCTATGTACTAGGCAGATGCAGTAGCTAGGCACCTATGCATTTCGGTGAGATGGTTCATCTACTATATAGACACTCATTCATTCCTAATTTTGGAGGTCACCTCTTTGATTGATCAGCCCTTCAGACTAGCTCTTTGTCTCTTTTTGGAGTAGAGTTTTTCCCATGTGGTTTTCTCTATTTCTCTGCTTTGTAGAGACTCTTTTTTGTACTTGGGTACCTGATCAAACCTTTGTTGCTGGGACCCATTTGCTTTCTTTTTGCATTGTTTGTAGATGCATCGTTGCTCATCTTAAGGGGGTGTGTTAGAGTAAATTATTAATTATGTTAATTAATCTTTACTCCCTTCTTAAGATGTCAACTTCCTTTTGCTTTAGTTAAAAGCACATGCATTAGTTGGTCTAAACTCATGCATTAGTCATGTAATAGTCAAACTGATTATTGCATGCACTAGACTTTGCCTTTCAAGGGTTTTGATCTCCTTTATAAGGATGATCCATTGTACATTATTATTCATTCATTATTGAGGATATTTTCTTCTTCATATTCTGAGTCAAACCCTTGGCCTCTTCTTCTCTCTACTTCCTTGTAACAGGTTTTTTGTATGCAGGTGATCTTGGCGTTCTGTGGATTTGTATTGCTCAAATCCTACAAATTCAATACACAAGACTATTGTTAATGTTGGTTTTCACTAGATCCTGTCTCCTTAAGATATATTTTCAAGAAAATAGAACATGCCTTAGACAAGAGATTACCTATGAATAATAAACTTCCTAATATCCATTTGACAAACAAGAGGATATAATTCCTAATCTATTTGGAGAAAGAATCAATCCTATGGTAGAAAAGAACAATTATCATAACCATGATCGAGATCAAGATTATGTGAATCAAGATGATAATCACTGTAGAATTCGAAGGAATGAAGAAGAAACTGAATAAATGGTTAATGAGGTAGTCCAAGATCCTTTGTTCCTTAAATTTATGGATAAAATTTTAGAAATGGATAAAGAAAGATACTTTCTAAACTTATCTCAATTAGGAGTTAAGCTTCCTCATAACTATGACACATCAAACTTGAAGAAAGATAAGGAAGAATAAAATCCATTAGGGGCTATGAACAAAAAAATAAAATTATTTCAAGCCCAAATTGATAACATGTAGAAGGTAGCAGAGCCTAAACTATTTTCAATTGAATCCATATTCCCTTTTCCTTTTGATAAAAACTTGATCATGGTGCCTTTTTCCTCAAAATGCAATCTTTCCAAGATATGATAAACACATAGGTAAATCAAACCCACAAGACCTTTAAATGAGATAATTTTGTGCCCTAAGCATCAAATTCATGCATTATACAACATACCTAATGAGATTATTCCCAAGAAGCCTTGGATGGCAAGCTATGGAGTGGTTTCCAAAACTACCCCCAGGTATAAAAACATTCAAAGAACTAGCCTCCAAATTTGTAACCCATTATTCATACAACATTAAACATGAGATCACCATGTTGAATCTATGTGATACCAAACAAAAAGATGGTTAACCTTTTATAAGCTTCCTTCAAAGATGGAGAACATTTTTTGCCCAATACCCAAGAAGTATACCAGAAAAAGAAAAGATGGAAATTTTCATGAATAATCTAAATATGGAAATAAATTATCGATTGAAACTTCAATATCCCCCTACCTTTGAAAATATTATTGAGAATGGGATTAAAATTGAATAATTGTTAGTAAGAAAAGGAGAAATAAAGATCTTCAAAGAAAATAAAGGTTTTTCTAACACTACTAATAATTTTAATAACAACAAGGGTGGTAATAACAACAATGAAAAGCCTAGGTTTTGGCTAAAGAATACCAACAAGAACCTTGTGAATGATGGGGTTGTGGAGGCTAAAAAACTTAAGGCTAATCCCTTTAATTTATCAAGTGGGTCTAATCAAACCAACAATGTTAGTCAAACATCCAAGACCCCTTTTAATAATAATAGCAATAACTCTTTCAATAATCAAGGAACTAATAAATTAAGACCCATCTTTAACACAACACAAAGAAGGAAGTTCATACCCTTGGGGGAAGATTTATATAATGCACTAAGAACCCTCATTGATAATAAAATCATCACTTTACCAGAGTTAAGACCCTATGAACCACAAGTCAAACTATCATGGTGGAACGATTCCCATCATTGTGAATATCATAGAAACAAAGGGCATAAGACAAATGAGTGTATGAGACTCAAACATGTGGTTCAAGACTTGATATAAGATGATATAATCATAGTGGATGGTCCCAAAAATAATGAAGATCATACGACTTTTAAGACTCCTTTCTTGAATCGTGAGAAAGGTGAAACCTCCAATTTGAATCAAAGCAACAAAACATGAAATGATAAAGTCAAATTTTCCCATACTTATGAAAACACTAAATTATTTATCAAGGTATGAAAATATCATTAATTCCATAGTGATAAAAGAGAATTAACAAGAAGAAACCTTTGATGTTGTGACTAGGGGGAAAGTGTCAAAGATCGCCTTACAAGGGACTACCACTAAAATAACTTTACAAGGTCAAACATCATCATCTACAAAACAATAAAATCTTGTGGATCAACTCAAAAGGACACTAAAATAAATATCAATCATGGAATTGTTGAAATTTTCACCAACCCACAAAGAGATCTTGGAAAAATCTCTTGTTGAGACTACCTTTCCTAATAACTTGGATGTTGAAAAATTTTAGAACATGGTTGGACACCTCATTGCACCATATTGTCTATCTTTTTTAGAGAAAGATGATATGTCCTTGAATCATCCTCAAAATATTCCATTTCATATATAATTCTTGATACACAAACACTGTGTCAAAAGAGTCCTTATTGATGGAAGGGTTGGTCTAAATATTTGTACCTTGAATCTTGTGAAAGCGTTAGGATATTCCAAAGAATTTGTTGATCCTAAAAGAAAAATTACTATCAAATCTTATAATGATGAAGAAATATCTTCAAAACAAATATTTTTTCTTCCCATTCAAGTTGGTCCCATCCCAAAACAAATATTTTTCCAAGTGCTTAAGCTAAAATTGACATATGATATTTTTCTAGGGAGGCCATGGATTCATGAAATGCAAGCGGTGCATTCAACATATCATCAATGTCTAAAATTTCCTTATATGGGTTGATAAATCATGGTGAGTGGAGATTTAGATCCATTCCAATATTGCAATAATATTAAACCCCTGGATGACTCATTGGTTCCATACAATAGTGAAGGTACTACATCAAGTAAATAAAAAGAAACAAGTCAAGATCAAAGTTCAAATAATAGTTCCCTAGAAAGAGGAAAACAAAATATGGAAGAAGAAAGAATTATTAGTAATTCAAATCAGGATGAAACTAACTTACCTACATCGAATAAAGGAAAATAGAAAGTTAGTTTTGTAGACTCAAAATAAAAAAGAAGAAAATAATACTAATTCAAATGTTTCATATCAAGAAGAGGGAAATTCAAAATCCTCTCAAATTGGAAAAGAAGCCAAAGAAACACATTATCAAAGGATCGATACAATGATGAATTTTTTTGATAAATAATGAAAAATCAAACAAAAAGGTGTGGGGGAATATTCCTTATCAATGATGGACTTATCTCTCTCCCCTAGATCCCATAAAAAACCATCTAGTTATAATCCTCCTCAAAAGTACAATGAACATTTTGTGAGAGCTACTACTTCTTCACCTATGGAAGAAGATGACAATGAGATATTAAAATGGCTTTATAAAGAGGAATAAGTATCAAATTAAAGCCAAATCTCCATTGAAGAAAGGGTTTAAAATATTAGCATTCCAATACACCAATATGGAAAAGGATATAAAATCATGCAAAAGATAGGTTACAAAGGAAAAGGACCCTTGGGAAGGAAAAATGAATGTTTGTTGGAACCCATAGAAATGACTTGAAGAGATAGTAAATAAAAATCAGGGCTACGGTACCTAGAGCAAGGATATGTTAAAAATAATCATCCATAATTTATGAATAAATTTTACATTTAAATTCCCAAAGTGATGAGGATTCTAATGTGTTGGAATGGTATTCCTTATCTGAAGGATCTTGCCAAAACAAAGAGGTGGAAGTTATTCATACCTATTCTCCTATATCTATTTCAAGCAAAGGAGAAAGTTCTAATCAAGAGTCGAGTTCAAACCAAGCTTCAAGTACAAATCAAAGGTTGAATTATAATCAAGAACCTGACTCAAGACAAAAATCATGTGGATCTCAATGGATAGGGGAACCTTGTGTACCTTCATGTTTACCAATATTAGAAGAAAATAATGTTAGGTTTAACCCACAAGAATTTTATCCTCAAGAAACCCAAGATGACTTGAGTGAGGAGAATTTTGATCCAAGTTTTATGGAACACCTTTAACAAGCACATATCATAGATTTAAGAGATACAATGTATGAACCCTCAAACAAAATCATGTCCTTAAATCCTAAGAATTTGAGCTTATCCAATGACACATTATCCCTTATATATCCAAAACTAATTGATTGGGATTTTATTGAGCCAAATGACATACCCATCTTTCCAAATGATAATTCCTTGGCCCTATACCTAAATATAGTTGAACCCTCTTCTACCAATGAGAAATATGGGGGGAAAGTGTTTAATCTCTTAGTCTTGAAAGAAAAGAAAAGAATAAAGAAAAAATAAAAAGGTCTAATGGTGAAAACCACAATGTGGCAGTGCTAAACCAAGAAAAAGTAAAAATAAAAGATGTTTCTAAAGGTGAAAACCCAACTATGGCACCTAAGGAAGAGATATTGGTCACTTTACCTAAGAATTATGAGGAAAGATCATCCATTTTGATTGAACCCACAAAAAAAGTCAACATTGGTATAGAATTAGAGTCTAAGATTATACACCTTGCAACTTCATTATCAAAAGAAGAAAGAGAAGAATTTATTGATTTTTTCAAAGAAAGACAAGTGAATCTTGCTTGGTATTATGCTGACATGCTAGGATTGGATCCAAATATCATTATGCACCATTTTAATATCAAGCTAGGAGTCAAACCAATCAAGAAAAAATTAAGGGAAATGCATCTACATATGGCATTACTAGTCAAAGCTGAATTGGAAAAGCTATTGAAGGTTGGTTTCATTAGAGCAATTGATTATGCCGAGTGTATCTCCAACATTTTACCACTTTTAAAACCTAAAAAATCAATCAGAGTATCCACAGACTAAGTGGGGATCTCAATCTATCATGCCCTAAAGATGATTTACCACTACCAAGTATTGATGCAATAGTAGATTTGACAACAGGTCATTCTATGTTTTCTCTCATGGATGGGTTTAGTGGATATAATCAAATCAATGTTTCTCCCCAAGATCAATGTAAGATGGATTTTACATGTTCTTTGGGAACCTTTTATTGAAATGTGATGCCCTTCGGTCTCAAAAATGTCAGAGCAACCTATCAAAGAGGTATGACTACCATATTCCATGATATGATGCACAATTTCCTACAAGACTATGTGGATGGAATCTTGGCCAAATTTCATTCAAGAAAAGAACACTTGCCAATTTTAGAAAATATTTTTACAAGTGAAGTAAGATTGAATCTTAAGAAGTATGTATTTAGGTACAATCTGACAAGTTACTTGGATACGTAAGAAAAAGGTATTGAGATAGACCCCGCAAAAGTCAAAGAAATAATGGAAATGGGGGCACCAAGAAACATAAGACAAATGAGATCACTTCAAGGAAAACTAGAATCCATCAGAATATTTATTTCTCAATTAGCCAAAAAATGCCATTCATTTACTCAACTCCTTCACAAGGACGTAGTATTCAAATGGGATGATCAATGTGAAGAATCCTTTGCACTTCTCAAGAAGTATTATATGAATATGCCTATATTGATGCCACCATTAAGAGGTGAGCCTTTATTATTATAAATTTCAAATACAAAATGTTCCTTAGGTGCATTACTAGCTCAAGAAGATGAAAATGGCAAGGAGAAGGCAATCTACTATATTAGTAGGACCTTGGTAAAATATGAGTTGAACTATAGATTCATTGAAAGAGTATGCTTGGCGGTAGTTTTTGCTTCACAAAAATTATGACATTATATGTTGGAACCCAAGATCTAAATCATAGCTAAGATTGACCATTTGAAGTATTTATTAACAAAAAAAAACCCTAACATGAATGATGGAAAAGTGGGTAATGGTATCGATTGAATTTGACATTGAATATGTGGATAGGAAAGTGATAAAAGGCCAAGTTATAGTAAACCAATTGGAAAAAGAACATTTTATGGATGAACATCCTATTCAAGTAGAATTCTCAAATGTAGAAATTATAAACATTGAAGCCAAGAAATGGAAACTATATTTTTATGGTTCATATACACAACATGGTTCAGGAGTAGGTATCTTATTGATCACACCTCAAGGCTCTACTATTCCAAAGTCTTACAAACTTCTCTTTCCATGTACCAATAACACTATTGAGTATGAAGAACTCTTCATAGGCAAGAAAATGGCTCTAGAATGGAAAGTAACAGAATTACAGGTGTATGGTGACTCACAAATCATAATCAATCAAATCAATGATGAGTATTAAATAAGAGATGACAATTCGATGCCTTACAAAAGGATGGTAGATAACTTGAAGAAATACTTTGTTTTGATAACATTTGAAAAAATACCAAGAGAGAAAAACAAAGTATTAGATGCCATGGAAACACTAACTTATATCTTACAAATGTTGGATCAAAGTGCATGATATGAGTTCTTGGTAGAAGAGTTGGAACAACCCACATTTGACCTTCTTGATTCCCAAATTATTCACCCATTATTCAAACATGAATCTCCTTGGTATGGACCTATTTACAATTACTTAAAAGACCAAACTTTTCCCTTGGACAAAACTAGAAATTAAAGAATAAAATTTATAAGATAAGCTTCATGTTATACCCTTGTTTCATATACATTGTATCGTAAGAATCTTGATGGAACACTTCGTAGGTGTCTAGAGGATGAGGAATCTAAAGTAGACTTATGAGATGTCCATGAGGGAATATGTGGATCACATTCAAGTGGTTTAAACTTGGCTAAGAAACTTCTTATAATGGGGTATTATTGGCCAACCATGGAGAAATATGCTTGCCACTTTGTTAAAATTTGCCAAAAATGCCAATACAATGGTAATTTGACTCATGTGTTGGCACAAGAATTACACCCAATGACCACACTTTAGCCCTTCTATCAATGGGGTTTGGATTTAATTGGGATAATTTATCCACCATCATCCAATGGTCATAAATTCATAATCACAATGATAAAATACTTCACTAAATGGGTAGAAGTCGTGCCTTTGTCTACTGTAATGGGAAAACAAATTGCAATGTTCATTTTGAAGCACATAATTTGTAGATATGGTATTCTTCATGTCATAATAATAGACAATGAAAAACATTTCAAGAACAAGGATATCAAATAATTGAGTGATAAGTCTCACATCATTCATCCTCCATTTACTATCCTCAAGGAAATGGACAAGCATAAGCAACAAACAAAAATATCCTTAAGATCTTAAAAAATGCAGTGGATAAATCAGGAAGAGATTGGCATATACAATTGAATCCAACATTATGGGCATATCGCACAAGTATAAGAACACCACCTAGAGCCACACCCTTCTCACTAGTCTATGGGGCAAAAATAGTACTACCCTTGGAAGTTGAGATCCCATCTTTGTGAATTTCATTGCATGGATTATTAACAGATGGGGATTATAGCGTGGAAAGATGCCAAGAAATAGAATTACTTGATAAACATCAAAATCAAGCATATGAACATCTTAATGTATATCAAAATAGGATGCCAAGGAATTATAACAAAAATATCAAGCCAAGAGAATTTCAAGTGGGTGATCTAGTGTTAAGAGAGAATCCAAAAAACCAATCAAAAAGAGAAAATGGGGAAAATGGGAAGAAAATTGGCCATGACCATTCATTATCATGTCTTCCTTTAGGACAAGGATATATAAGTTAGCCGATTGTGATGGGGAAGAGTTGTAGGAGCCTATTAATAGCATACATATAAAGAGGTTTTATACCTAGATCAGTTGAAAGAGTGTCAGTTGGAAAAAAGTAGTAGAATATCATATGAGACAACATCAAACTTGTATAGTGAAAAATTGATCATGAAGAAATCCAAAAAACAATGAGATATTAATCCCGAGAAAACCCAAAAATATCATAAAGTAGAAAAGTACAAAAACAGTGAAAAAGAGCTCTTGAAAAAAAAAAAAGTGGAAAATTGATCATGAAGAAAGAAAAACATTCAAATATGGATCCTAAAAAAATGGTTATCTTGGTGAAAACCTGGCAAACAGGCACCTTGGTAAAAAAAATTTAAAAAATGTGCCTTGGTGAAAACCTAGCAATAGGTGCCTCATTAGCAAAAAAAGAAAATAAAAGAGAAAAAGAGAAATAAATTCAAGTGGTAAAAACTTGGTAAACATGTGCCATTTTTCCTTTAATTCAAGTCTAGTTGCATATTCCATCTGCATTTCTCCATCATCCTTGTATATATTCTTGCATTAGCCATCATTTGTACATATTGCATAATAAACTCTCAAAGCTGCATTCACATTTACCCAAGGCTTTTGTCATGGCTTCAAAAATTGTCTAAGTCCAACATCATTGTGGAATAAAGTTGGGGGCACTTATCCTAAATCAAATGGGTTCATGCATTAAACCACAAACTTGACACTTGAACCTTTGATTCATATCAATTCCTGATTCAAACACATTTGATCTCAAACTTCAACGCTTGACACTTTGATCCTCGATTTACACATTACCTTATCTTTATCAGGATTAAAGATGAAAACAAAGATTGAAATGGATGGAGTTCTACTTAAAATATGGATTTGAAAATAATTGAAAAATGTTCAAAAGTGTTACATGATTGTGGAGTCATGTCTTTTTAGAAAATCAATGAATTCTTTTGACTAGAGGAGCAATGATAAAAACATGATCATTTTCTTGATTTTTGCATGACTGTCTTAAGGTTGATGCTTCAAAGTATGTAAAATTTGTCTAATGACATGATCATCAAAGAATCATCGAGGAAATTTACATATGGAGAGAATCATATCTTTGTTTATTTACACAACAGGATACCTTGGCCATTTAGATCTTTCATATCTTAATGCCAAAATCCACTTACAACATTGAAACCAATGAAAGCGGTATTCAGACCATCGTGGTTGAAAATCAAACCGATGAGAGCTGTATCAATTTCATGTGCAAAATTTGAGAGAAAAGGGTATTTAGACCATCATGGTTGAACCAGTGATGATTGTACCAATTTCATGTTTCAAAATCTCAATGATGAAAAGAAGCATTCTTGTAATCAAAAGAGACAACTAGCTACATCCATATAGATTAAATTTTCATGTTATTTTCATATGGATTTTTTCAAAAAAAAAAGAAAAAGGGGTAGAGTGGAAGTGTAATAAAAAATCATAATGATTTCTTTACCTCATCGATTATGTTGGACTAAATCAAAAACATAGGAGTGCATTTAGTTACAGGTTAATATCATGTTAGTGCATACTTTAGTTACATGTTAAGTTTCATTTTAAATATTTATTTATATAGTTTTCATTCATCATTAATCATTTAAATCGTTAAGTTGTATTCATTAAATTTCTTATCATTAATCCTTAATCATTAAGTTCCATATCATTCAAGTACATTCATTTGCATATTCACTTAGAGTCATATAAGTGGTATTCATTAATCATTAATCATTATTCATTGAAATCATTAAGTTGCATTCATTACATTGCATATCATTGTATCATTTCATGGCATTAATATCATGACAGTTCACCATAAATAAATCATAAAGTGCATTCATTCCATATATAATCACATCATAAATTCAATCATTAAGATTATATGAGAACACATGTATATATCATATCAATGAATCATTATAGCATAAATAGACCTCAAGTGAATTTCATCAACAATAGGCATCCATCTAAGCTATTTCGTATATAAGACACCCATCCAAAGCATGTAAGATAAATGCACTCATAACATTTTACATCACAAAACAAAAAAAACAATCATATAGATAGGATATGTAGATCTACATATATATCATCAAAAAATCAAAATTCCAACATATAATGACATCATAAAAGAGAAGATTCTATAAAAGAACTAATCAAAGGAATGTCCATCAAAGTTTGAGCAATAAACTAGATAAAAAAATTCCTAGTCAAAAGTGATATATATGATACAAAAATGGAAGAGTAATCAATGCTCTCAACTAGTGCCACCTACACCTATTCCATCTGGTCCACTTATACTTATCCCATCTGTGTTTGTACTTACACTTATGCTAGAACTAGGTTGTGAACCATGATGGGCCATAGTAGCCATGAAAGTTTGCATCATTACACTGAATTGATCCATATGACTCTTGATCTAATCCATACCGGCCTATAGAGTCCTAACATATTGAGTGAATATCTCTGGTGCCAGTGAAATTGATACTGCATGTGTTGGTGGATTAATAGGAACTTGTAGACTAGGAGCCTGAGGTACTTGTATCTATCTAAATTATCTCTATCTTTGTAGAACCTAATTTGTGATCCTTACATAAGGAGGAGCTCTCCCACCTATCCCTCCACCCCTCACCCTCACTCTTCCACCTCTCATTCTCACTCCTCCAGCCCTCATTCTCACTCCTCCACCTCATACCCTAGCACCACCTCTACCATCTCTCAGAGGACCACAAACTAAAACTCATCCACTAACCTGACCATCTCTCACCATGACCACTCTCCTCCTCCTCAACCACCTCTGCCATCATCATCATCATCACCATCATCATCATCCTCTGATCTATCATCTATATATGGTCTTGGCTCTACAAGATCAATGAAATATGTGAAGAGATGTTGTGTAAACCACTAGGTGTAATCATTTGTCATACCAACATCAATAACATGGTCTCTTATATCACAAGCTAAGTGAAGAAAATAAAGAATCTCATTGCAAGCAATGCAGTACTCTATCTGAGGTCCCCACATTGACCTCTCTTCTTGAACTCATACATATAATGCCAAACCCTGTGGTATACCTTGTACTCGGTAGAAATGTTGGAGGACTCTATGGAAACAAAACCTCTCAATCACTAGAGGAGTCTGATCAATCATCTAGCGAGGCATGAACATAAAGGGAATCTTTGAATCATCCTCTCTCTCTAGGGATTGCATCTAAGGAATGGTTACCATCAGACTTTATCAATATCATCCAACATACATCTCCAATAATCTAGCTTTCCCAAATGACATTGGACAATCACTCCCTCATCGATATATTCATATGGCCACCTAGGATCTCTATCTCAGGCTATAATGGGCCTAGTAACAATAAGTTTCTCCCAAGTCCATAGTCGTAACAAAAATACACTTGCAGATAATGCAACACCATGGTGATAAAAAAAAATATAGTAACTCATGGTATAACTATGCAAGAACACAAGAGCCCCAATCACATTTGTGCAGATGTGCAATCATGTCCTCTAGGATCCTACCCCAACCAACAACAAAACCATGCCCTCTCTGATTCGATAATAGGAAACCCCCAATCAAAATGCCTAAAACTATAGGAAAAGGAGGGAAAGAAACAAGTTGTTCCCAAGGAATACTCTCATCACTGATTGTGGTGTCTCCAAAAACCTATCAGCGGGTTGTACCATCGTATACCTGATTGTAATATACAAGCTCACCCCGTGTCAAAATCCAGAGTAATCTGTACACATCCTCAGGGGTGAATTTCATCTTACCTATCAGCAAATGGGAGGTATTATGGTTGGAGTGCCAATGCTCTACCATAGTGGTGAGAAGAACCTGATTCACATGGAATCGAAGCATGTCTAGTAAGAAAAAAAATCTACAATGACTGATAAGTTGTTGCTCCCAAGAACTCATATGTTCAACCATATCTAAAGACCACAGATATAAACCTTGAACATATAATATCTAGAAGTGAACCTATTGAATGAAGTGATATCACATTGAAGTAACATCATCTAAGTGAACCATCATAATTTAATCATAGAATCTATCATCCTATCGCTCGCCTAGAGAACAATTTTTTTCTTAACTCTAATCAGAGAGGATGAAAAAACATCAAATCAATCCTATCAATCTATTAGGATTGAGAATCAACATTCATCAAAATTGATCAAATTGACACCATAATACTTCTTTTCATCGTAGGCATAACCTACATCATCAATCGATTAATTGCGAAAACCAATTGAATCAAACAAGCTAATCAATCAGGTTAATTTTTTTTTTAAAGGCAACTATGCATCATTTTATCATATTGTACATATCAAAATGTCTAAGTGCTATTCTATTTATCACACGTGCTAAAAAAAATATCAAACACATTAAAACATGTGGTACACATCATTTATCATCATACACACCATTTCAAAGTAGGGTACGTGCTACTAAATCTATTGTTTGTGCTAGCCTAATCATGCGCGCTACCAAAACCTACCAGACGCACTAAAAAATTCATAGGGAATGGGGTTGTACATGCTATTTCATCTATTGTTACACACTATTTTAATTTTCAAATGTGCTAAAACATGGTCCTATACGTGTTATTTTATAAATTTGGCAAAAACAAAGAAAAACAATGCCTAAAATTCAAATTTTTTCAATAAAATGGGAAAATTTGAAAAGAAGGAAGGACCAAGGTACTCATAAGAGGTCCATAGCCAAGTGGGTGTTGGTATTTGTGGCCTCTCTCAAACCTATGTTCTCAAATGGGGACCACCATCGCTACAATATCACTGGAAGGCTAAGAGTAAAAGTCAAAAGTGAAAGTGAAAATAAAAAGTGAAAGTGACTTTTTGAACCCTATATATAGCCTTTTGACCTAAAAGGGTGTGTTTTTATCACATTTTTTTACCCAAGGTCAAAATTGTTCAACTAAATTTTTCTGCAACTAGGGAATTATCATCAATATGTCGTCATATCATTACCAAAAATGAAATCGAACTTGCACAATATTATCACAAAATTTTGAAATAAATTGTAGGAAAATCACATATTGACAAAATTCATGAAATCAACTTCAATTTCATTTATGAGGGGGTATGATATCAGAAAAAGAATTCAAATCAAGCACAATAGCGATATAGAAAAATTCTTCATCGGGAGCATTAAACACAAAATTTCCAAAATTATCAATGCGGCATCGAAATCAAAGAATCTTTTTGAATAAAGTTCAACTATCATATTAGGAAGTCATCAGTGAATCCAGAATTTATTATCAAATTAGGAATTTTTCATCAAAATTTGTTGCAAATCAGGAATCAGTTATTAGACTATATCAAACATCAGTTAAACAAATTAATCAAACATTTTTTGAACCAACACACTTCGCACATTGATTCAAAGAGGGGAATTTGTATACAACTAAAAATGGTGAAACAAAAATCAAAGTGAGTAGTCAAAGTCAAATTGTGAATTAATTGAAATCAAGGCTAGTGGATTAATTAAATAAAAAAGATCAATTAATTGTGCAATTCAAGATCAATTAAATCAAATTAATTATATAGTTAAATCAAATTTAATCCGGCCCATTCAAGGGTACACATGGCTAAGATAAATTAATTAAATCAATTATTAATTCCTATTTTTCTCACCAACCACATATGGACAAAATAAAAATCAACCAATGAGAATCAAGGAATGAGCTCACATAGATCAAGTCCAAATTTATTCCCCCCCACTCATCTTGGAGATACATCTTGACCATTCATTTTGTCTCTTTGTTCCAACCTTTGAGAACAAAATATTTACTTTGTCCCAATATTTGATACCATCACCTTGACTCAAACTTAATCATGATTAATCTTAATCTACCCCTAAGCCTTGGGAAAATCCATAAATAGAGGGAAAAATCAAGAGAAAAGGATCCACTCTCATAGTTGAAAATTGTATCCATATTATAGGAATTTAGTTGTGAATTCTTAGCATATTTGAGTATATTTTAGCATAATTTGAGTTAGAATGGCATTATTCATCTAGCATAGATCATTAATTTTCATTCTAGAGTTGTCTCTAATTAATGCCAAGTTGAGATCATTTGTTTTGCTTCTTTAGATAGCGAGAGATGAGATGATTTTGATATTAATTACTTGAATTAATTGATCATTTAGCTTTATTTTTCATAATTCAAGTAGATTTCTCATTGTAATGTTTCGTGAATGTATTTTTTATACACACAATCTTTTGCCAATATGCAAGTTCATAATTGAGGAACATCTAGACATTCCTAAACCAATGGAGGCAAGGTTGGAAGAACTTGCAGAATTGGATAAAATAAGGAATGAGGCACAAATAAAGAATATTAAAATTCAACAAAAGGAAAAATATCTATATGACATAAGAGACAAATATATAAAGTTCCAAGAAGGTGAGTTGGTTCTTATTGGGAATGTCAAGGCTCAAGACAAGGAAATCATGACAAGTCTGAGTTTCTTTGGATTGGTCCTTTTTTCATTAAAGTAAAGAATGTAGGAAATTCATATTTTTTGCAATATATGAAAGGAGAAAATATGGAACTACCAACACATGGACATTTCCTAAAGAGATTATTCTCTTGATTATTATCCATGTACAATAATTTAGGTCTCACCCCGTGTAACATACCACTTTTTGAACTTTCATAATATTTGGCCTCTGGTCTACACCCTGGAGAGTATATGGATTCTTGCAATAACTGAAGGTTATCCATCTCCAACAAGAGCCACTATTAGCAACTAAGAAAATGAGACTGTATTTCATTTTCTTACCCAAGAGTTACAAAATTCTCCTACTTTTGTTCATGTTAATTTCATAACTTTCCCACTACTGTCCATAAAGGTTGTATACTTTTCCCACTACTGTTCATATATTCTCTCCTATAAATTGTAATTCATGACACAAAAATACCATAATTTGAATTATAATATCATACTTCATATTTGGCAGCAAATTTGAATTCAAATAATATGTCGAGTAGATATCTTCACATTTTATCAAAACCAAATATGGATGTTGACATCAAAGAAAAACTAAATAGGGCCATTGGCATTATTTTTCTAGAACTATATATATATATAACACCAAAAAGAGGCATATCAAAGAAACACTAATAGCCGATTGGATGCAAGATATGTCACACTAAAAGATGAAGCTACAACAAAAAATTACTCATTGAAGAAACATGAATATACCTTCATCAAAAATAAAGATGATATTGATGTTAATAGAACATTAAAGATATACAATGGTTGAAAAGTGTCACATTGATGGGTAAAGATACATCAAAAATTTATATGTCAATGAGACTTATGAGATTCTTCATCAAAATACAAATAGAAGACAACAACAGTAATATGGTATCATGTGTCTAACATATGCATAAATAGTCTTACCGATATAGGAGGATCACAAGCCTTAGATGAGACATATGGATGTATCTTATCAAAAATAGTGACATTGATGGAACTTCAAATGCCAACTAAAGCTGAAAAGTGGTACATCAAAAGGCAATGTTATATCGAAATGTATGACTTCAATAAGACTCATGAGAACTCTTATAAAAATATAATGAAAGGAACCACATGATTAGATATCAAAATATAATAAAGGATTGAACTATCTTATAAAAAAAGAGGTTTTCGAAGAGGCACACAAGAATTCTTTCCTGAAAAGGTTCACATTGGTGAAACATTGAACACCTAACAAATTTGGTGTTAGAGTAATAAAGTGTTTTCTTATTTATTAAATCATGTTTGATTTAATTACTAAGTCACTTGTTACCTCTTTCTACTTAAGCTACACTTTAGGCATATAATAATTAATTTATTTATTAATTATTATTGTGCAACCTAGGTTTTACCTTTTTAGGTTTTCAGATCTCCTTTTATAAGGATTGATCTCCTTTGTTTTCATAAAAAACTTTATAACAAATTACTCATTATTGAATTGTAACTTTTGTTTTTGCACATCAAGAATGATTTCTCCTCTCTCGTGGATCAATGCATTCAGGCCTCCATAGCTTCTTGCTTCTTCTCTCTCTCTCTCTCTGTGATAGGTGTTTGCATGTAGGTGTTTTTGGGAGTTGTGGGTTGTTTACTCATCAACTTCAATATGCTATAAGAGCTTCAAATCTATTTGCCCCTGTCCTCTTCTTGAGAGATTCAGTCGTGTTCGTCAGATTTACATTTTTAGAGGGTTTTCTATCAGATCTGGGGGGACCTCTTTTTTTATTCATCTTGGCTTCAAATGGACCTCATGGTTGTGTTCATAGCGTCCAAGAACCCCCAGATCCATATAAAAGTTGTCCAATTTAGACAAATTTGGAATCTGTAGCAAAAAAATTTTTGCAATCGGCCCCAACATGGATCTCGAGGCACTTTGGGCCCAAACGGACCTCGCCATTGAGCTAGCAATGTCCAAAAACCCCCATATCCATATCAGGCACATCCAATTCAAACACCATTGCATTTTGAGGCAAATTTTTTTGCATGCCAAACCGTACGGCCCTAGCATGCAAATTGAGGCAAAATTATACTGATCTGACCCACAAATCAAGGCAAAAATTGTACTGCACTAGCACACAAATTTAGACAAATTTTTACTACCTAGCATGCAAATTGAGGCAAATTTTTTTTGCCTTGGCACACAAATCAAGGCACAAATTTGTACTCCTAGCATGCATCCCGAGGTGCGCATGCAATTTTGAAAAAAAATTAATTTTTTTTTTTGGGTGGCGACGGCCATTTGGCTGTCAAATTTAAGCCATCATTTGATGATGTCAGCATGCATCAGCATCATTTGCACCATTTTTGGGCTCTCCAATGTAGCAGTTGGTATTTTGCTCATAACTTGAGCATACGGTGTCGAAATCGGGCAAACGAGATATTGTCAGAAAGTTGGTTCTGAGATCTATCTAGATATGGAGGTTTGAATTTTTTATTTTCCTTTTTTTTATGATTTTGTTTATTGTCAAAGCAAGATGTTTAGTTTTGCACTCTGGGAGCTCTATCTTGCACATCCAAACTCCGTTTTGGGAAAATGATATATCGTTGAAAATATTATTTTGTAAGCTTTCCAGTGTTGTGAGTCTTATTTCTAGATTTTGCTCCAGGTACATTTTATTCAATTTTTTGCATTTTTACAATCTGTTGGATATCTTAGATGTTTTATGTCATGGGATCTCTTCCCTTTGAGGGATGGCTCATCTTAGGTTGTTCTTTTATTTTAGCAGTCTTTGCTCTTCTTTGAGTAGTGTATACTTCACTTTTGTAGCATTATTTTATGCACACGCACTAAGATAAAGTGTCATTCTATTGCATGTATGGTATTTTGCACATGTTCATGCTCTATGTACTTGCACTACATTATAAAGTGTCAGTGGGTTTGATGTATGCCTTTGTTTTCCATCTACTTTTTTCATGTGAGCATTCCTCCAACGACATTAGCCTCGGGTATATTTATTTGTGTTTGTATTCTCTCTGCACCTTCAATGTTCCCGGTATGATGCAGTTCATATTGGACAATATTTTTAGTGTACCTGTCATACTCCCTTGTTAGCATTATGGGGGGGTTTCTATTGTTGGTTCTATTGCTTCCTTGGTTTGATAGTGTGAGCTATGTATTCAGTATTTGATTCTATGTACTAGGCGGATGTAGTGGTTGGGTACCTATGCATTCCAGTGAGATGGATCATTTACCATATGGACATTCTTTCTTTCTTATTTTTGGATGCACTCTTCCAGCTTTGATTGATCAACTCTTCAGACTTTTGGTGTTTTTATGCCATCTATATTTTTGAGTTCAAGTGTTTTCCTTTGTTTGCCTCTTGATTCAAGTAGTGTCATTTGAGAGCACTCATGTAGATTATAGTATTCTATATCTTCAACTTCAGTTGTTTGCCTTTTTTTGCCACCTGATTCAAGTAGTGTCATTTGAGGAAACTCGTGCAGATTACAATCTTCTCTACCTGGTCATATTTCAGTGGAGGATCTTCATATCATCAGTTACTTCTTGACAGAGTTTGCAACTTCTTGCTTCAGTGATGTTGTACATGTTCATCCTTGTTCCTATTTTCTGGAACATTCCTAGTTTTGGAGGCTTCTTTAGTCCTTTAGACTAGTATTTGTCTCTTTTTGGAGTAGAGTTTTTCCCATGTGGTTTTCTCTATTTCTCTACTTTATAGAGACTCTCTTTTGTACTTGGGTACCTGATCATGCCTTTGTTGTTGGGACCCATTTGCTTTTAGTAGTTCTTTCTAGGTTTTTAGCTTCTCCCAAAGTTCATCTTAAGGGGGGGTGTTAGAGTAATAAAGTGTTTTCTTATTAATTAAATAATGTTTGATTTAATTACTAAGTCACTTATTACCTCTTTCTACTTAATCTAAACTTTAGGCATATAATAATTAATTTTTTATTAATTATTATTGTGCAACCTAGGTTTTACCTTTTTAGGTTTTCAGATCTCCTTTAATAAGTCCATTGATCTCCTTTGTTTTCATAACAAACTTTATAACCAATTGTATAACAGATTATTCATTGTTGAATTGGAACTTTTGTTTTTGCACATCAAGAATGATTTCTCCTCTCTCATGGATCAATGTGTTCAAACCTCAATAGCTTCTTGCTTCTTCTCTCTCTTTCTGTGACAAGTGTTTGCATGCAGGTGTTCTTGGGAGCTGTGGGTTGTTTACTCATCAAATCCAATGGTTGGAAGATGTCTCACTGAAGAGAAATTTTATATCAAAAATTTAGATTTTGGTGGGACATCTACAATGGTCACCCCAATAAAGTGACATTGATATAGCAACACATATCTACTAAGAAAGGGGAATGTCTTGGCAAAAGAATTTGTTTTATCAAAAAAGTTGATGGGCTCTACTAAAATAACTTATGAATTATCGTTGACACTATAAGAGAGTTACAACAACACATGGTACTCATAATTAAAAAGGGAACAAACATTATCAATAAGAGATTATAAAGTATAATCAATAAAGAAATATCATCAATGAAAGAATAGAGTTTGAAGAAAGAACACATTCATCTTACTGAAGTATGTAACTACATTGAAATATGGTTATTGATATGATGTATTAGAGTCTCATCTAAAAAATATTTTTTGAAGAAATATGGAGATTAGAAGAAAGCCAAAAGGCATCTTGGTGAAATAGAAAGCTTCATCGATAAAATATTTATCGATGAAGTAAACTGTGCCATCTCGTTGATAATGATAATTAAAGATGAAAACATCTAAAGAAGGTATTTGATTCATCAAGATGGAACTAGGGTTTTTTTTTAATAATTAAAGCAAGAAAAATTTGTCAATAATTGTTCCATGTGTCTTGTCGATTAATGGAGGCTAAATGTCCACCAATATATATTTGTAGTGTCTTTCCAATTAGCCATACCTAAGTATTGAAATTTGAATAGGAGGAGTATAAAACATCAAAGGAAGGATTTATGAGTCTCATCAACACTGGGAACAATGAATAAAATAATGTGACACAAAGCAAAAAGTAGAAAAATTCAATTCGTGTCATATTGACATGGGAGTGCAAATTAGGTATTTAATGATAATTTTGATGTTTGTTAAAGGCTACACAAATTAAATCCTCTTGCTATGAGTTAAGATTATTACATTCAACTATATTGCAAAATTAACATCATAAAGCAAAATTGAAGACAATGAGAAGGTGTTGCAAAAAGAATTGGAAGAAACTGGTAGAGAACCAGTCCAAGATTGTTTGTACAAGTCAAGTAGGTTTCTAAATAATATTGATTTTTTTCATTTCTAAAGGAATGGAAAATGGAAGGAACCTCAAAGAAACCTGGGGCTAGGAAATAAAAAGACCTACCACAACAAATAGAAAACCTTAAGGAAGTTAAGGCCAAAAGACACAAAAGAGAGGGTAGGCATTTAACTAAATATATGATGGACAAAATCCTTGATTGTGGCCCTGAATATAAGAGGTATGTACAAAAGAAACATGGCATGGAAAAACTAGGGGGAAATTTTGAAAATCTAGGAGATGTGCGGACAAAGCAACAAGGTTATGACTTGTTCATGTACCATTATAAAAATACAACTCAAAGTTGATCCTATTTGCAACCCCTTGATGTAAAAACTTAGAAAGATATTAGTTCTAAATGTTTTTTTAATGTAGACCTAAAGATGATAATTTTTAGGAATTATGATCCTAAGAAAAAGACCATTCATGATGCCCATGGAGAGCCCCTGATTCTAATCACTAGGAACTACATTTCTTGAGTTCTTGATTTAGAAACCAACCATGATCAACCAATTATAGTGAATGAATTGAAGGATGAATACTATAGGATTGAAACATAAGAGGTTGAGGTTGTTTGTTCACAAGCCAAGGGATGATAAGAAACTTAGGGTATTGTTGTTGAAGATAAGCCTCGATATGATGTCAACCTATTTGAGGACTATATAAACTATACATACTACTCTATAGGCCACATTTTGTGCATAGAGGCTCCCCCCTACAATGGACATTGATGCCAAGCCTTTTGATTGTGATGAATACTTGGCAGACCATATTAACCATGGATTAGAGATAATGAAGAAAATTCCAAACAATGTATATTTCAAACATTATTCCTTTTTGTCACAAATGTTTTTATATGTTGGTCAGGAGATTGGTTTATGGACTGATGACCTAAGGGTCACGAAATATAATAAACAAGGATCTAGAAAACTAGTATAACTGTGGACTGTCTCTAGGATAGTAGATTCCCTTGGTCCTAATATGTGAATTTTGAAGAACATTTTATCAAACCCTTGATTACGTTTCTTGGCCACTTATATGACCATACCTTGATGCTAGAAATAGAGATTCTTAAGGCCAAAGGAATATGATGATAGGGGGATAGTAGACCACAATTGGGGATATTGGTATGCTTATAAGGACTTCACCAAGATTTGGGTGAATTTATTTGAGGGTAACTCTTATGTCTTACCTAGGATAATACCCAACATGATTTCTTACTTAGAGTCATCAGAAAGTTGATTGCATCCAACACCATGTATCTCAATTCCTATGAGAAGCAATCATTCATGCCAGGTTCCTTATATTTTAGAGATTTGTTTGTATTGATAACTAAAGGGTATGATCTTGTAGATACTAAGTTGCCTCATTACAACATGTCACAAGATGGAGTTAGAAATAATTTTGATCCAGAAGGATTTATCAATCAGGAAAATTCCTCTCAAAAACTATGCTCATATCAGCATATTCTATTGGTACAAGATGATCTCATTAAAAATTCAAAAGAGATAACTACTACTAAAAAATCAAAGGCCTATGATAAGATCTGTAGAGATGAGGAATGGAAGAAAATCATGATTTGTCTGATTTGAATGCTTTTACAAATAAAGATCCCATAGCCATAGCTAATGAGATGATATCTCACATTGAAAAGGTAATTTTTGATGTGTCCTCATATATTTTCACAAGGGGGTCTCAAAAATGAAAGAGAAGAGGTATCCAAGATGTGACTCTAATTATACATCTCTCACCTCAACTAGAGACTGGATATAACAATGAATAGGTCTTTGCAAGAGAAGACATGCCTACATAGTTTGATCAAGCCTCATAAGAGGGCCTTGATCTTGATGAGGAAAAAGAAATCATAGTAGGACCACCTTCTATGGATGAGACAGATAATGTGAGGCAATTGGCCTGCAATTTGTTTTTAATAATGATTTTGTTCAAAATGACAAGTTAAAAACTTTTATGTATAAATATAAAGGAAGACAATTGAGATAAAGGGTGAATGATGTCACCCTAGTAAATGAAGATGATCTATGAGAGGAAATGCAAGAATAAGTAGACAAGGAGATGAGAAACATGAAATCTGACAAAGGGAGGAAACTCCTACAAGATGTAGGTATTGTGATATATCTAGGTTGGAGCATGAATTAAACCATTGTCTTTAATGGATTTATTAAAAAAGAAGATAAAACAAAGAAAATATTGTCTGTGGATGTAGACATTATTTATAATGGTTCAGGGTATGACCATGAGAGACAATTTTTATTACAATGGGCATTGTACCCTCAAGATAAGAGGCCAACTCTTATAGATACAAATAAAGTCTCTGGAAACATTATGGTGCAAAGAGTGGGTGAGATATATTCATTGGACACTGCTGACTTGAGTATACATGTGGCTAAATTCAATAAAATACACATTGAAAAACTCATTGGATAGAAGGATGCTTATAAATATAGGTATGATAAAGCAGAGCAAGAGAAATAGAAAATGCGAGAGAAGGCAAAAAAACATCTCAGAGAAGGAAAACCATCTTATCAATAAGAGAAGAGAGTGATCTTAGCCTTACAAGACACCACATATTGGAGACTAAGGGCTCAAAATTTTGAGAAAATGTTAGAGGAGAACTAAATCACTAAGGAAATAATGTACGATATGATATATGAGCTATTCAAGCACTAGTTCAATGCAATGATGGTATGCTCTGACAAATTTTGGAGCATATATGTCAGGACATTCAGAGCCCTTAGAGAACATACTCGACTAGGAGATAGATTAAATGAGAAGATGGAATAGAAAAGTTTTGTGTTTCCATATAGCCTTAAAAAGGATAAGAAATTGTTTAAGTAGTACCAAGAGTTTCAAGAGGAGCTCATGGAGGATTCAGAATGTTTGGATAAAAAGAATACATATGAGCTCCATGCCATGCTAAACAATGGTGATGGATCATTAGCCCCTTTGGAGCAGTGGAAGATTTTTTTGGCTACAGATCTACCTTGGGCCTCGGAGGATATAAATGATGAATATCATGTGCTACACAACATGAAGGCAATCACAAAAAAAATCTATAGAAGGGAGTACACAATGATGCATCTGATTACCAACATCACCACCTTCAAGGAGAAACATTATGTTGATCATATTAGAGCCATTAATTTATTCCTTTTAGGGAATTAAGATTTATTAGTGTTAAAAAAAATGCTTTGTATTTAAGTTATGTCTTTTCACTAAAGGGTATGTATCTTCAATTAGGAATGTTCTTCCTTATATAAGGAAGCATTTCTTAGTTTCAAAAGACATTATGAATTACTATTATCAGCACTTTTCAGTTCTCACAACGCATGAAACTTTTATATATCCTCTGCAATACTTTATTTTAGTTAATATAAAGACCTTATTGCTATCATGCAAGAAACATTAGTGTATGCTTTTATTTTTTATTTTATTTTATTTTGGTTGACACAACCATTATTATCTCATATATTTTATGTTCACTTTCATGCTCTATTTCATTAATTTATTCATCAAGAGTGAAATAAGTTTTTGACTACAGTAAAAATAGGTTTTGAAGGGAACTAAATTCCTTTAACAAAAGAGAAGTTTAGATATTACAATAGGCACCATCATCAAAAACAAAGCAGGCTTCCCTAAAGATTAAAATTACAACCAATAGCCAAAAGGTAGCAAAAAGGCATACTAAGCAACACAAAAAAAAACCAGAAGAAAGGAGAAAAAACTAAGCCAAATTCTTGAATGTTTTAGTGACCTCTGCTTCTAGATGACTGAAGTTCAATGCCACATTTTTTAGGTCCTTCAAATTTGGAGGGGAACTCTCAGACTTTCTTTTGAGATTGGCTCTTTTCCTCTTATTAGGACCGAAGAAATATTGACCTTTGTCTTTGTCTCAATCAAACTCCATGATCAACTTCTCTTAGTGTGCTTTTTCCAAATTATCCACCAACCTATTTATAATCTTCACTGTGTTCTTATTATTATTTGGATTTGATTCATAAAGGTCTGGAGGATATCCTTAATGCTTTTGACCTTTTCCTAAACTTGAGAAAATCAAGGGTGAAATAAGTTGATCTCTATGTGGTTGTATGAATTACTCTTTCAAGGAAATATATTTGCATCTAATCACAAAAATAATAGCATAGCATTTTAAATTATAAAAGAGATAATAAACATATGTACATTTGGTGTAAATTCAAATACTTTTTGGTAAACTAGCATAGAAGCAAAATAAAAATCATCTGACTCCGTACCTAATAGCAACAAGGCACTGGTCCCATATATACATCTTACATTTCACTTTAGGATTTCATTATAGGATTAGACATCAATAGATCAATTAGAAGGCCATACATGTATATATAGATTAAAGTAACCAACTTGTTAAATTCTATTAATGTACTTTCATTAAATATAAGGTACACCCACCTAGGTAATAGCATAACCTAAACTATAGGGAAAAGTAGCCAAAGTTAGGCTCATTATGTTTGTTGACCAAAACTAGTTGTCAGGACTAAACATAGAACTTAACCTATTCTTAGAGCTCAACAACTTGCAGTTTTGAGCTCCAACAGGTCTTTTTTCCTTTGATCAAATTATTGAGTCTTAAAAAAGCATTTTAGTTGAATTAGTTGAGCATAATTGGTGATGGTGATAGTATGTTCCTTTATTATGCCATCCACTGAAGTTCAAATCCTAAAAGATATGATCCAAGAAATGAGACTTAGATTGTGTCCCAATGTAATGGAGACCCACTAAACACTAGCCACCTGAGTAATTATTGTGAATGTGAAGTCTAACAGTCGTGACCATTCAATTAATTTGACTATTCAACTCTATGTTATCTCTTCATATTTGAAGAGCTGAACATTTGTATAAATATGAATGCATATTGGGTGTAATTGTATTGAAGGAGTGAATAAAGTTATTTCCTTACTTGAAGAGTGGATGTAGAAATTTATGGACCCATTATTAACTTGGTGTTTATGTGTGTTATTTTCAAATCTCTAATTATGTTTCAAATTCCTTTTTTTAGTTTCTCTTTTATTTTAACAATTGATACCTGAGCAGTGGTGTTTGATTATGTTATGAGAGAGATTCAAAATTGTGTGGGAGCAATGTTAATTGAATAAAGAAAGATCATAAAGTTCATTGGTCATAACTATCAGTTATGGAAGATTCAAATGGAGGACTATTTGTATTAGAAATATGTGTGGTGATCATTATATGGTAAATAAATGGAACTAGTAGCCATGCCAGTTGAAGATTGGTATATTATAGATATAAAAATACTCAGAGCCATATAGATGCGTTTATCCCCTTCTGCAGTGTTTAACATATCTAAGGAAACCACAATTGTTATTTCGTGGGCGTGTTGGGTAAGTGGTATGGAAATCCCTCAACATCGAATAATGTAATTCTAACCTTAGAAGAAATTAAAACCAATATTTGGGTTCTTGATTTGGGAGAACTATTTCATGCCACCTCATGTAAAGAGTTTTTTAAGTTGTAAATCAGTGACTTTGGTAAGATTTTTCTTGGTGATAATAATTCTTATTATGTTATTGGAAAAGGGGATGTTTAGTTAAAACTAAAAAATTAAAATAGATGGTTTCTAAATGATGTTGGACAATCTCCTTAATCAAAATAAAATTTTATGTCAATTGGACAATTGGGTTCTCAAGGGTGTGAAATCACATTTGAACCCAAAAGATGGAAAGTGAAAAAAGGACCTTGATTGGTCAAGGTAGAAAAGTAGGTACCTTGTGTAGACACCTAAAAATGGTTCACACCTATGTGTCCCCTTTTTAACATGTCTTTTATTATGTGTCATTTCTCATTTTATCACTGTTAGTAAATGAATTTGTCTTTCTCAAAATTTATTTCTAATGCTCTATTTCCCTCTATGAAACATTAACCCTTTACTAACAAATGGATTAAACTTAGGTGTTTAACCATTTGAATTATGGTACAGCTCCTAGAAATATTTTCAATGAATTTTTATGCAAAAGAATAATGCATTTCTACAAATATCAAACTTTTGACCTGAAAGTTGGTAAGGCTGAAACAGTAACTCTCATCAATATGATATAATTACTGTGAAATGATAGCAACTGATAAACCTGAAGCTCACAGACTTCAGTGAATAAACACTACACCAATCTAAAACACAACTTTAAATTTAGATTCAAAGAAAAACATAGACATAATTAAGAAATTCCATTCAATGTAGAATACCCCAACATAGATCCACTCAAAAATATAAACCAACAGATCTATACTGATAAGTTTCTTTCATTCACTGATTCAGAAAAACTTAATTCAAGTCCTTATAGAAAATACTAAAACTTCAACTATGCTATTACTTAAGCGTAAAAAAACTAACTAACATCCCCTTCAATAGTTTTTCCTGGCCTTTTTATAGCCATTAATTACAATTATCAAAAACATTAAAGTCTTTGAAACTCCCTGAGTTTTGGATGCAAACTATTTAAGATAACCAGAAAATGCTAAAAATAGTAAACTGAAAAATAACGACCCATAAAGTGTGGAAAAAGACCACCAATCTTGGCTAAGTTGGATGCTTTAGATTCAACTCTGTGATGACCCAGGCACACGTGCCTTCTTCCACTCCTCATCATCCAATGATGCACTGATAACTATAGCATGATACGATAAGTTAATGAGGGTAATTCTTTGTCTGACAACCTTCCTGTCCTTGCAAATTTGATTCAGCCTTGATTTATGAGACTCAAGATGATCTACACAGATGACCAACATAGCTTCAATGTTAGCTATGGAGGTAAGATCTTATGTCGTGAGCTCTTTTCTATCTCTAATAGTCATTATTCCTACCTCCAACTCCTGAACTATCTTCTTCGCTTTCTTTACATCTTGAGTTTCCTCATCTATTAGAATAATGTTCAAGCATTTGAGATCTTTTTGCATGGTGCCGATCAGGCCCTTAAGATCATTGAGTAGGTGAGTCACCCCATCACAACCGTCCTTAATAATTGAGTTTCTCCACTCAATACTTTTCATGAAAACATACAGGACTTCTTCGTTTAGGCCATGAACTAGCTTCTCCAAAAGGAATTTAGGCACCCCGTAATGATCAATCTCTATCAGTTGATCGGCTATACTAGTCCACTTTTCCTTTCCTTCCTCCATTCTGTCAGTTCAGCGAACAGTTCTGAGATGACTTTCATCACAACTCCATGAGTCTCAATTAACTGAGTGACATAGTCACCTCCCCACTGGATCATGCTCGCAACCCATTTATTAAAAACTTCTACTACCATTTTATTTCTCTGAATCTAGTCCAACATTTTACAAACTTCAGGCGAATGGGGGTCAAATGTATGAGGCACCTGAGCTAATGGAAGTGGATTGGGCTCTTGTACTGCTTCAATGAACTTAGTCAATCTTTGTATGGTTGCCTTCAGTTCTTTCTTGTCCTTCTCATCCTTGAAGGTCCTATGTAATATCTTTCGTGTAGAAGATTCCAAGTGCTTCACATCTGCCACCCTACTTGCCAACCCTAAGTCTATCCTTTCAATAGTGAAGTCTTCAACCAAAGCTTCAAAAACCTATTTATCAGACTTAGGTATTGCCCTTTCTGCTATCCACCTTCTAGTTTTCTCATCTACATCAATCATTGATTCCATCTTAATTCTCTTAGGCTTCATTGTAGCCCCTAAGCACTTACTTACTGGAAGAGTTATCGGTAAGACATTCATTTTCTTTTTGTTAATAGAACTTCCTAACCAATTGAGAGTAGGAGATGGAGTCTGCAAAGTGTCACTTACTACGGTTGTTGAGGGTTCCTCTGAATCTGGCTGATTGCTCTTTGGGGTCATTTTATCTCCCTCCACATTATCTGAACCAATTTTCTCTGTCATTTGAGTGTCCATGAGATCAAGATCTATGATCTCCTTTTCATTAACCAACTTATTACTTTCTTTACCAACTCTCCCTCTTAAGTTTCTTCTTACTAGTGAGGAGCCAGGGGAAGCTTGTTTCACCAGGTCAGCTAAAGACTTCTTCTTATTTCTAGTACTTGCAAAGGAAATATTTTTGTCAGCAGTAACAATGGGTTTGACAATATTTTTAGCATGTGCAGCTCTTATGGGATTATGTCTTCTTAAAACAGGGGGCCTCTTACTATTAACCCATTTCTCAGTTCTCTTAATCACATTGAGAGTCTTAATTATTAGGCTCTCTCTCTCTCATCAATACCCCAATCTATTTCATGGAGTGGTGTACCCCTAACTTTGGTTTTGTATTGCTCATCAATTACCTCTCCACCATCATCTTCATCTATTGTCGAGATGTCAATTTGAATATTTAGGGTAATAATTTTTCCTAAGGTAAACCTAGACCAGGTCCTTTTTCTCACTTCAAAATCATCTGCACAGCCCTCCCAGTAATCCTCTATTTGAGGAATGTGTTGAAATTCAGAGGGCAAGTTAAAATGTTGAGCAACGTATCCCCTACTATCAAAATCCTTTCTGAGTGCAAACGTCTTCAAATTCAATTTCCTTAACTCATGCTCTAAATTTAGGGCATCTGAAGATGTTTTGCAAGTATAATACCCCAATTCAATTAGGAAACTGGATTTTTCTCTACCCTTCCTTTCCTTAACCCCTTTATGCACATACGCCAATTGGTGAGCTACTTCTACAATGATTAAACTGTCAAAAGCATATCTGGGTAATTTAAAAGGTTCTCCTTCGAAACCACCCACTCTGAGATACGTGAATCTTCTAAACTAGATGAAGAAACTTACATAAGTATTGACGAAGGTTTTTTCCTCTTCTAATATTCTTTGCTTAGTGTTCCCTTGCAGTTCATATGCCAACCTTCCAAAGAAAATTCTATTAACTTTCAGAAAACTATCAACATGAAATTCTTTTTGCAGGTGAGGGTAGTAATCATAAACCTTCATATTTGGGAGAGGTTGCTCATGGAAAAGGCCTTTCCACTCTTTGGTACAAGCCAAAATTTAGAATAAGTAGGAGGACATATGAAAGCTACTACTAGTTGGAAAATTTTCCAACTGATGATTGAGTTCATCAACAATAGTTTCAACCCAGTCTATATATTTTTCCCCTCCGAGAGTGACCTGGATATAGAAGTACATCCATTCATGCCAATAGTATGCATGTGGTTTCCTTTAATTCTATTGAGCATTATAACTAGATCATCTACTTCAGGCTTAAAATGATCTATAGTGAGTGGCTTTGGGAGCCAGGACCCTCCTTTTTGAGCTTTAAGCAACTAGTATTGGTCTATTCCATTCTAGTAGACTTGTCTCTTAGTGGTGAAGACTATCTAAGATGAGGGGATATTCCACCCTTCATATGGGTCTCTTTCTAGAATTCATATGGCCTTTTGAATGACATCTCTACTTATGTAAACTAGTGAACTCCCATCAACCTTCTTGATACACTTCTCCTCAAAACTATATCTTTTTGCACATTCGACAACCAGCTCTTGACAAGGGGCTACTATAGGGAAAGTAGCTGCATCAGCCAGACCACTCTGAATGGTTTTTTCTAACATAGAACTTGGAATGGGTTTTTTGACTTGGTTCATAATGTCCTCTAAGGCTCTGGTTTTAATCAAGGTGTCTTCACAGTCGGGTAAGGAGCACATTAAAGGAGAGGTATTTTTGAAATTTGGAATTGGGTTCTTCATTTTTGGCTCTCAAGCTAGTAAAAAAATAGGGAGACACAATAATTTCAAAGGAATTCAAGTTTGACAAATGAAAGAGCTTTAACTAAAATAATGGAGGCCAACAAAGAGACTCACCTGGTTTTTATGCAATGAAATAAGCTCTGGGATGAGGAGAGGATACCTTCTTCCGCGCTAACTGCATGAGATGTCTTGAGCATTATGAATAAAATAGGCTAAGCTTTTCAATTTACCATAAAATAGTTTACAAAATCTTGGGAGATTCACAATAATGGTGAAATTATGTCACACAAGGTTCAATTAATGATCACCAGGTAACTCGCACCACCTTAAGCATTGATTATTGTACTTTCCCAGACTGAAGTGACACTTAAATGTCTTTTTGATTAATTACAATATCCTTACCATGTGTGGAATTCATAATCAATCACCAACTGTCCTTTATGTCAAATCACCCCTTTGCATTTTCGCAACTTACAGGCACACATTGAACCTCGAACCTTGAACTACGAGAGTTCATGGTTCAAGTTCAATGAGAAGGCGGAAGGACTCTCCTTTGGCATGATTATAAAATAAAGAAAAAACAAAAGCAACAAGGAAGAAAGAAAAGCAAAGCGCTCTCCAAAAAGGGAATGTCCCTTGTACTTTGAATCTTGAACTAGGAGAGTTAACAGTTCACAGGTCATTGGATGAGTGTGCGCTGCAAAGATGAAACGTCGCTAAGTTTGTAAACAAAGAGGAAAATCATACCAAAGGATGTTATTAAACATTAAATCTTGAACTATAAGAGTTCAAGGTTCAAGTTCAACCGACAGGGTGTATATGCAAAGGATTGAAACTTTAAGTGAACAACACCTTTTTAAAATTATGGGGTGATTTTGGGAAAATTAGAGCCTGAGGAAATTAAACAAAATATATTGATAACAATGTCTCCAACTAGGGACGAGACCACTTGAGGGAAAAGGATGAACCTTTAGCTTTTGTTTCATAGACCAAGAAAAACTTAGAACAGAAAAGAAAGGGAACAAGCCAAGAAAAAGGAAAGACATAAAACAACACAACAAAAAGGTATGTACAGGAAATAAGACTAAACCTGCTTAGAGTTTATACAACTTGAGGTCCTGACCATTAAAGGTCAGAGGCAAAATAGTACCATCCAAATGTTCTAGTTTGAAGGAATTACCTCCCAATACTTTACTAATGATGAATAGGCCCTTCCAATGTGAATCAAACTTTCCATGGGCACCCTTGGGTTCTCGTCTCTTGTGCCATAACAACACTTGATCTCCCTCCATAAAATTTTGAGGTCTGGCTTTCTGATCAAAAATTTTCTTGACCCGAGCTTGATGTGAGTCTATTTGACTTACCATTTCTTCTCTTTCTTACTATATTTTATTGAGGTACAAAGTTCATTTCTCAAGAGCATCCTAGTAAACCTGATCTTCAATTATCTTCTGCAGTTTCACAGTAGCTAACTTCAGAGGTAATAAAAGCTGAGCTTCAACACCATAAACCAATTCAAAGGGTGACATGCCAATTGTTCTTTTTGGAGATGTTCAATCAGCCCAAAGAGCTTCAAACAATTTCTTATGCCAATCCTTAGCATTGTCACATACTAGCTTCCTCATTATTCTGATCAAGTTCTTATTACTTGATTCCTCCTGTCCATTTCCCTGCAGATAGTAGTCGGATCCATGGGATAGATAGATACCATGATCATAGAAGAATAACTTTAACTCATGAGAAGAGAAATTGGTAGCTTTATCTATAACCAATTTGGTAGGAACTCCAAACCTAACAAGAATGTAATTTTTAACAAACTCGCACACTACCTCAGATGTGGTCTTCTTAACTAGGACCACCTCCACCCATTTCGTGAAATAGTTTGTTGCAGTAAGAATGTGGGTGTGTCTAGCACTAGAGGGAGGGTTGATTGGTCTGATGAAGTCTAGCCCCCATTGCTCAAAAGGTTCTTCTATGATCACTGGTCTTAAAGGGAGAGCTGCTAACTGTGGCTTTCCATCGAATATCTTACATTTTTCACAACTTGCAACCCACTTATAAGCATCACCAAACATTCCTGGCTAGTAATAACAATTCCTAAGAATTTTAAAAGTGGTTACTGTGGAAGAGAAATGACCACCGCATGCCTCATTATGAAACTTTCTGAGCAATTTTTCTTGTTGTTCTTTGTCAACACACCTCAATAAGGCTCCATCTAAACCTTTTTTATATAGTATGTCATCAACAATAACATACTTTACAGCTTTTAGCCTAAGGTTCCTTCTTTCCTTCGAGGTTAAATGAGGAGGACAGTCTCCATAAGTAAGGTAGAATGCCACATCTGAAAACCAAGGATTGTGTAGACTGACAAAAAGAACAGAGGGCATGTTACTATCAGGATCTTGCTCGGACATAAGTTTACACAATCCTTGTCCCCAGACCAACTTTGTAGGATGAATCTCTAGTCAAACTCTTGAATCCTAGAGATCCACGTTGCTCGGTTGTTCATCCTAAACTCTTTTTGAGTTAGGACATCTTTGACAGCAGAAGTGGGGACAAAAACAACTGAGTGAGAGTGCAAAATATAGAACCTGGAAGATTTTACTACTTTAACCACTGCATATGCATGCTTCTCGACTAGTGGATAGTTTAACTCATGCTTCTTGAGAGGGACACTCATAAAGGCAATAGGCACCTCCTCTTCCTTGTCATTTTTTTGCAATAATATCCCAGACACTGTATGTTCTGAGGCATAACGGTGTATTATGAAGTCCTTCTTGTAATCTGGGTTTATTAGTGTGGGAGCTTCCGCTATAGCTTTCTTGATGTCATCAAATGCTTTGATAGCTTCCATGCTCCATTTGAATGGATTCTTCTCACTCATGAGACTCACCATATGTTTAGTTGTCTCAGCAAAATCTGGAACAAACCTTCTGAGGAAGTTGGTTTTCCCAAAGAAAGATTTAACCCCAGTCCTATTTGAAGGTAAACCAAGCTACTAGATTTCTTTAACTCTTTTTGGATTAATCTTGATCCCTTCTTTTGACACAATGTGTCCTAACAACTTCCCTTCTGTGACTGCAAAGACAGATTTTTGGGGGTTTAAGGAGATGCCATTTTCTCTGCATCTCTATAGAACTTATCTTAAATCCTTTAGATGATTTCTATGCCTCTTGGAAAACACCGTCAGATCATCAAGATAAACAACTATCACCTTATTTAGCATATGACTAAAAGAAGAATTCATTGCACGTTGAAACGTGGCACCCGCATTTATCAAGCCAAAATGCATTCTGTTGTAAGCATATGTACCCCATGGGGTGGTAAAAGTTGTTTTATGTTGATCCTGATTAGCCACCTTAATTTGGTTGTAACCAAAGAAGCCATCCAGCATGGACATCATCTCTAAACCTGCCAAAGTCTGTAGAATATGGTCCATAACAGGGAGTCCATAGTTATATTTTAGGCTACATTGGTTCAAGTTCTTGAAATCTACGCAAATCTTGATCTCACCATTTTTCTTCCTAATAGGAACTATATTCACAATCCAGGTGGAATGATGAATAGGGTAAATGATACGAGCTTGAAGCATCTTTTCTACTTCCTTCTGAATTGCTTCAGAAACCTTTGGATTATAATTTCTTAATTTTTCCCTAAAAGGTGAAGTACCTAGTTTGAGAGGAATCTGGTGCTGGAACTTTCCTCCTTTGAAGTTTTTTAAATCATGGTAGGACCAAGAAAAGGTATCTTGATACTCCTTCAATAGATTAACAAATCTATGCTTCTCATCTGAAGTACAACATCTACCTAGATTTACACATTTAGGTTCTTCGTTCTCCCCTATGTTTACCTTCTCATAGTCACTTTGATTTATATCCCCTTGTGGTAGAGATGGAGATTTCAGAGCATCATATCTATCAAATTGACTTTCAAGAGAGACAAGTCCCTTAGGAATGCAGTTCCCTTTCAATTGAAATATTCCTTCATCTATTACACTATCTGGGCAAAACTCATCACATGTTGATGAAGACCCTTCAAAGAAGGTAGTGCTAAAAACTTCTACCAACTGCAAGAATTTATCAATTTGTTTATCATCTTGAAAGACCTGCCAATGCTCAACATTATTTTGGACTTTCGGTCTGTACACCATTTCAATTTTATATGAACTTTGCTTAAAATCTGAATGTGGCAACAACAGGGAAGAAGAAAATGCTAGAGAATATGCTCAGCTATTTTGCTCTCTGGGAACAGCTTCTATAGAGAAAGCTTCAAGCTCCTCAATCTCATCCCAAACATGATTTCTATAGTGTTTGAGTCTTTCATTTTTTGTTGAATACATTCCTCTTACTTTTCTGACAACAAGTTCTGCATCTCCTCTTTCTCTGAGTACTTTGATATCCATCTTCTTCGCTTCGTCAATACCAAGCAAGAGAGACTCAAATTCTGCAGTGTTGTTCATGTTGTCAAATTCTAGCTTAAAAGCTCATGGGAAGAAATCTCCTTCAAGTGATATCAATATGAATCCTGCTCCAGAACCAACAGAAACACAGCTGCCATCAAACTCCAAAGTCCAAAGACCATCAGACTTATTTGTTGACACTTCTTCACTCATGTCTGGTGTGGATGAGATCATATAATTTCCAAACTCAGACTCTTGGTAGAGTATCTAAGACTTGGGATCCTCATATGGGAATAACGTGTATTTTGACTTTCCCTCTAGTTGTAAAGACAACCCTTTTATCTCCAACTAGAATGATTGCTTGAGACCAATCAAGTTTGATCTCTCCTCCAAGATCCTAATAGAAAGTCCTGCTCAGCAGCATACCATAGCTGGCTAGAATATCAGCTACAAGTATAGTCAGTTTAATCTTCTTACTGGGGTATGTTGCAAGGGCTACTTGGGCATCTTTGATCTATCCAACTAAGGGGACTTGTTTTTCATCTAGGGCATAGCATTGACCAAAGGTTGTAGTGAGGGGAAGATCTAGAGCTTTGGCAACTGAAGTAGGTATAATATTGTCAGATGCCCCTGAGTCAATAACATAGTTTTTCAACTTAAAGTCAAGGATAAACAAAGACAAATAGAATGGCTCTAGTTTTAATCCTACAGGAGGACTCTTATCTTGTGGAGGATTTTTATCTTTGGCAGCTTGGGTTTCTACAGTGGCTTGTTTTGAGAAAGCAGCATTAGTAGTCTCATTAGCATTCTTATTTGTAGGAGGTTGACCTGATTTAACATGTTTGACAAGTCTTTCCAACTCCTTTGGGTTCATTCTAAGATATTCAACAGGGGAAACTTGAATCTTAGAACTTTCACAGAAATTGACTATATCAAAAGAATTAGGATTATTTTTCTTCGATGATTCATCTTCTTTAGAAAAAGAGATTTTAAAAGTTGATGACTTTTGTGAAAATTCTTTACCTTTGTCCCACCGTTGTGATGTTGATGGTGTATCATTGGCTTAATAATTGCGATAACTTCTAGTCAGCATGGTACATGCAAGGTCTTGTAAAGTTGCCATAATACTTCCTCCTCGCTTAGAGTGGGACTCGTATTCTATGTAACGATTTATGGAGCCACCAGGTAATTGAGGACTCATTGCATCATAAGGTGATTCTTCTATCAATTCTCGGTTCACATGCATTTGCATTGATCAGATCATTTATGGACATGAGGTACCATCATGATCATCTGTAAGGTGGAAGGTACACATATTAGCTCTTCTAGGAGGAGCTTCCAGCAAATTCTTATCAGTCGGAGGATAATTTTGAGATCTATGACTAGGTCCAACTTGTTCAAGCATTCCTCTAGGGATATCTCAATACAAAGGAGGAGGATTAGTATTTCCTTTAGGAAGCTGCCTCTTGAGGGTAATCACATCATTTACTAATCTTTGCAGCATAGGATCAGAAGAGGATGTATTTTGTGCATTGGGTACTTGGACATCCTTTCTCCACTTCCTTGCAGTGATTAGATCATCTTCCAGCTCAGTGGCTTAACTCTGAGCAGTTGCCAAGTCGACTGGTCTATTCCTCCTAAGATGAAAACCGATATCCAGGGGCATCAAATTTATAAAGAAACACTATTAATTTTTAGGGGTGGGCCTTTTTGCTACAGGAATTTTATGAATGACCTTGTTATACCGAGCCACATAATCTCTCATGGGCTCATGGATCTCCTTTTTCATCTGTGTGAGTTGAGCTAATAGAGAATGCTCATCATCTGCACTTTTGAAGTGGCCTTTAAATGTAGTTTTCATGGAATTCCAATCGGTTATGGAACCTGCAAGAAGGCTAAAATGCCAGTGGCTACATTAAAGGAATTGTAATGTTCTTCTACAGCTACTTTTCCATCCCCAGAAAACCTTGGAAGAACATCTTTGGCTCCCTTAGGAAGAGCATGATGAGTTGGTAGAGCTAGAGGACCAACTGCATTACCCCATGGTTGAGCCATAATGACTTTTGGAAAAATAGTCAATAGAGGAGGGGCTTGAATACCTGATAAGGTTAAGGCTTTCCAATCATAGGTCTTGGTAGATGAACGAAAAGATTCTTTAGGAGGAGAAGAGGGTCTACTTTGAGCCTTTTTCTTGGAGGGGAAAACTCTTGTGATTTCAAGATTTCTCAATTCTTCAAAAATACTGTCAAAAATACCTGCCTCTCATTGAGACCTGGTGTAAGGTCTGGACTCCAGCTTAGCAGTTATATGGTCTCTGAATTTCTCTATCAACTACTGCAGCTTCTCGAACTATGGGGAGACCTCTCAACCATTCACCGATCTCTTCCGCTTCTTCTAACACCAATTGAACTTGCTGATATTGTTCGTTACTTGTTTTTACTTTCCAAGCCAAGTTGTTTAGGTCTGCAATAATGTCCTCTTGAGTGTCATGAAAGTCTAGACCAGGTTGTAAGATTGGGGGAAGTTCAACTTGACCAGGTATTCTATCAGCAGGTAATACCATGATTACACATTAAACCAAGCAAAGACACTGGCTTACTAATTCCCTCCCCAACAGAGTTGCCAAAAACTGTTAGTAAATGAATTTATCTTTCTCAAAATTTATTTCTAATGCTTTATTGCCTGCTATGAAACATTAACCCTTTACTAAAAAATAGATTAAACTTAGGTGTTTAACCCTCTGAATTATGGTATAGCTCCCATAAATATTTTCAATAAATTTTTATGCAAAAGAATAAGGCATTTCTGCAAATATCAAACTTTTGACCTGAAAGTTGGTAAGGCTAAAATAGTAACTCTCATCAATATGATGTAATTACTATGAAATGATAGCAACTGATAAACCTGAAGCTCACAGACTTCAGTGAATAAACACTACACCAATCTAAAACACAACTTTAAATTTAGATTCAAAGAAAAATATAGACATTCAATTAAGAAATTCCATTCAATGTAGAATACCCCAACAAAGATGCACTAAAAAATATAAACCAAAAAATCTATACTGATAAGTTTCTTTCATTCACTAATTCAGAAAAAATTAATTCAAGTCCTTATAGAAAATACTAAAACTTCAACTATGCTATTACTTAAGCATAAATAAACTAACTAACATCACCTTCAATAGTTTTTCCTAGCCTTTTTATAGCCATTAATTACAATTATCAAAAATATTAAAGTCTTTGAAACTCCCCGAGTTTTGGATGCAAACTGTTTAAGATAACTAGAAAATTCTAAAAATAGTAAACTAAAAAATTGAAAAACAACGACCCATAAAGTGTGGAGAAAGACCACCAATCTCAGTTGAGCTGGAAGCTTTATATTCAACTCTGTGATGACCTGGGTGCACGTGTTTGCTTCCACTCCTCATGAGCCAATGACGCGCTGATAACTGTAGCATGATACGACAGGCTAATGAGGACAATTCTTTGTCTGAGAATCTTCCTGTCCCTACAAATTTGATTCAGCCTTGATTTATGAGACTCAAGATGATCTACATAGATGACCAGCATAGCTTCATTGTTAGCTATGGAGGTAAGATCCTCTATCGTGAGCTCTTTGCTATCTCTAATAGCCATTATTCCTACGTCCAACTCCTGAACTATCTTCTCCACTTTCATTACATCTTGAGTTTCCTCATCTATTAGAACAATGTTCAGGCATTTGAGATCTTTTTGCATGGTGTCGATCAGGCCCTTAAGATTATTGAGTAGGCAAGTCACCCCATCACAACCATCCTTAATAATTGAGTTTCTCCACTCAACAATCTTCATGGAAACATACATGACTTCTTCATTTAGGCCATGAACTGGCTTCTCCAAAAGGAATTTAGGCACCCTGTAATGATCAATCTCTATCAGCTAATCAGCTATACCAGTCCACTTTTTCCTTTCCTTCCTCCAATCTGTCAGTTCAGCCAACAGTTCTAAGATGACTTTCATCACAACTCCATGAGTCTCAATTAACTGAGTGACATAGTCACCTCCCTACTGGATCATGCTCGTGACCCATTTATTAAAAACTTCTACTACCATTTTATTTCTCTGAATTTGGTCCAGTGTTTTACAGACTTCAGGAGAACAGGGGTCAAATGTATGAGGCACCTGAGCTAATGGAAGTGGACTGGGCTCTTGTACTGCTTCAATGAACTCAATCAATCTTTGTATGGTTGCCTTTAGTTCTTTCTTATCCTTCTCATCCTTGAAGGTCCTACGTAATATCTTCTGTGTAGAAGATTCCAGGTGCTTCACATCTGCCACCCTACTTGCCACCCCTAAGTATATCCTTTCAATAGTGAAGTCTTCAACCGAAGCTTAAGAAACCTATTTATCAGACTTAGGTATTGCCCTTTCTGTTATCCACCTTCCAGTTTTCTCATCTACATCAATCATTGATTCCATCTTAATTCTCTTAGGCTTCACTGTAGCCCCTAAGCACTTACTAACCATGTCTTCTACTGGAAGAGTTATTGGTAAAACATTCCTTTTCTTGTTGTTAATAGAACTTCCTAACCAACTGAGAGTAGGAGATGGAGTCTGCAAAATGTCACTTACTACAGTTGTTGAGGGTTCCTCTAAATTTGGCCGATTACTCTTTGGGGTCATTGTATCTCCCTCCACATTATCTAAACCAATTTGCTCTGTCATTTGAGTGTCCATGAGATCAAGATCTATGATCTCCTTTTCATTAACCAGCTTATTAATTTCTTTACCAACTCTCCCTCTTAAGTTTCTTCTTACTGGTGAGGAGCCAGGGGAAGCTTGTTTCACTAGGTCAGTTGAAGACTTCTTATTTCTAGTACCTACAAGGGAAATATTTTTGCCAATAGTAACAATGGGTTTGACAATATTTTCAGCATGTGCAGCTCTTCTGGGATTATGTCTTCTTAAAACAAGGGGCCTCTTACTATTAACCCATTTCTCAGTTCTCTTAATCACATTGAGAGTCTTAATTATTAGGCTCTCTCTCTCATCAATACCCCAATCTATTTCACGAAGTGGTGTACCCCTAACTCTGGTTTCGTACTACTCATCAATTACCTCTGCACCATCATCTTCATCTATTGACGAGATGTCAATTTGAATATTTAGGGTAACAATTTGTCCTAAGGTAAACCTAGACCTGGTCCTTCTTCTCACTTCAAAATCATCTGCACAGCCCTCCCAGTAATCCTCTATTTGAGGAATATGTTGAAATTCAGAGGGCAAGTTGAAATGTTGAGCAGCGTATCCCCTACTATCAAAATCCTTTCTGAGTGCAAATGTCTTCAAATTCAATTTCCTTAACTCATGCTCTAAATTTAGGGCATCTGAAGATGTTTTGCAAGGATAATACCCCAATTCAATTGGGAAACTAGATTTTTCTCTACCCTTCCTTTCATTAACCCTTTTATGCACATACACCAGTTGGCGAGCTACTTCTGCAATGATTAAACTATCAAAAGCATATCTGGGTGTATAGGATAAAATATGGATGGGGTCCTAGAACAACGGTTTGCACATAAAAGAGACCCCAAAACCAATATTTACACTTACATTTGAATTGTATTGATATGGAAAGTAAATGTAGATGACTAATGTTGAAATGAAGAGATAAAGGTACTTACCTCCGAAAAAGAACCTGCTGAAAACCCTGTCAAACAATCTCATAAATTGTTGATTCTGTTATCTTCAACCGAAACTGCGTGATCTACAAAACCCATAAATCTTTTCCAATTCTGAGGGTGGTCATCTTTGACCCTCATAAAAGCTCAAAGGCTACATTTTTTGTTTGAAGGTTGATTCTGACTTTGTTCGCAGATCCCGGAAGTTCACCGAAAAGGGTATCCAAATCTATTCTCAAATCCGAAATTCCGCACCTGCACCTACAAGAAAAAGAGGGTTTTTTTTGTTTTTTTGAGGGGTTTGCCTTGATCAAACCCCAATTTGTAATTAACCTTAATATTGAAATTGAAATGGAGAATGCTAGAAAGTAGTAGTAGTAGATCTAACAATGAAGCTATGACATTCAATAGATATGCAATTGTATTTGAAATGTAATCAAATATGTTAATATGAAAGCTTGGACATAACATCAACAAATGTAAATCAAACCTCCATGATTGTATGCTCGGAATCCACCTTGAGGGAAGGATGAATGGATCTTGAAGATGAACAAAAGGATCTCGAAGGAAGATCATACCATCATGATGGCTAGATCTAGGGTTTGAATGATGAATCTTGAATGCTTGAACCAAATCCCTTCAATGGCTTGAATGATTGAATCCTTGATCTTCAATGGAGAACTTGGATGGAGAAGAGGAATTGAATGCTTGAATGGATGCTTGCTTTATCACCTTAAGAGCTTGAGAGAGGAGATTGCAAACTTGATGCCTTGATCATGAAATTGCTTGGAAACTTGATTGAGAAAATGAGAGAAGAAGGTCTCCTTTTATAGTGATCTAGAGCACAAACCTCTAGAGAAGGCCAACATTGAGGAATTAAATCCCAATTAACCTTAACCCCTAGAAATGGTCCCATAATTCAAATTTCACCTTGAATTATGGTCCAATCACAATAACCAACTAAGGAGGGAAAACAATTAAATGAATTTCGAATTAAAACCTTTTCACACTCGGATCCGAGGGCTCGACATTGATTTCGGGTCCCTTCAAGACCAAATTTGAGAAAGGGGCATAGATTCCAGAGAAGGTAAAAAATGAGCTCAATCTTGACCTAGTCAAGGTTGAGCTCAATCCTGACCTAGTCAGGATCAACCTCGATGACCCTATGGGCCCAGATCCAACCAAAATCAAGACAGGAGGTCCCGGGGATGTTCGGAGACCTAAAAATGAGACCAGCATGGGACAGAATGCCAGGGATAGGCATAAAATTCTATGATGACTATGATGAAGGCTAGGAGGACCTATTTGTAAGTCCTACCTAGAAAGTAGAGCCCTGGAAGAGGGAAATTAAGGAGAATCCTTGGGATCCTAACCCTAATTTCACCTAGAATGAAGAAGATAAGTGCAGAAAAGAAGTGGAAAGTGGGGAGAAAGCCAGATAAAAGTGAAAATCAATTCAAGGCATTCGAAATGACCCCAAAACACTTACTTGGAGGGATAAACACTCTTAACATGGAAGTGCTTCCATTTTAAGACAATACATTAAGCCCCCACTTTAGCAAGAGTATGGACTCGATGCAAAATCTTGGTAAAGGATAAGAAAGAAGAGATCCAAGTGGGTTCACAAAAAGATAAAATAACACTTAGCCAAGGACACAAGCCCCCAGACTAAGGATTCTAACCTCAACATACATGCATGAGGGTGCCAAAAGAACAAGGGTTAGTACAAACAACTCAAATCCATTAGCATAAGAAACCTTGCTAAGAAATATTTCTCATACTAATATCATATTTGGAAAACTATCATAAAAGCATAAATTATTACATAAGAAAGACAAGAGAAACACTATAAATAACATAGCTTCATGATCCTGTCCTACTAGCATGAAAATGAAAAGAGAGAGAAGAAAAAGAGTGATTACCTCGCCTAGTAAGATGCCCACCTTACCATGAATCATCTTGGAGGGAGAGCCCAATAGGTTCACCCATAAATTGTGCTTGCAATTGTAATGCATCTTATGATGGCTTTTGGAATATCCATAGATCCACCTTCTTGTATCACTATGAATATGAAATGCATGTCTCCTCAGGATTTAGCAACTTATGTGCGTTACCTTCGAAAGATTTAGCATATGAATGCGTGTCTTTTCAGGATTTAGCAACTTATGTGAGTTACCTTCCAAGATTTATCATATTTTAAATTGGAAATGTGTGTCCCTTCAAGATTTAGCAACTTATGTGTGTTACCTTCAAAGGATTTAGCATATTGAAAATTTTGAAAAATGCATGTCTCCTTGGGATTTAGCAACTTATGTGCGTTACCTTCCAAGATTTAGCATGTAAAAATAAAAAACTATAGTACATGGGAGGCCCTATATATGCCCCCTTCCTTAATATGGCAAAAACATACTATTTTGACATGTTAAGGAAAGAAAAGAACAAGGATAAATCCTTCTTCAGCATCAAGACAATATCCACAAACAACACCTAGTCCAAGCCAAGAAGGTCACAACTCCTATGAGGCCATGGAAAGGACAAATGTAAAGAGATATCATGCAAGAAGTGAAAAGAAAGTAACCCTTGTGAGGGATAGCACACTATTCAGTTTCCAAGGTCAGAGATATATCAACCATGGAAACCCAATATCAAACAACAAAAGAGGTTGTTATCAAGGACATAGATCCTCAATGCAAACCAAAATTTTCATGTATGATTGGATATCACATAATAGATAGATACTGCTTACCCAAGGAAAGAGTGGCATCTCGAAAAGATAGAAAAGAAGGAGATGGCATCCTTGCCCCCCAAGTGTAGGAACAAAGATGGAAGAGGATACCTACTTCACAATGCAAGGAGATATCATGTTTAGCAACAATGTATACCATATTCTTAATGAGGGATATTGACCCCTACATCCAAGAGTATAGATAATTGTGAAAAGGATATGTCACTCATGGAAAAGGATCCTCAACGAAAGAGATCTTATCAACAAGACCCCCACTAAAGAGGAGTGCTTTAAATAAAATATCATCTTTCAAAAGGTAGGAACAAAGATTCAATCATCAAGCCCCCTGCAAAACAAGAGGAAGAGGAATCTTTGGAATGAGGGAAACAACTCTAACACTAAATAAAGAGTAAGAATTTATAAAGAACATAATTTGCAACATAGAGAAGAAGTGATGACTTAGGACAAGAACTTCTCATATAAGAAGGTTATCCATAGTCAAAACATCTGTCAATATGATGAAATAATATTGCAATATAAATAAATACCACTAAGCTAAGGAAAGCAGTTCCCTAGACAAAGAGATGGAAGGAAGAACCTTTCCCCCCAGGGATGAAATCAAGGGATACCTTTGCAAAACATGTCTTAGAAAAGATATCTTGAATAATAGAAGAGAGCAATAGATGAAAAACTATCATAATACAAACCATTGAGATAAATGAAAGAATAACCAATTAAGCTCGAAGCAAGAACATAATGGATTCTAAAAGATAGGAATAAATATACCTCTTGCCCCCCAGTCTAGAGGAGAAAAGATCTACGTTATATCAGAGTGAGGAGTAAAATTATGAAGAAATCTCAAAGGGGAAGTTTCTTTTCTTTTATCTGTATGGATCGGATAATAAGGAGAAGGTACTTTGAAGAATCTCTGCACATCATGAACCATATTTTGAACCTCAACATAAGTGTAGGAAGAAATAGGAATAGAAGATGGAGAATTAGGAATCGGATTAGGAAGATTAGGAACACTGGTAAAAGTGTAGGAAGTGATATGAATGGAAGACACCACATAAGGAACACTTGGAACCACAATTGGAAAAGGGTTTAAATAGATATAAGTAATACTATGGTAAGAAGGCTATGAGGTAGGATCTTGTTTTCCCATAAGATCACCACTAAGAGGAAGAGCATTAAGGGAATTCATATCTTTCTCTATTAATGCCTCATCACTAGAAGGAATCCTAAATGGAGGTGAGGGATTTATAATGTCATCTTCTTTCTCATAAGGGAAGTGTGTTTTAGAGAATATGTCATCCTTTTGTATCAAAAATTCTTCACAAGGAAGGGATAAATCAATGTCTTTATCCAAGGGTTCATCCCAAAAAGTAGAATTATCCACAATGGCTTTATGAGGAAGAGAGTAATCAACATCCAAATCCAAAGGTTCATCCCAAATAGGAGGATTATCCACAATGGTTTCATGAGGAAGGGAGTAATCAACATCTAAATCCAAAGGTTCATCCCATATAGGAGGACTATCCACAATGGTTTCATGAGGAAGAGAGTAATCAACATCGAAATTCAAAGGTTCATCCCAAATAGGAGGATTATCATCCCTATCCATAAAGTGTATTGTAGGAGTGTCATAAGTCATTAAAGCTTGATCCCTAAAGGGCAAAGAAGGTAAATTGTATTGTAAACTAGGCTCATAGAAAAGACATAGATTAGGAGAAGAATTAACATCAATCCCTAACTCATCTTTGTAAAGGTCAATTGAAGAGGTTGTGGAGGAGGGTGAAATAGCAATAGGATCAATGGAGATCTCATTCAAACAATTTTCATCCTCACTTCCATGTACCTCATTAAGGGATCTATCATCTTGAACAACAAAAGCCTCATCAAAGTACTCAAAACAAGAATCATACATGTTGAATATTAAAAGCATGAAAATGTAAATGTTTTTATATTTTTAAAGAAATTTTGCAATTTTTTTGGATTTTTGAGATATAAATGCAAGGGCATAAAAGAAACCTAATCTTAATGCAAGAAAACAAATGATCTAACACCAAAAAGAAAGAGAGTAAGTATGTCAGGTTCACCAAAATGTATAGGATGAAATATGGATGGGGTCCTAGAACAATGGTTTGCACATAAAAGAGACCCCAAAACCAATATTTTACACTTACATTTGAATTTTATTGATATGGAAAGTAAATGTAGATGACTAATGTTGAAATGAAGAGATAAAGGTACTTACCTCTGAAAAAGAACCTACTGAAAACCTTGTCAAACAGTCTCAAAAATTGTTGATTTCTACGATCTTCAACTGAAACTGCGTGATTTACAAAACCCATAAATCTTTTCCAATTCTGAGGGAGGTCATCTTTGACCCTCATAAAATTTCAAAGGCTACATTTTTCGTTTGAAGGTCGATTCTGACTTTGTTCACATATCCCAGAAGTTCACCGAAAAGGGTATCCAAATCTATTCTTAGATCTAAAATTATGCACCTGCACCTGCAAGAAAAAGAGGGTTTTTGTTGTTTGTTTGAGGGTTTTGCCTTGGTCAAACCCCGATTTGGAATTAACCTTAATATTTAAATTGAAGTGGAGAATGCTAGAAAGTAGTAGAAGTAGATCTAACAATGAAGCTATGACATTCAATAGATATGTAATTGTATTTGAAATGTAATCAAATATGTTAATATGAAAGCTTGGACATAACATGAACAAATGTAAATCAAACCTCCATGATTGTATGTTTGGAATCCACCTTGAGGGAATGATGAATGGATCTTGAAGATGAACAAAAGGATCTTGAAGGAAGATCACACCATCATGATGGCTAGATCTAGGGTTTGAATGATGAATCTTGAATGCTTGAACCAAATCCCTTCAATGGCTTGAATGCTTGAATCCTTGATCTTCAATGGAGAACTTGGATGGAGAAGAGGAATTGAATGCTTGAATGGATGCTTGCTTTATCACCTTAAGATCTTGAGAGAGGAGATTTCAAACTTGATGCCTTGATCATGAAATTGCTTGGAAACTTGATTGAGAAAATGAGAGAGGAAGGCCTCCTTTTATAGTGATCTAGGACACAAACCTCTAGAGAAGGCCGGCATTGAGGAATTAAATCCCAATTAACCTTAACCCCTAGAAATGGGCCCATAATTCAAATTTCACCTTGAATTATGGTCCAATCACAATAACCAACTAAGGAGGGAAAACAATTAAATGAATTTCAAATTAAAACCTTTTCGCACTTGGATCTGAGGGCTCGACATTGATTTCGAGGCCCGTCAGGACCAAATTTGAGAAAGGGGCACAAATTCAAAAGAAGGTAAAAAATGAGCTTGATCCTGACCTAGTCAGGTATGAGCTCAATCTTGACCTAGTCAAGATCAACCTCGACTTTGACCCTATGGGCCAAGATCCAACCAAAATCAGGACAGGAGGTCCTGGGGATGCTCGGAGACCTAAAAATGAGACCAGCATGGGATAGAATGCCAAGGACAGGCATAAAATCCTATGATGACTATGATGAAGGCCAAGAGGAACTATTTCTAATTTCTACCTAGAAAGTAGATCCATGGAAGAGGGAAATTAAGGAGAATCCTTGGGATCCTAACCCTAATTTCACCTAGAATGAAGAAGATAAGTGCAGAAAAGAAGTGGAAAGTAGGGAGAAAGCCAGATCAAAGCAAAGATCAATTCAAGGCATTCGACATGACCCAAAACCACTTACTTGGAGGGATAAATGCTCTTAACATAGAAGTGCTTCCATTTTAAGACGATACATTGGGTAATTTAAATGGTTCTCCTTCGAAACCACCCACTCTGAGATACGTGAATCTTCTAAACTAGATGAAGAAACTTCCATAAGTATTGACAAAGGTTTTCACCTCTTTTGACATTCTTTGCTTAGTGTTCCCTTGTAGTTCATATGCCAACCTTCCAAAGAAAACTCCATTAACTTTTAGAAAACTATCAACATGAAATTCTTTTTGCAGGTGAGGGTAGTAATCGTAAACCTTCATATTTGGGAGAGGTTGCTCATGGAAAAGGCCTTTCCACTCTTTGGTACAAGACAAAATGTAAAATAAGTAGGAGGACATATGAAAGCTACTACCAGTTGGAAAATTTGCCAACTGATGATTGAGTTCATCGACAATAGTTCCTGCCCAGTCTATATATTTTTCCCCTCTGAGAGTGACCTGGATATAGAAGTACATCCAATCATGCCAATAGTATGCATGTTGGTTTTCTTTAAGTCTATTGAGCATTATAACCAGATCAGCTACTTCGAGCTTAAAATGATCTATAGTAAGTGGCTTTGGGAGCTGAGACCCTCCTTTTTGAGCTTTAAGAAACCAGTATTGGGTTATTTCATTTTGGTAGACTTGTATCTTAGTGGTGAAGACTGTCTGAGACGAGGGGATATTCCACCCTTCATATGGGTCTCTTTCTAGAATTTCTATGGCCTTTTGAATGACATCTCTTCTTATGTAAACCAACGGACTCCCATCAACCTTCTTGATACACTTCTCCTCAAAACTATATCTTTTTGCACATTCGACAACCAGCTCTTGACAAGGGGCTACTATAGGGAAAGTAGCTGCATCAGCCAGACCACTCTGAACGGTTTTTTCTAACATAGAACTTGGAATGGGTTCTTTGACTTGGTTCATAATGTCCTCTAAGGCTCTGGTTTTAATCAAGGTGTCTTCACAGTCAGGTAAGGAGCACATTAAAGGAGAGGTATTTCTAAAATTTGGAATTGGGTTCTTCATTTTCGGCTCTCAAGCTTGGAAAACAATAGGGAGATGAAGCAATTTCAAAGGGATTCAACTTTGAAAAAGGAAAGAGCTTTAACTAAAATAATGGAGGCCAACAAAGAGACTCACCTAGTTTTTATGTGATGAACTAAGCTCTGGGATGAGGAGAGGATACCTTCTTCCACACTGACTACATGAGATGTCTTGAGAATTGTGAATAAAACAGGCTAAGCTTTTTAATTTATCATAAAACAGTTTACAAAATCCTGGGAGATTCACAATAAGGGCGGAATTATGTCACACAAGGTTCAATTAATGATCACTGGGTAACTCACACCACCTTAAGCATTGATTATTGTACTTTCCCATACTGAAGTGACACTTAAATGTCTTTTCGATTAATTATAATATCCTCACCATGCGCAAAAGTCATAATCAGTCGCCAACTGTCCTTTATGTCAAATCACCCCTTTGCATTTTTGCAACTTATAGGCACACATTGAACCTCGAACCTTGAACTACGAGAGTTCATGGTTCAAGTTCAACGAGAAGGCGGAAGGACTATCCTTTGGCATGATTATAAAATAAAGCAAAAACAAAAGTGACAAGGAAGAAAGAAAAGGAAAGTGCTCTGCAAAAAGGGAACGTCAAATGAACTTTGAATCTTGAACTAGGAGAGTTCACGGTTCATAGTTCATTGGATGAGTGCGCGCTGCAAAGATGAAATGCCGCTAAGTTTGCAAAAAAAGAGGAAAATTATACCAAAGGATGTTATTGAACATTAAATCTTGAACTACGAGAGTTCAAGGTTCAAGCTCAACTGATAGGGTGTATATGCAAAGGATTGGAACTTTAAGTGAACAACACCTTTTTAAAATTATGGGGTGATTTTGGGAAAATTAGAGCCTGATGAAATTAAACAAAATCTATTGATAACAATCACTTACTAACATTTCTCTCGTCTTGCATCATAACCTTGATCTCTTTGGTCAAATTGATCAACTTTGAATTTTCATCAAAGCATCCCTAAACCAATCCTAATTGTTACTAAATGATCCTAAATCAATCCTAAACATTCCTAAACTAATCTTAATTGATACTAAACCATATCAAATCTTCCCAAATCAATCCCAATCAGTCCTAATCAAGTACAAGATCATTTCAAATGCATTCTTTTTTTTCATGTCAACTCTAGGGCATTGTCAAATCTCATCGATGCTTGATCGAATCACTTTCAAATAAATCCAATCTTATCAAATCATTGTCAATCTTATCAATCTCATAATTTTCAAACCAATATAAGGTAATGTCAAAGTTCATTGATTCATAATCCTCATCATCATCAATCCAAGGCATTGTCAAAGTTCATCAATGTTATTTCAAATCCACCTTATCAATCAATTTCAAACCAATCAATTTGAGTGCATTTTGAAAGATCATCGATGCCTCATCATCAAATTTGATCCAAATCAATTTAGTAGCATTGTCAAATTTTTTCAATGTTGTTTTTAGATCCTCATCATCAATCATTTTTATCATTATTCAAGTGCACTATCAAAGTTCATCTATGCCTTGTAATCATCAAAATCATTATGGATCCCCATAAAAAAAAAAAAAAATCAAGTCAACTTTGCATCAAAGTCATCAATTTGGCCAACAATCAACTAATTTATCTCTTAGGGGTAAATAACCCATGCTTTATCCCTAGTCTTGAATAAATAAATTGACTTTATTTATTCCCTCTTTTTCATGTCTCCATAATTAATTAATTTATATTAATTAATTGGCTAAATTGTGTCATTTATGAAATTTCATAATTCTTAATTTCTAATTTTTATGGGAATTAATGAGTTTTTAAATTAAAAAATTCCTTCCTTCTAATTATGCTTCCATCCCTAAAATCATGCTTCATGATTTCTTACATCTTTCCATATCCATTTCTCCACTAATTAGGCCTCCAAATTCCTATTGATTTGCCTCCATCTTTCCCTTCCAATTTATCCTTAATTTATGAATTCTCTTTTGTGCATTTAATCATCTCATGGACAATCTTCCATTTGCACATTCAAGTTGCCAAATTTGCATTTTGGTCTCTCAACTCTATAAATTGAGGTCCTTTTGCCTTCAATTGCTAACCATCTTCTTTTGAATCTTCTTGTGATCATTATAGTCATAAAATCATCATCTTGCTTTCATTGTGTCAATATGGGAGCTACATCCATTTATTTGGAGAAGCAAAAAAGAGCACAATTGTCAAATTGATGGAGTTTTCTTTTTTGCATATCTTTTATCTCAATTTCTTTTGTGTTAGGATTAGGATTGATTGTGCATACTTTTAGAGTTTGATGGTTCCTCTTGTGTGCATGTTTCCTCATTTTCATGTCCTACATTTGGTGAACCCGAAGTGAACATGCTTCACTGTTCAAATTTTTGATGTTTTTTTGTATTTGTGTGTAATGGTGAAGTCTTACGGAGTTAGTACATGTTTCTGTGCAGTTGATTATGGTTTTTGTGCAATTGGAAGCCAAAACTGCGCATTTGGTCAAGAAATTGTGCAGTTGGTCAAGAAAATTGTGTAGTTGGTTTTGTTTACTACACAGTTGGTTATTTAGGGTCTTTTGTTAGGATTTAGGGCTTATACATGTAATTACTGCTTTAAGCTTTTAGTTTTCACTATTTTAAGGCAGTAAATGAACCCTAATTTGGTTGATGAGTCTCACATTTAGATTTGGGAACTTAAAATGAACTTCATATTTTTGTTTGGTGTTCTTAAAATGAACCTCACTTAGCTAGGGTTTCAATTCAATTATTTTCAAATCAATTCAAGTGCATACATAGCTTAACTAGGGGTCCCAAATTGATCAAATTTCAATTCAACTGATGGATAAAATGAACCCTAGTTTCATGTTTATATGTTTATAGGTCAAAATTATGCTAAATAATCAAATTATGCAAGTCTCGAGTCATTTATGTTGCCTGATTAGGTTTCTGCACACTTGGTCACTAAAACTGTGCACTTGGTTAGGGTTTCTACATAATTGGTAGCAGAATTGTGCACTTGGTTAAGAAATTGCAGAGTTGGTCACTATAACTGTGCATTTGGTCACTACTCCTACGCAGTTGGTAAATTGGGTTATTTTGATGTCTTGTTCTAAGTTTTTTTTATTCTAGTCTCTATTTATGCACTTATCATAGCTAGTTTTTGTGTTGCTAATGGTCTATTGTATCTTTTTAGCAATCATGGGATGAAGGATTAAATGATAAACTACTAATGTATTTGATGCAGGACGTGTGACAAAGACATTGTTTGCTTGTTATAACTTTCATGTCTTCCTTTTAGTAGTTAGAAAATACTTGAGTTTGGTGCTTTAAAAAGAATAATTTTTTTCAAGTGCCTGAGTATTTTCTAGATTGTAATCCTAAGAATTATATGAATGTATCCTCTCCCCTTGCCTTCACGAATCTTGGGTGTAAGATAAATTCATACAATTATTTTAGAGAGCTTTCCTCTTGAGGATTTATTTAGCAAAGCCGGTGAGAGGGAACGAAACAAGTGGGAACAAGCTAAAGCCAAGCTCTTCTTCCCGCTATAAATAATACCTCCTTGAGACTAAATTCTCAGAGGTCAAGGGTATCTTGTGTCTGGTATTCATGGGGCTATAGCTCTCAATCACGCTTGCACAACCACATTTCCTTGTATGATTAACACAATATATATTTGTACATTTTCCCTAACTAAACACCTTTGTTATAACCTTCTATTCACTGATACAAGGGGTCACCCATGTCCATGAAGACATCCCACACTTTCATGGCTATTGGTAGAGATAATGGTCCCATGGGAAGTGATGACCCTTGGGATTCAAAGCTTGATATGTCTGAGAAGTGATTGCACTATAAGAGGGAGCTCGTGCTACCAAGCTTCTAGGATGTCCACCATGAGTAGGCACAACTAAACTTGTTCAAGTGGGAATTTAGTGAATATTTTCCTTGCCAACCTAGGTTGTGGTATGATTGTTTACCTTTTTTACAATGACCATTATGTCTAATGTGTCTTATGTCTAATGTGTCTTGTGTGAGTGTTCAAATTTAAAGCATTTCAAAAACCTTCAAAAACTTTTCAAAACACTTGAAAAAAATTCAAAACCTTGTCAAAAACATTCCAAGACATTCAAGAACATTTTAAAACCTTGTCATAGACTTTTCCAAATATGAAATTTTAAAACATTTGCCTTGGAACCTTGTTGCAATCCTAGGGTAATCTTTTTCCTGTTAGTCCTCATTTTGCATCCTCATATTATTGTCATTTTGTAACCTTTGCATACATTGCATTATCTCCACTCACTTTACATTTTTTTTTTCAAAACCTTTGTATAGTCCTCATCACAAGTCTTCATTGTAATCCCTTTTCCATAAGTCCTCATTTTGCACTTAGTGCTTTAAAAACTTTGCAAAATCCCACAAAAATATAAATCCTAGAGTCTTTCTTTATGTTATTGAAGACATGATCTTGACTTGGTCCCTTTGTCCCCTTTATCCTAATTGTACCTCTATCATTTTGTTAAACTCCATATTTGTCAGGGTGGATTTGACTTAGTCCCTTTTATCCAATTATCCTTTGTCCTTTTAATTTCCTTTTTTAAGTCAAGATCCTTATTCAATTTCCTAAGGCTGTACTCTTAGGTTTTCATTGTCAAAATATTTTTTAGTCCAAACTCAAAAAAAAAAAAGTTTCATAAGCCTTATCTTGCATCTTTTCATAGTCATATCCCAAGTTAACCTTTTTCACATTCTACATTGCATATCATTCCAAAATCTAATAAAATCCAAAAATGACTTGCACTGTGCATATACCATTCCTCATCCTTAGTTGCACTTTGCATTTAGTCCTCATGCCAATCGTAACACGATCTCAAGCTTCAAAAAGGCAACAAGGTTCCTATCAACTCATGTACACTTCAAGTGAGGAACCCCATTTTGATCCAAGACAAAGCACATAGTTGCAAACATAATGTTATGACACAAGACCCATATTCCATTCAAGACAAGATAATACAAGCATAATGAACCTTTCCAGACAAGAGAGCCAAACAAATTATGACCCAATACCTATGGCATCATCACAAACACTTCTTAATGCAAGACAAATGGAAGATTCTAACCCAAACTTTGCATACCCTTCAAACTTTCAACCAAAGTGTAGCATAATTTAACTAGGACCACCACCTAGTTATGAACCAATCTTCATTCCAATGTGATCAAATTTCCCTCAAACAATTTCACAACCTCTTGTTCAAATCATGCAAACATGCCAATCAATACAATGGTTTTCCCAAACAAGCACAAGTTCAAGTGTGTCATCTTTTAAACACCATCAAACATGATTAATAAGAAACCTATTATCACATCCAAATTTTTAAAGAAGTTTCTTGAAATATTATATAAAGAGGACAAAACAAATAATGCACCCATGTCTAGCAATGCCCCATCCCAAAATAATCACATGGATGACACACCTATTTCCTCACAAGACATTTACCTTCAAGAAACATCCATGTTTCCCTCCACCCCTTCATCCCCAAAAGATTAACAAGATCAAATTCCATCATCTCCATCAAGTCACACTTCTAATGATTAAATATTCCAAGGGATATCCATAGAAGAATTTCAAGCTAGTCCCATTCATGATGCAAATCCATTTCATGCTTCCCAAATCCTAGAACCAATACCATTATGTCCTCCATTTTAAAGTAATCCAATTCAAGAGAGTCCCATTCAAGGTCCATCTCCATTTCAAAATGTTGACCCCTTTCTAGAGTCACCCATGTATATTCCAATTCATACTCCATGTCAAGAGGATTATCCAAAAGACAAAGAAACAAGTCATAAAATAAATCAAGATCAAGATCCCAACAATAACCAACCCAATCAAATTGTTGACCAAATTTACATTTTTCTTGAGCCTAATGATGATCCCATTATCCCTAACCTTCCTATCCAAGATGATCCCCTTCTGTCTCAAGAACAAATTCTCATTCCAAATCTCATTGACCTTTCACTTCTTAAGCAAGATCATGACATGCCTTCCATTCCTTCCAATGATTTCATCCAAAGTTAAGATAAAAATACCTTCAAATGGAATCTAATGATCCCATTCTAATTCAAGATCAAAGTATCCCTTCACCTTCATGTCCACCACAAAACCTCATCATCCCTCTAGATCCTCATCAAGATCTCTCTATCCCTTCATTTCCTTGTCCTAATCCTTCATATTCTCCACAAGATCCTATCCTACCAAATGATCTTGTCATTTCTCCTATTCCATCATAGGATCCCATTGTCCCTGTTGACCCCCCTCATGATTTGAACATGTTTGTTGAAGATGTTCATGAACCCCTTACGCTTCAAATGGGGTCCTCTAGTTCTATCGAGTCTAGTCCACTTTATGATATTTCCAGTCTCTCCATATCATATCCACCTCAAACTAAACTCACATCTCATAGAAAATATCCCATTGGTCAAAAGCTTTATCAAGTCAAAGGGTTAAGCCTCTATCAATAAGGTATATTAAACCCCTTCCACATCAAAGAAAATTCTAAAGGTCATGACCTCAGTCCCACATCTCACTCTCATGGAGTTGGTATCCCTTCAAAATCCAAATTCAAGTGTATCCCTCCTCCTCCACCCCTTCCATCCATCTTAGGTCCATATAATCCTCCATCCACTAGCTCACAATTACTCTTTCCCACTTGCAAGTCAACAAAGGCACACATATTTGAGAACCTCCCACCCATCCAAAAGACCCCCCATACGATTCTTATCCCTCCACGAATCCTATTCCCTTTTCAAGCAATTTGGATGCCAAGAATAAAGTCCTTAAGTCAAGAAATCCACATGAAATCAAGGATCAACATGTCCAGTCTAATCGATATGTGAATACAAAGAAAAATATGATCTAAAAAGAAAAATAAAAGTCAAAAAGGCCAAAAAGGCCCATTAAGAAAAAATAAAAGTCAAAATCAATATGGGTTCCTAAATCTCTTGTAAAAGTAATGCATTCCAAGGACCCAAAAAAGAATGAAAAATCAAAATACATGTGGATTCCCAAGAATATTCTTGAAGCACAAAGTCCTAAAGAGAAATCAAAGGTGGCATCCAAGATTACTATCCCTCCATCTAAAATCCTTCTATCTTCAAAATCCATTTTGGGTCCTTATGTCCCAAAATTCATATCCATTCCTCTGCTAAATCTAAAATCTTTGTTTCTTCCATCATCCTTCAAAGTGTGTGCCAATGTTGTTCTTTCCTCCCTTCCCATCCACTCAAAATCAATCCTTCCTCCACTCACTCTATTATCCAACACCTATTTTCCATCATTTCATCCAACCTACCTGATCCTTTGCATAATCCTTATCCTATCCTATCTAACCATCCATTTCACATCCCTTTGTCATTACCCTACCAACATCTTTGAGTATACTCTCATAGTCATGGTCCATTATTACATATCTTACAAGAACACCTCCTAGAGATAAAGATGCTTGAGTCCTTCGTCCATGTCATTTCATGCATCCATCATGTCAAAAGTACAAAAATATTAATGAAGATTGAAAAAAAGAAAAGAAAAAAAAATGAGAAAAAAGAGAAAAAATAGTTGCCTTGATGAAAACCTGGAAAACAAGCATCTTGGTGACACAAAAAAAGAGAAATAAAGAGAAATAATTTTGTCCAAGAGTGAAAACCTGGCAAATAGGCATCATGCATAATCTATGAACCTCTTGCATTCCATACTTGGGGGAAGATTTTGTCAATATTTCCATATCTTATTATACCCTTGTCATTTCCACCATTATCCCAATCATCTCCTCGATTATCCTATTTCCCTCATGTCCCTTATCCTATTGACCTCTTATCCCTCTTTTTCCCAACTTTGATGTTGACAAGGCTAGGGATCTCTCTACAGGCATCACATGTCCTATTTTCTTTATATTATCCCGATCCCTATGATCCATATCACATATCTTATCCTAATCTTGTTGGTCCATATTGTCTATCTTATCGAAGCTTTCATACCCTTTCCCTTGTCCCTCACTGATCTTGCTTATCCTATCAATATCTTGTCATTATCCTATCCCAATCCCTTTCTTAATGTTGACATAAAATAAGGACGTAAAATGTAAAACATATTTTCAAAAAACTCTTGACATGTCCAGTCCTATGAATCACTTTCCATCTAGTGCACTGTTTCATTACCCTATCATTGTCATGTCCAATCTCCTAGCTCAGTGAAAACATTTCATCCTATTCTATGGATAGTCCTTGGCAACTCGAACAACTTCAAAGACATGCTCAGTAACCCTTTGGCCTTCATCCATCTACCAGTCTATCCATCAATCCCTAATGTCTTTGCCTTGCTAGATACTAGGGGCAATGCAAAATATCTTGCTTGTAAATATTAATGACCTGAAAAAAAAATCTAAAAATAATTGTATACAATGCTGAAAAAAATACTAAAAATCATAAAAAGTCATGAAAAAATCCTAAAAATGGTAAAATGTCCTGAAGAAAGAATAAAAAATTAAATATTTTCAAAACCCTAAAAATTGGAAAATCTTTCAAAAATCAACAATAAATTTGTACATAACCATTTTCATGCTTTCATTAAATTGTCCCTTGAGACAAGACAAATATTTGAGCAGACACAATTTGAAGACTTATCAAACATTGCGCTTAACAAAATCATGCATCAATAGACAATCTATCCAATCAAGTCAACAATCAATCATATCAAACTTTTCCTATCAATCAACAACATCAACCAATCCTTTATCAATTGTCATTTGTCTTATACAAGGTGTTGTGTGCTCGAAACTAGATGCTATTAGCCTTAGACAAGGTATTTCATTCCTAAAACTAGACACTATCATAATTATCATCAATTAAAAAACTATCAATTTTGGCAACAAGATCAAACTGTTTGTTGACTTACTTGGTTTGGTGAGTCTTATCTTGTATTGATTTATCTATTTTTATTTCGTCTTCTGCTTGTGGGATGTTTTTCATAATGTTCTGGGGTGTGTGTGTCATATGTTTCAGGATGAATGTAAACATTCCTTGTCTGCTATGTGTTTGTTTTTACACAAAGGGATTGCATTATCATCCTAGCTTTTTGTGCCATGATGCAACACATCTATTTTGCCATAGTAAATAAAGTTCTCATGACAAAAATGCACTTATGAAAGCAAGTTTCATCATTACTAATTTCTCTCTGTCTAATTTTTGGATTATTACTAACTCTTCTTCTGTCACTCTTTTCTAATCATTTTCTTTTCAAAAAATTATCCTCATGTCAATTTCTAACCAATTTTTCAAGGGGGCATCCTACCTCCATTTTGTCGATCCACTGGGTTATGATCCTTTATTTATTTATTTGAACCAATGCTCATAATCCCATTGTCTCAAAGAGGGGAAAAATGTAGACACCTAAAAATGGTTCACACCTATGTGTCCCCTTTGTAACACGTCTTCTATCTTATGACATATATCATTTGACCAGTTACTAACATTTCTCTCATCTTGCATCATAACCTTTAATTATCATCGGAATGTCCCTAAACTAATCCTAATTGTTCCTAAACGATCCTAAATCGATCCTAAACATTCCTAAACCAATCCTAATTGATCCTAAACCATATCAAATCTTCCTAAATTGATCCCAATCAATCTTAATCAGTACATGCTCATTTCAAACACATTCCATCATTTTCAAGTTAACTCTAGAGCATTGTTAAAGTTCATCGATGCCTTATCAAATCAATTTCAAACCAATCCAATCCTATTGAATCCTTATCAATCTTATAAATATCATCATTATCAAATCAATCTAAGGAATTTTCAAAGTTCATTGATGCCTCATCCTCATGATCATCAATCCAAGGCCTTGTCAAAGTTCATCAATGTTGTTTCAAATCAACCTTATCAATCAGTTTCAAACCAATCAAATTGAGCACATTGTCAAAGTTCATCAATGTTGTTTTTAGATCCTCATCATCAATTATTTTTATCATTATTTAAATGCATTGTCAAAGTTCATCGATGCCTCGTAATCTTCAAAATCATTATGGATCCCCATCAAAATCAACAAAATCAAGTCAACTTTGCATCAAAGTCATCAATTCAGCCAACAATCAACTCATTTATCACTTAGGGGTAAATAACCCATGCTTTATACCTAGTTGAATAAATAAATTGACTTTATTTATTCCCTCTTTGTCATGTCTCCCCAATTAATTAATTTATATTAATTATGCCTGTGTGTGCTTTTGGATTTGATTGTGTATATATATATATATAGAACGAGCAAAATCTTATGTATATATCCGCACATATAAATGAGTATTATTAAGTGTAGACACATAGGTATATATTTAATAATGCTTAAGTAAGTGCATGGACCAAAATATATCAAAGAGTATATATATCTATACATATAAATGAGTATTATTAAATATAGACATATAGGTCTATAATTAGTTAGCTAAATCGCATCATTTATGGAATTTCATAATTTCTAATTTTGGTGGGAATTAATGAGTTTTTAAATTAAAAAATCCCCCCCCCTTTAATTGTGCTTCCATCCCTAAAATCATGCTTCATGATTTCTTACATCTTTCCTTATCCATTTCTCCACTAATTTGGCTTCCAAATTCCTATTGATTTGCTTCCATCTTTCCCTTCCAATTTGTCCTTAATTTATGCATTCCTTTTTGTGCATTCAACCATGTCATAATTATCACAATCTTCCATTTTCACATTCAAGGTGCCAAATCTACATTTTGGTCTCTCAACTCTATAAATTGAGGTCCTTTTGCCTTCAATTGCTAACCATCTTCTTTCGAATCTTCTCATGATCGTTATAGTCATAACATCATTATCTTGCTTTCATTGTGTCAATATGAGAGCTACATCCATTTATTTGGAGAAGCAAGAAAGGGCACAATTGTCAAATTGAGGGAGTTTACTTTTTTGCATATCTTTTGTTTTTGACAATTGCAAAGGAGCAAATCTTGCTTCCTTGTTAGGGTTGTTGAACTAAAGTGACTAGACATGTTGAGTAGGAAATTGTTAAAGTCAGCGAAGATGTTGAAGTGCATGGTATTGTTTGTATCCTTAACGATAAACCTAGAACAAGAGGGAAACATTTTGGTTCAGTTGATCCCCATGCTTATGAAAACTAGAAAATAAATATTTTTGCATTTTTTTTGTTAAAACAAGTGTTAATGGATTAATAGAAAATGGGAGGAAAAAAACTGTAGCTAGTTGTGAAAAATCATCTGAGTGTTTCTCGCACAATCATTCAAAATGAGAGTGAATGGATGCAAGCTTTTGTGTGAAATCCTATGAAAAATTACTCCTTTGGTTTTGTATAAGAAGAAAATTTGGATGTGGAGATGGATATGGAGTCACTTCCCTTGGATATTTTGGTTCAAATTATCTGTAGTTTTCATCATGATGAACTCGAGCCACTCTTTCATGTTTCAAGAAAATTTATAGAAGTGGATTCAATTTTTAGAGAAATACATTTTGATTATACAAGACCAGTTTGTGTGCGAGCTTCTAGAAAATGATATTTCTTTGATACCATATGAAATATCTTAAATCTATCCAAGCTTTGAAGGTTCAAGATTGACCATGGATGAGAGCATGTTGCTTCCCACATGACCCTACAAGAGGTGCACTTCAAAGGAGACAAAGGGTCATGGCCTTGGAAATGGTTTTAGTGACACCCCTTCTATTAAAAGAAACAAAACAACCCTTTCATAGTTTTAGTGGGTATGTATTCCAATCACTCTATTTATTGTAGTAAAAGAGTGAATTAGTGTGGGGTTTATTCCCATGGGAGTTGTGGTTTGTAATGTAGAACAAAATATAGGAAATCATAATTCCTTTGTGAGGACTTCTAGAAACTTGTATTGGGATTCTATGACTGTCATGAAAATTCCTAAAGACACCAGTAAAAGCATATACACTCCAAAAGGATTAGAAATGTGCTTCTTAGAACCACATTTTGTGAGATAGTTGATGTTACTAACATGTATGCAATGCCTTTTGAAGAGGATGATAAAGATCCAAGCATTTGTTTTGAGGACCATAATTATCATGAATCTATGTTAGAAATGTTCAAAAGGGAAGTAGGAGATATTTTTTACAACAAGTCAAATTGTTATATTACTATTAGGTTTCAACTATGTAATTTTTTGAGTCAAACTAATTGACCCATGTTTCATGAGTAGTGGTTCACAAGAACCCATCTCTCATGAGAACGAATGTAACAATTAGCACTCATTGCATCTAGGTGATGCTCACAGAGGTGAAGCATCAAGACTTCTCGGGAGGTCACCCATTCCAATACTACTCCAACTTGAGTGCGCTTAACAACGAAGTATCCTCCATGGTTAAGCCCACTTTGCTCGCAACCCCATTTGTAAAACCTTCAACAAGTGTTGTGCATTATGAACTCTATTATTAAGCGTGCTCAAGATGGAGTAGTACTGAGATGGGTGACCTTTGAGAAGTCTCAGTGCTTTACCTTTGTGAGCATCATCTAGATACAATGAGTGCTAAGTGTTCCATTCATTCTCATGAGAGATGGGTTCATGTGAAACACTACTCATGAAACATGGGTCAATGATTTTGACTCAAAAAGTTACACATTTGAATCTTGATAGTAATATCGCAGTGTTCAAAAGGATTAATGCAAAGGAACATATGGTAGGATGGTATATACTAGTCATAAGCTTCTAAAGAATGAGTTGGATGTGCATGAGTTGTTCCATGATTATGTGACGAATCTAGTGTTGGTGATTGTTGATATCCAACCAAAGAAGTTAGGGATCCCCACTAAAGTCTATTATGCTATTGAGGAAGTCAAACAAAATGTAACATAGAAAAGCCAAAATGTGTTTGTACACGTGTAATCAGAAATTTCTCACAAAGTTGAGGAAATAGGTGTAGAGTAGTTTTTCAAGGGGATTTTGTGGTGTGAAGATGTCATTGGAAAAATACAGTAGAGGTTGCTTAAAGAGTTTAGTTGTAGTTTTTGCAAGAAGGTTTTGACCATAATTACTGACTCTGATTTGGCATGGTGAAGACTTAGCAAAACTGTTCTCAAACAAAATCTAGAGAGGCTTAAGTCTTACAAAGCTTCTTTGGGCTTAATTGTAATGTGAGACAATGAGAAAAAAGTAGGGGATATCTTTATTCATAGTGATGTGCATTGTAATTCAATTGGGAGAGTGTTGTAAATGTTAAGTCCAATGGTCATGGTCATTCAATTCCTCCAACTGTTCATTTCTCTATTGTCTCTTCATATTCAAAGAGATACATTTGTATAAATATGAATGCGAATTGAATGCATTTGTATCCATAAGTGAATAAAGTTATTGTCTGCTTGAAGAATGGATGTAGCCATTTATGGGGAGCTACTATAAACTTGGTGTTTATGTATGTTCTTCTTTTTAGTTTCTTTTTATTTTAACAATAATTAATTATTAGCCAAATAGATATCAAGATAAGCTTGTAACTTTGGCAGAATGTAGACTCCTTAAGCTTTGACTCAAAATCAAAGAGAGATCAACATAGACTCATTTTTGTATCTTAAAATATATAAAATCCTCCAATGTTAAAATATTGAATCTTTTCCCCCTAATCATATATCCTTTTTTAAATTCCATGTTTTAATTTCCCTCGCACCAATTATGTTGCATTGTTTCCTCCTTTGAACTCTTGTCCATTACCCCGCCCATTTTTACAAATAAAACACAAATAAAAAAACTAGTACGCCTTCTGGTTTATGACTAACATGATAGGTGGGTAGTTGATTTGATGACCTCAATGTCTCTATCTTTTTTTTATGATTGTCCCTTCACCAATATTAAATATTGTTGGCTGAAATAAACAAAAAAATCTCATTTGAATCTTTAGTGACAGTTATTCCGAGGAACCTCTCTCTCTCTCTCTCTCTCTCTCTCTCTCTCTCTCTCTCTCTCTCTCTCTCTCTCTCTCTCTCTCTCTCTCTCTATATATATATATATATATATATATATATATATATATATATATATATATATATAATTGCAAACATAACTTGAGCATGTTGCTAAAGATGCTCTCTCTCTCTCTCTCTTTAGAGCTATCCCGTGCTCTTCTTCTCTCCCTTTCGATTTCTATTTCTATCTCACTACTTATCTCTATCCCTCTTTCCACATTCTTCTCTCTCTCTTTCTCCACCCCCCTCTCTAACTCTATCTCTCTCACTTACACAAACACATGTAATCTTGTGTCTCCTTTCCTATTTGTCTCTCTCTCTCTCTCTCTCTCTATATATATATATATATATATATATATATATCTATATCTCCCTCTCTCTATCACTTGTCTATCACCTTGCGTCTCTATATATAACCCTATCTACCTATGTTTTTATCTTTTTTTATCTTTCCCTCTCTTATTGTCTCCCTCTTTCTACCTCTCTCCTCTCCCTTTATCTATCTCTCTCCTCTCCACATCCCTTCCTTTTCCATATTCATCTCTATCTTCCTCTCTATTTCTATCCCTTAATTCTATCTCCTTACCCCTCTCTACATCTCTCTCACTTTGACCCCCTCTATTTATCCCTCCTTCTCATCCCCCTTCTCTCCCTCTCTCCCTATTGCAAACATAATAGTACCATATTAGTAACTAAGCTCGACTGTCTTCCCGATTCAAAGGTTTTGCTTCAATCGTGGTTTGGATCCATGTAAGTGGATGGATAGTTGATTTGAAGCAATGACTTCTCTATTGAGACTTTTGTTGCACCAACAACATCATTTTTGAAGCTACGACTTTTCCTTTGAGGCTTTTGTTGCACAAACAACATCATTTGCTAAATGACTTGACTATTAATCTCATGTAAAACACAAATGCCTAAAAAATAGACCCTTTTTTTCCCTATTTTATCTTCCACACCTCCTTATGTACCCATTCCACACCAAGATGCACCTACTAATTAATAATAAAAATAAAAATAAAAACCATGATAACAAAGAGTTTGTTTTTGATAATTGGAAACTTAAATTCTTTATTAAAAAACTCTTCAAAAACCCACAACCTAGATGAAAAAACTATCCCAAAAATTAGGGACTCGCTAAGCTCCAACATAATGCACCAAAAACACACCAAAAAAAGTCACTCTTTTTTTAATCAGATTTACAAAAACATAATTTTTTTTTCACAATTTTTTTGTATTTTCTAATTTTCGAAATTTAGTCAACCGTACATCCTATCTCGAACTTAGCCACGTCCCAAAAAAAAACATAGACCTGAGTTACATTTTTAAAACTTTACCAGCCTATCTAAAAAAGAGAATCATTATCCTCTTATCAAGAAATATTCTAAAATATTGGAAAACAAAGGCTTGGGTGTCAATTTTCGTAAAGTAAGCACGAGGTGGACCCGCGTGTATTCTATTCGCTTACGCGTCATCAACGCGGCAACCGCGTTCTTTGTCTGTTCTTATTCTTATATAGCCTACTTCCACACAAACCTCCAGATCTCTAACCTTGGACGCGCCAAATTTACATATAGGGATTGTTTTTTCGCAGCCTTGTGATTTACGGTAAGCAATTTCTACCTTCCGTTCAATATGTTTTTGGCGCCGCTTTGCTTGTCTTACTGTCCAGAGGTCAAAATCGTGGTGATTGGTTGTGCTTTTAAATTGAGAAATCCGACGAAACAGACCCTGAAATCATGCATGTGAAAAACTGTTGTATGGCATCTGACAGACTATCATATTTGAACAACAGCTGTTGAAAGAGCGGATGTATTGTGTATAAACCCAAATTGTTGAATGGCATATGACAGACATCATATTTAAACAACAGCTGTTGAAAGAGCGGATGTATTGTGTATAAACCCCATTAGGTTCGCGTGTATGTGCATGATCCCGTAGGAAAAGACTGGAAGCAATTCTCCGCACTGCGGTTTGTTAAATTTGTTGGTTCATTGTGTGGGAAACCAGCGTTTCATATGCTTAAATATCTAAATTGAAGGAGTTTTTTGATTGTATGAAAGCTTCCTCTATTTTTGGAAGTCGGGTAAATAATTCATTTTTCAGATGTACAAATACTGCAATTTGTTTCAGTAATTCTTAAAAATTGAGGGTATGCACTGCCAAATTCGTCCATAATACAATTCGATCTGATCCCTTAAAATGGAGCAATGCACTCAGCAAAATTTTGATCCCTTATCGTTTTTGGTTTGCCTTGTTTACAACTGGAGGGCCTATTATCTGCCATGTTCGCAAATTGCACATGTGTTAGTTCCTTTATTTGACATCTAGTTGTTTTTCGATTGGAGAGTTAAAGATGAGACACATCATTGTACAGAGATGCCAAAAAATGGAGAGTTAGTTTCAAAACTCTTGCTGTCGGTGGTATGTTTCTGAGCTAACCGCATACCATTTGAAATTCCATAAGCCTCGGCCGGATCGTTCTTCAATAAAAATCTCAAAGTATTTCGACAAGTTAGTCATTCGTAGAGGTGTGGCGGTCAGTGGAACAAAACCAAGGGGAAACTTGAAGGTTGGCTATTCCATTATGATTTCAAACAAATCCCTCCCGCCCCTACTCGTGTTGGGTTCTCTTTAGAGGCTACAAAATCAGCCTATAAGCTAAGTCATTGGTGGAGGAGTCCATTTGGCTTCTCTTTCGTACCTGGATTTAGTCGTCTGATAATTGGGGGACCTCATATTGAAAAATTGGATTTGGAAAAAGGAAAATAATGTTTTATTGGATTAATTTTTTATAATGAATGTAATCCTGAAACCATAATAGAATGGGTAACAGCAAGCTCTCAAGAGTTCCAAAACAACCCCTAATAAATTAAAAAAGAGGCTACATGACATGCATCTGATTAGAATGAAACTTCAAACTCTATCTCGCCCCATATCATATTTGACTGGGTCTGTGGTAGACCGCAACTCGCGCAATAGCAAAAGGGCCTGACGTAGCACCCTGTAAGACAAATATTCTTGACATTTAACAGAGGACAACCATGTAGAAAATCTTGAGAACCCGAAGACCAAACCATGTAAGTAACTACTTTTTTGTTTGCCTTAGATTCAGATTATCATTCACAACATGTACTAAAGTAAACTCTTTATTGTAGAGGGCTTCTTCTCTGTTATGTTCGCATGTTTCACTAAAGTTCTTTTCCTTTTTTTGACTTCTAGTTGTGCTTTTAGGTGCTTGTAGATAAAACTAACTGGCATTTTGGTTTGAGATTTATCCGTAGCTTTGGTGGATAACTATTTGATAAATGTAAGTCATACCAGAAGTGTGGGAAATGTAATTTAACTTAATAGTAGTATGTCCGTGAGTTTAATTTAGTGTTGCTTGGTGGGACTATGATTGTGTTTTTACTTCATTTGTTTGTTTTCTATGATATTTTGAACGCATCGATGAAAATGTTTTTCTAGGTAGATAGGGAGATCAAATTCCCTTTTAAAGGGGATAGTTGATTCATGATATTGAAATTTAACGGACTGTCTAACTAATTTGACAGGTAGCAAGATTTCTGATCTCTGATGTGCATCGGCTCTTTGTTGCGCTGTTCAACACTGTTTTGCCTTTTAAGAGTTGAATCTGGTTACTTCCTTCTGTTACAATAGCCGTTGAAAGAGCAGAGAGAAGATAAGTGCCAAACACTTCTTAAATTGTCTGCATCCTTAAAGCTCAACTTCGCTATAAGATATATTATCAGTTATATTGGCTTGCACTAATTACTCATTTGACAAGCTCAGTAAGAATGGGAGGAGGTAACAAAAAGCCAGAGGAGGGTGAACATGAGGACAAAGGACTCTTCTCAAATATTATGGGAGGTATGCATTCAGGCTATCCTCCTTCGGGATATCCTCCATCAGCCCCTCCTTCTGGATACGCTCCTTCTGGATATCCTCCTTCAGGATACCCTCCTTCTGGATACCCTCCTTCTGGATATCCTCCTTCAGGTTACCCTCCTTCAGGATATCCTGGCGCACAAGGTTATCCTCCACCTCAGCAAAATGCACCATATGGTTACCCTCCTCAACAAGGTGCACCACCTCCAGGATATCCGCCATATGGTGGCTATCCAGCCTCAGGTCACTCTTCAGGGCATCAACAGCCTGGTATGTTTGCTAAATACTAAAATTGAGATTTTTAATTATGACTAATTTATATTTTTTTATTGAGATGAAACATTATGATTTGATTTATTCTTGAAAGAGGAATGATTAAATACGTGGTTAGTAAGTGGGTTATAGGAGTCAAGGATAAAGACTTGACTTTTTCATATATGTACTATTTACTCGACAATATATATTTTTATTTTTTTTAATTGATTTGAACATAGAATAAATATTTGAAATTAAGTATTCGACAAATTTATCACAAATCTAGTACGTATTTATCTAATAGTCATATCTTTACTGTGCCATTGCAACTGGTGCTCTATAGGGCTAGAAATGTGTTACGTTTACTTATATATTAATTCAGCATCTTCAATAATCGTTATGCGTTTCCATGCACAGTAAAAGGCAAGAGATATACATCACTCCTTGTCTGACAGTCACGCTGGTTTTAGAAATTTGATTTCCACTGAATTATATCATTGGAGATCTGAAATATTCTCGATAAGCTGTGATGATGTTTTTGTTTGACAGTCTGATGTGGTGCCAAGAGCCAAGCAGCAAGCATTACTATGGAAATACTAATAGCAACTAAAGGCCTCAATTCTTGAATAAACTACAATATATAGTACATTTCCTGACAGTGATGTATTATTACATGAAAGATATACATCGTGTTAACTACCTTCTGAAATATTCTCGATAGGCTGTGATGATGTTTTTGTTTGACAGTCTCATGTGGTGCCAGGAGCCAAGCAGCAAGCGTTGCTATGGAAATACTAAGAGCAACTAAAGGCCTCAATTCTTCAATAAACTGTATACAATATATAGTACATTTCCTGACAGTGATGTATTATTACATGAAAGTTATACATCATGTTAACTACCTGTTTAGTTTTATTCATCCGTAGATCTGTGATGAGCTTATTCATTTGATTAAATCTGAGAATTTCCATGCAGTACAAATGCAGACCGAAGTATTCTCTGGAGAGTAGCAGTCCAAAATGAATTTCAATTTATGCATGTTATTTCCTGACACCGTGATTGTAACTGTCATGCCTCAATATTCTATTCTAACTCATCCGACAAAGTTGAATGACATCTTAGAGTTGCTAGCCTTAGACATTACCATTCCAATTTATTTGACGCAACTAAAGTTCTATGTTCTTTTCTTTCATCCATGACTACATTTATATATGATGGCAGGTTCGTTTGTCTTTCATGTCTGTAGATTCATGAGAACATGATGTCCTATAATCTGGCTTGACAGATTCATTGCATATTTCAAAGCAGATGCTCATTGTTTTCTGAGCACAATATCTTCTATAAAAGAGCATATTAGGGGCCTTTCACAGAATTTTTTTTGTCCACAGTAGAGCTAACTATACCATTGCATTTTCTATCACGTGTGCTAAGCTGTGATGATCGATCCTCTTAACTTTTAGGGAATCCTGGCCATTGTAGCCTGATGCTGCATTCTATAGTACAATCATTACCACCAGCACCAATCCTCATGGCACAACACTTTTGTTGTTGTTCCATTTCTGTAGATTTGTGAGCACATGAAGTTCTATAATCTAGCTTGACAGCTTCATTACATCTTTTGAAATTTTGCTGCAAATTGTCAAGCAGAGGCTTTGCTGAGCATAACATCCTCTACAAGACAGCATTATTAAGACCCTTTCAACAGAATATTTTTTGTCCGTATTGTACCTAAATATGCTATTTTATTATCTATTGTCTGAACCAAGCTGTGTGACAGTCCAATGTCTTACCTTGACTGTGCTGGCCATTTATAGCTTGATGCTGCATTCTATAGTTCCAGTACTAGCATCAGCACCAATCCCCGTGGTACCATGATTCTCCTCTGTTGGCACATAGCACACAGAGGGCTTTTCCACAGTTCATGTTTTGCATCAGGCCTCTGTGCCATATGGCACCACTCCAAACAATGCTTTCATGCTTTGGGTCGAGTTAGAAGACAAGCCTGTGCGGCACATACATGGAAGATGAACAATACATTACTAGGAAGGTGAACTGTCAACTATCACTGATCTTGATCCCTTCTGTAATCACTTTATTTTAATCGTCTGTTTATATTTATATATATACTTGTATTGAGGCCTCAAGTTTGATATCTTGATATAGAAATATGATGAATAGATGTCTATCATACATGAATACATTCGAGTTAGGTACATCAGTTATGATGCATTCATCTAGTTCTCTGATGACAGGAATCTTCGTTTCACCCTTTTTGGCCTATCTTATCCAATTTTGATCAGAAGTACATAACTCAGTAATTTGTCAACTAGGTTATAGATTCTTGGTGCCACCCTCCTAGCCCAGTTGTGGAGATCATTGGGATATTAGAGGAGATTTCATGGCAATTTGTTCATAGGCTCAATATACATACATCCCAGTAAACTGTCATGTAGAACAATTGAAAGGAGGATTGCGACATTTATATTAGAACTCCTGGGAAAACATGTTTGAAGAGAGAGATGGCTGGCTCCAAGAAGAAACTCACTGATGTGTTTATATACCTTCAACAACTCCTTAAGGAAGTCCTTGAGACAGTGCGCTGTGCTTTTAAAGAAGGATTGCGATATTTATATTAGAGCTCCTAGGGAAACATGTTTGAAGAGAAAGATGGCTGGCTCCAAGAAGAAACTTTCTAATGTGTCCATATACCTTCAACAGCTCCTTAAGGAAGTCCTTGAGACAGGGTGCTGAGCTGGCTTGTTCTGCGAACTCATGATTGTAGTTAGGTCCATAAACTCACTGATGTGTTTATATACCTTCAACAACTCCTTAAGGAAGTCCTTGAGACAGTGCGCTGTGCTTTTAAAGAAGGATTGCAACATTTATTTTAGAACTTCTAGGAAAACATGTTTGAAGAGAAAGATGGCTGGCTCCAAGAAGAAACTTTCTGATGTGTCCATATACCTTGAACAACTCCTTAAGGAAGTCCTTGAGACAGGGTGCTGAGCTGGCTTGTTCTGCGAACTCATGATTGTAGTTGGGTCCATTGATTTCACTACCTTAGTCTTGCATGTAGGAATGCTTTTTTAATATCAAGGTCCAAGCTGAATTGAATATCTTGCTGTTACAAAGCCAAATTGATAAAGCCTTGAATGATTAGCATCTTACTTCTCTGTTAAGCAATTGACTGATGTTGACAAGGTTATCTTAGTTGTGTTGAAGATGTCAACTTTGGTCTAACATCAGTGGTAGGCTTAAAAATTTAAAATCAATGCCCAAATCAAGCACGATTTTCCATTGGTTGACTCTCGTGAGAAGTTTTTTTGATTTTCAGCTTGTATGCAAAAAATACTATTCATTAATCAATGTGAGGAAGAGTATATGAAATTCTAGCAATTGTGTGAAGTATTTTTACAAACTTCAAGATGTCCACATTGGTCTCAGTTGTGAAAAGCTTTCAATTGATGTTAAATAGAGGCATTATTTTTATTTGTTTGACACTTCTTCGAAGTTTTCCAGCATGTCTGCAAAAAGTACCATTCTTTTAAGCACCATGAGGAAGAGCATATGAAATTTTGGCAATTTTGCAAAGGAAATATCTTAACAAACATGATCATGTCCACATTGGTGGGAAGCTTGCAATCAATGCCCAACTCAAGCATTATTTGAATTTCGCATTGGTTTCATATTGGTGGGAAGCTTACAATCAATGCCCAACACAAGCATTATTTGAATTTCTCATTGGTTGACACTTGAGAGAAATTTGTCAGCTTGTATGCAAAAAGTACAATTTTTTAAGCACTATGAGGAAGAGTTGGTGGGGAACCATACAAACAAAACCTATGACCTCCACACGCACCTACAAATTTGTGATACGTTACATGTGGCTTTTCTTGATTTATATGCCAAGATAGAGTTTCTCACCGTGCAAACTTTGGGGAGATATTGTGATGCCTATAAGATTTAAAGAAAAGGCCAAATCGTTCAGTGTAGATGCGATCCCCCATGCACACCAATATTAAAAGCCAAAGGCCTCGGCACAAGATTGGAAAGAGGAGTGCAGGGATAAATCATCGTCTCAAATCCACAACAATTCTGAATGCCACAGGTAGTAATTAATTGTAAAGTCCACATTAGATCAACTCCAAGAAAATACATTAATCCATATGCTACTTGTTTGAGTGCCAACATCTTTGCCATCCTCAGCTCCGAGGAACAAGAGTACCTCTTCTACACCCAGATTATTGGATCAAAGTCAATTGTTTTGTGTTACCATTGATGACAAGAATCAAATGAAGCATCATTGTGCAAGATGTGGTCAAATGCTGCCTAAGGCTTACTGCTGAAGCACATGCTCATCTCTACTCAGTAAAATGGCCCATCAAGAGAAATATATTTAAGTTTCCTAATCAATCCTAAATGCAATACACACACCTCTGATGTAGAGCCGATGGCAAAATTTGAAATTTCCACTTGGTGAGCCAATATGTTTCTATGACTGCAATGTCACATAGGTGGTAATATGGTTTTGTAAAGTCAACAATTGGATGACTTCGTCTCAAAGTTCCTTTTGAATACCAAAGTTACTTTGGTATTTGCCAAGCAATACTTGCAAGCTTGTGTCCCTTACGCAAAAGATGTGTTGCTCATGGCTTGGTTAGAGGCACGAGATCCGTCGAGTAATCATGCATTGGTAGTGTGCCAAGTTGTGGATAGAGAAGTGCCATCCTGTTAATCTATTCAAATTAGTAGTACGGATGCCTTTGTGTAAACAAAGATGTCCGGATGTTGTGTGTGGTAAAGCGTCAGGTCAATCCGGATCTAGGGTGTTTTGAGGATCTCCATTTTGAACAATCCACTGCATCATTGATCCATTGGAAGAATGATGAGATCCAATGCTAGATCTAAGAACCCATCAGTTAAGGGATATGATCTGGCCAAGCCCTTTTCCTTGAAAACTTGACCGTCTAAGTGCTAAAGAAGCATTGTCCTTGAAACTTTTGTATCAAATATCCATTGCTGAACAATAATGATGCACTGGTAGACATTGATAAATGTGTGCCTTTGCTTCGAGGTGCACAATATTGGACCAAAAGTGACCTGAAGTTGGACTGTTTGGAAGGCAACAATAAGAACTCAAGAGGAATTGTATGAGTGATTTTTATTCTTTTTCTTTTACCAATGTGCTAACATTGTTCATGTCTACTGAATGTGACATGCTCAAGCTCCTCCATCATCGCTAGCTTATCCATTATCATTTACTTGGATGATACTCATGTTTAGCAAGAATTGGAAAGGACATGTATGTAAGATATATCTGTATGTGCTTATGTATTTACTATTTATGTGTGTATATGTATGTGTATGTCCGTATATATACGTGTATACATGTATACACACATACACATATACTGTATAACACCTATATATGCATATTTCTATATATGTACGTATATGTATAGATACATAATAACATCTATAGGCACACACAAACACATATGTATGTATGTCTTTATATATAGTTATACACACAAAGTCATGCTTGCACTTAGTTCCTAAGATGGATACAGAGATATGGATGCATGAGTTCATTCCAGATAGACAATTCAGTTCAGAAGTATTCATCTAGTTTTTTGATTATGAGGATTACTATGTAGTAAATCCTTTCAGTTTCTCTAAATAGAAGAGCATTACTGTGCTATCGCTTTGTCTTCTAAAAGAGCAACAGTTTATGCCACTGTCTTCTTTTGCCCATTCATTCTTTATTTCAGTAATGCATCAGATATATTATTTGTTGTCCTCTGCGCTACCATCTTGGGCCGGTGGTGCATGTCAACTCTCTACAGTAAATGGCTAACAAAGAGGCTGGTTCACCTATTTGACCTTGCATTCCTTATATTATTATTGCCACAGCTGCTTTCTCTTCCCAAAATATATACCATGACTCTCAAAGACAATAGCCTACCATATCTTACAACATTGCTTCTCTCTTACTAAACTCGACTGGTTGCATGTGCTCTCTTGGAGTAAAGATGCTAAATTTTCAAAAGGGTTGCTTGTTCCTTATCAAATCCTGATCCTGCTTTGTCTGCCATAGATCTTTACAAATTTAGAATCTAGATCATTCATATGATTAATTCAGTCTGATTGTGACATATTTCTTACAAAAAAAGTCAAGTTCATTTGTCTCCAAACCCACATTTCAACTGTCTTGCTCTTCTCAACCCAGCAATTGAAATTTACATTCGTCTATATTTTAGATAATATTATACATATATGGTCCTTATTTTCAAGAATATGTCCGATAGGCCAGGGAGACAGATTCAAAACCTGTTGGAGCCACATATTCTAGTCATACTGTTAATGACTTTTCCTTAATGAAAGCTTGCGACACCTGTCAAAGTAATTACAAAAATATAATTAAGTACCATGAGACAAAAGAGCTGATAGTGGAAGCACTAGTTAACGAGTATAAGATCAGTCTGGTGCAGATTGAAGAACGGTTCACTGAGGCCAAGACTACTTTTTTGGTCTCATGGCAAGTGGGAAGACTGATTGATGGAGATAACATGGCTATGGTCTTAGTAATTAAGCCAATAGGCTTCCCCTGTGGGGAAGCTTGCGAATGGCCCTCCCGGTAATTCCTCACACTGTCTCACATCTGAAACTGGTTTGCCGAGTGGTTTTTGTAAACTCAGATGGTAGTTTTCATGTCCCTCTGCCATTTCGTCTGCAGGTTTTTTTTCATCATTCTTCCAGTTGAGTCTTCCATACCTCTGTTTCTTTCCGTCTGCAGTTTTTTCATCTTCATTGTTCTGGTGGAGTCCCCCATACCTCTGTTCCTTTAATCATGCCCCTTCTCACCTCCCTGAATTCAATTTTCATCTGCAATTGCATTGTCGTATGCAAAGCCACCAGCAAGTGTATGCAGCTGGCTCTACTCTTCATCTCCCCGCATTTACTTTCCACCTGCATTTAGCCCTTCCGAAAGTGTTAAAATCTAAACAAACCCTACTCCCAGCACCCACAAATCACTTCAACAGGGCACCAATTCTTCATCTCCTCGATATCCGCAGTCAACCAGCTTTGATCACATTTTCAGCTTCTCTCAGACAGCGCACAATCAGGTTTTCTCTTCTTTTGTCTGGGCTGAGTAACGAGATAATGTTAAACTCCCGCTTTCCCTTTCCATCTTTTATTCAATACTTAAAATTTTTTAGATTCAGATCCACTAATTCATGTGTCATTTTTGGAAAGATTGAATGCCTGTATGGCAGTAGATTTATTAGGCAGGCTTGTTATCGCAGTTTCATGCTCTAGTCTCCTTCATGTTCACAGTCGTGGAGATAGGAAGTCCTCTTTCTAAATTTGAATTTACAAACCAAATGTTTTGTGCCTATTTAAGTTTTTAATTGTTTTTCTTATGTGTATTGTGTTGTCCAATTATTCATGGAGTATCAGGAATGCTGATCTTCTTCAAAGTATATTTGGTATACTTATTCTGTGCAGGTGGGTGGTCTATTATCTGTCAGAGGAAATGCATGCAGAAATCCCAAACAGTGGGAGAATAAATTAATAATTATATGGCCTTGGAAGTGCTCTATGTGTTTTTTCTCTGCTCTGGGATTCAAATTCGAGACATGGTGGTGTGATACAGCGTGGAAACAATAGAAAATTTGGGTGAAGTGGCCTGGGGCTTGAGAAATTTAGGTTTTTATTTTCCATTGATTTCGTAGGGTTCTGGGGCTAGATTTGACAAAATATGTCTTCTTTGGTAGTACGAATCTTCTCCCAGGAAGAGGCCATGTGATGCGGTTAGAAGTTAGGGTTTGAATATGCTTTTTAGAAAATGAAGTTTGGGTTAAGCCACAAAGTTTCCCTGACGCTTTTGAGACATTTTCTTGAGCTTGTGGCCTGAAGCACGGTTTCTTGGGGAGGAATTTTTCAGCGTTCATATCTTTTTTTTTAATTCTTTCTAAGTTTTGAAATGTGAAGATCCCTTTTTTTAACTCTTGGGACAATCCACTGGGGTTTTCTTGAAAAAATTCCATGTTTAATGTGTTTTTTTGAGGTGGTGTGATTCTGGGCTCATTTGACATTAGGGTTTCATTTATTTGAATTTTTATTTAGTGACAGTCAAGGTTCAAAGGCTCCTTAGTTGGAATTTGGCCTGGTGGAGAGGTATACACTGAAGTAAATCTCATGACCTGTGCATTGTATCTAGTTGCAAGAGGAATTGCCTCAGCCTTGAGAACAGTGGAAGTCAAATAGTCTCACCTTAGCATACCTAATAAGAAGGCTTTTCATACCCAACAACGATGTCACAGGCTGTGACAAATATTGAAAAATGTTTTGGCCTTTTCTTGGCTAATGTTTTTTGTTTCTGTGGTTCCACTGTTGTCTCTCTTGTTGATTCAAGGTGGTGCAACTGAAACGGATGTTCAATGCCTGAAAATTTTAGAAACTTGTTTGCCAGCTCCTGTTTCCTTTGGTCCCCATTTTTTTTAGGGTCAGATGAAGTTTAAGTTTTATGGTAGGAGGACTCAGCAGATCCTCAACCTGGAGACCAGAAATAAATAGTTAATTGTGGAGAGACATTTTATCAAATACATCGCGCATCCTCCAAACAAACACACTTTGAAAGCATAGTCACAAGAGTGTTGCAAACGAAAATATCAGATTCAAACCCACTTCTCACAACATCATCCCGAATTTCTCTGCCTTGTTGCAGAGCTGACAAAGCAGCACATACTGTGAGAACCCAGGGGAATGTGAATTTGTTTGGCTGCAAACCCATCTCTCCCACAAGTAATAACTATTAAGAGTTGTTTTTGTAATAACCATTAATGTCATATGCCCTGAGCATTATATTCGATATAAATGTATCTGGATTCTCTATTATGTCAAAAATCAGGTGAGAATTTTCAAGACTGCCGTGTAGTATGTACATGTTCAACAGCTTGGTGTTTGGAGATGTATTGTAGAACTGTTCAACACTAGATTCTGCCTATTTCTCAGAAAGAACAGGAAGATCAGTGTAGATATGCTTTGAATTTTTAATAAACCAGTAAAACTGCAGATTTTTTAGTCGAAGTATCAACACTTGGGCAGGAAAACTTTGGATTCTCATGAATCTGCTATACCACTAGTAGCAGGAATGAATAAGAAAAAATGCTTTCAAAGTCTTAATAGTCAGAAGATTCTCTGTTTTTAGTGAGAGTGGGCATTTTAGTGGAAGAATGTTTTGTATTCCACCAATTGTTTAGAGAAAGATGTATTAGTAAAAGAAAGATTGCAAGATGTTGTGGATTCTCTTGAAACAATATATCTTAACTATTTCATTTAATTAGGCAAGATCGGGTGAAAAAATGCTTCGTACTCTCATGAATTTGCATTTCTGCAGAGTAAGAGCACAATGACATTGCTAATGCTTTAAAATAACATACAGCAGCATATACTGCTAGTTTTTCCTGTCTTACCAGAAGGAGCAGGAAATTGGAAACAAATGCATTTAGTTCTCATATGCCGATTTAACAGAAAGAAAATACACAGCCTTGAAGTCACAGAAATTAGTAGATTTTGCCAGTACTTTTCAGTAATATTTATACACTTTAGTTTTAGGTTCTGTTAGATATTTGGTTATGGGTATCCAGTGTTGATTATACCTTAATTGCTATTAGTCAAAATATATCTCCTGCTAAGATGCCCAAATCAGAATCCCGTTTATTCTCAGGCTAATCTATCAACAAGGCAACCAATGCCCACCAGACACTTGTAGCATATAATGGTTCTAGTGCTTATCTGTCATTCAACTGTTAGCAAAGTGCATGATTGATGAATTTCTGAATACGTTTTTGCTGCTGCAATTCATAGAGTACAGGAAGCATTGCTAATTTGGGTAATGCTTAGCCTTAGATTACGACAATGACAATAGTTTTGAAGCACGTTACTTTTAGACAATGGTATTGAAACCTTAATTGTCTACTTAACATTGCTTAGACTTTGAATTTTACTTTACATTCTACGAGTCAATGCATAGTTGTATTTCATCCTAGTAATTTGGTGTACAGGTGCTCTATAGGATTCCTGAATAGATTTAGGAATTTCATTCGATTGCAGATTCAAATATTTGGGATAGCGGTAAAGGTTGCACTTCTAAGGGTTGGCTCTGTGCACGTGATTTGATAAAGATTGCAATTTTCTTCCATAAATTTAACTTTTTCCTTTCTTTTTCATTTCCTAATGTGCTCCAATGCATTTCAATGCTCACACTTTTTTGTGAGTACCTAAGAGCAAAGTCCGCCAATACTTTCCATTCAACCATCCCACGTTCTATTCTCTTACATCATTGTTTCAACATCAAAACACTTCCTTTTATTAAGGTGCTGTACCTTTTACCTACAACCTACACATTGTTTCAACATCGTAGAGCTTTACTTTGTCTTTTATTGTGAGAAGCTACCCATGCTGTTTTGGGTGTACCAGACATCATATCATTTTACTATTGTCTCCCTTCAACAATAGTGATTTTGTATAAATTCTCATATCATTTTACTATTGTCTCCCTTCAACAATAGTGATTTTGTATAAATTCTCATTATTTTGTTGAAGGTTAATCATTATTTATTACTTGTTTGGGCCATACAATCGGTATTGTCCGGTATTGTCCAGTTCTATGCCTTCCGAGTTGATGTGCTTTTATTATGTTGCCTTCTCATTTGTACTTTTAAACACTTACTTTTATTACGTAATTAATTCACCAATGCTTTCCAATTAATTCACCTATGCCTTTCAATTAAATAACTATTGGCGGATCCCTTTCGGTGCAAGTGTTAGTACAGGTCATTTTATCTGTATATTTTGATGTGCCAGTCTCTTATTGGGAGTTGTACATACTCAACGGTATTACCACGTTATCCTTTTGGTTCGCAGTCAATAGAATTTTACTATTTGGTTTTTGTGTACATTTTTACATGCATTATTGTGAGTTTTTTGTGTTTTTTTTAGGCTAATTACGATATATTTATATCTAATAGCAAATGTAGATGGAATGAGTAATTTTTTTTTTAATCGCAGTGTTCTGACAATTTCCTTTTCAACTAATTATGTCCCGGGGAAGTTTTGAGTCTAATAAGTAAAAACAGCTTTTTCTTTCCTTTTGTGGTGAATTATTGGACTTTTAGGCGTAAGAAAATGCCTTTTGTTTTCTTTTGTAGTGAATTAAGCGGCGACTTAATAATTACTGTACTTAATTAAAATGATTTTGAGCGTTAATTGATCAATGTCATTTTTAGGGCATTCGTCAGGGTATGGCATGGGTGGATTTGGAGGTGTTCTTGCTGGAGGTGCAGCTGCTGCAGCTGCAGCTTATGGTGCTCACCAACTTGCTGGACATAGTGGTGGACATGGTGGTTATGGAGGTGGTTATGGTGGACTTGGCAGTTTTGGTGGACATGGTTATAAACCGCATGGAAAGTTTGGAAAGCATGGAAAGCAAGGCAAGTTTGGGAAACATGGAAAAGGACATGGCTTTGGAAAATATAAGAAGTGGAAATGACTACATGGCTTTGGGAAGTTTAAGAAATGGAAGCACGGCTTTGGGAAATTTAAGAAATGGAAATGACTGGTTTAATAACATGCAATAAGTGTAAGGTGTGATGACAAATTTATGAATTTAGTATAACTGAGTTTTAGAAATGGAATCTATTTTAACAAAATTAATTGTCCTTTTAATTTACTGGAATCGTTCTTTTGGTTAATGAGATTGTTGAACTGACTTGTATATATTACAGTATATCTTAACAAGTTAAATATAATTATGATTGATTTGTTTTGTAAATTTTAAAAATTTGAGATCGTTCTTTTATTGAAAATAATGTATGAGCTGCAGCTGAGCAAAAGGATTGCTGTTGCAGATCTGGTCTGGCACATAATCTAGATCTATGATAAAGAAAAGTGTAGGAATTTATTGGAACAAGGGACTTTTTCTTTATTCTGATGATGGATTACTGAGTGTAATGCAAGCAATTCATTCTCATATGGTTATATAGTTGATTCAGAAACACTTTCTCATCTTTCTCATCTTCACTCTTCACTGATTTAATTGAATTTTTCTTCAGATGATGAAACTGAGTGTGACAGTTTCTCATCTTCGTAGATTGTAATGGGCTACCACAGTTCTCTGATATTCATCTGTACTTTTGAAAGCATGTTAGTAGAACTTTATTCGTTACCCTTGAATTTTTTCTGGACCAGTTTCTGCACTCTGGCCCCCATAAGAGTTGGAATTTTATAGCTTGGTAATAAAAGAACTGGATGTAGCATTTAGCTTTCTGATATTCTTGGTAGGTTATACTTCAATACAACAGGGTTATGTTATTTCCGATCACAGAGACGAGAAAGGACATGTTAACCACTTTGAAACGTATAAAAATTTCGAATCAATTCCATGTATATGACGCCTGCCACAGTTGTTGTGTCCTTCGGTGCAAAAAGTGTTCTGTATAATTTTGCAACACCTGAATGAGAGGGTAGATTAAAAAAGATAGTTAATGAAGGCAACATTGCCTACTCAGTTTTTGGCCCAAGCAATTTCCGATTTGTGTTTTTGCCCATTTCCCTTATCTTTCATTTCATTTGTTAATGTGCGTAGGGTTTAGTCATTTGATTTCGCTCTATTTATATTTGGACAAGACATGAACTATATTATACTACTTGAACTAGAAAGAGACGTTTCGTAGAGAAAAAATAAAAATATGAAATGTAAGGAAATTTTTTAATAACTTGAGAGAATTTATAAAAGGTTTAAATTTAAAAATCATTTGGAAAGGTAAACGAAGTTTTATTTCATCTATTTTAGATTATGAAATGCACTTGTTTTTAGAATGATTTCTAATTTTAAAATGTATTTCACATTTCCAAAGATCCATACCAACATTATATTTAAATTATAAATAAATAAATAAAATTGTGGGTATTGATTTAATTGTGGGTATCTATTGTGACTGAATGAATTTTTAAATCAAGCTAGCTTAAAATAAACTTCTAAAAGAGTCTACAACATCGACATTTTTAAAATATTATACAAATGCAATGAACATAAACTAGCAAAATATTATACAATTGCAATGAATATAAATTAGCAATTGCACCTTGGTGTGCAATGCACAAATGTAATGAACATAAATTAGCAATTGCACCTTGGTGTGCAATGGGCAATGGGTACACCAAGTGTTGTGGAATTGGAGAAACATGTCAAAGTTGTCTATCAATATTCTTTTTAAATCATATTAATCTTTTTAGGAAAAATTATATATTTTCTCCAATCTTCCATTTAATCTTAATTTTCACAATAAAAATCAGTACTAATAAGAGTTTTTTATAATATTATACAATTGCAATGGACATATCAAATATTAGACAAATGCAATGAACATAAACTAGCAATTGCATCTTGGTGTGCAATGGGTGCACCAAGTGTTGTGGAAGGTCAATCAAAGATTTTTTTGGTCAAAATTGGAGAAACATGTCATTATCAATATTCTTTTAAATCATATTAATTTTTTTTAGGAAAAATTATATATTTTCTCCAATCCCCCATTTAATCCTAATTTCATAATAAAAATCAATACTAATAAGAGAATGGCAACTAATATAATTTCTCAAATATGGTTGTCTTATGAATTAATGAATTTGTCATGTGCTATATAGATTTTCAATATGTGAACCATAAAAATAAATAATATCTATTATTTTCTTTATATGATCAAATAACTACACAGATACACTTAGCTTGAAATATGAGGGGAAGACAACTTTAATACATATTTCTAGGTCCAACAAAGAGTTGTATAGCAAATTGTAAAAAAATAAAAATGACTCAACATAGAATTGGAAGTATCAGTCACACTAACAATTTGAGAAGCTTGTCTAAATAGCTCACAATGATGAAGCACAAAACAACATTTATGCCCTACTTTGGTTGTAACAATGATGAAAATAATGATATCATTATTTTTCATTGTTGAGGTAGAGATGTGTATAGTACATATGTGATTATAGGTGTTTCTTATTTGACGGGGGTGCCATATTTAACACTTGGTTTTGTGGGATCTCAATTTGTATTTTTGGTGAAGGAGCACCAAGGTGCATGGACAATCAACACCACCCAAAATAAATAAATAAATGGCTTAGTTTATTTTCGTTTAGTAGTCTTGGTGAGAAAACTCTTGGCAATGTCTACCCAACTGACTAAATACCCTTGCTTGGAAAATTATTGTAATTTATTAATTAAATTAAAAAATACATAACAATTAATTTGTAATTTTAATTTAATTAAAAATAGAACATAAATGAAAATCCTATCGGTTGTATAGCCATATCGAAAACTCTTCTCAACTTATTTAAACATTTTAAAAAATAATCTTTTCAATGAAAAGTTGTATGCAGGTTCTTCCGGATTCAAACCCCATAAATGGGGTAGCTTCTTTGAAATAGAGCACAAGTATTTCCAAATCTCCCCAATTCAAACCCCATAAATGGGGTAGCTTCTTTGAAATAGAGCACAATTATTTCCAAAGAATAAAGGAGTTCTTCAACCTGTTTGGTATACACATGTAAAATGTGGAAGCACGAGTGTTATGATAGCTACAACAGACTATTCCCAACATGGATTGGTAAGGGAAATTTGTCTCCAAAGCTTTAGAAAATTTTGAGCATCACACAATTGGCAAGTGTAAAGCCAAATTACACAACCTTTGTAAATATTCTCTACCCATGACAAAATAGGAGCTTTGAATGAATGAATGAAGAATTTTAATGACGTCCATGAGACCATTAGTCTAAGGGACCACAAGAGCACAACCCTAAACTAACTCCATAGTCTTTTCCATAGTCGCTCTCCAACTGTGAAACTTGACGATCAAACTAACTGTCTACTTGATCTTATCCTCCTCAAATAAACTGCACATGCTGCCATCTTTCAGGATGTTCGTGTACTGAACCCGAATGACATCATAAGCCGTGCATTCAAAGAGAAAGTGCCATTCTGTTTCAATCACACCCTTTGGAAATTGATATGAACATCCATCCAAACATAAAAAAATAAAAAGAAGTTTAACCTAATATACAAGTATGTAAAGCATGGAAGCAAAGACATAGCACGTTACCTGTATGACGAAATGCCCCATAGAAATATTGTCATATGGATTGCAGAGAATGAAAATATTGAAATATTGTCTTACCCTTGCGTGAGTGGTGTATGGGTACAACAGAAGAGGGGGTTGAGTAGTAGTGAAAGATGAGATTTTTAAGATTGGAAAAGGGGCTGTAAAAGAGTGTCTTTTTATAAAAAAAATTGTTGTGAGGCTATGTAGAGGAAGAGAGGCCAAATAAAAGGTTCAAATTGTAAAATGTATGTTGCAGAATATAATTTTGTTTCTTAATGTAAATCGAAGTATTGGGTGCAAGCATAGAAATCTCTCCAATCATTTTGGATTTGTATTTGAGTTTGAAGTTGTAGGTTGGAAGAGGTTTGCTTCTGCATCAATTTTTGGCTTTTTTTTCAAGTCAATGTTATGTCTATTATCAAGACGGTTAATTAGGGGACTCTATTATTATACACAACTTATCTACTTGCTTGACATACTATCCATATATATAATATTTGTAATACAACTCTGTTTAGTGGGATATACATAATAGTTTTCTATTGTCTAGCCATTAAGAAAATAAGGGATCTCTAAGCAAGGGCCTCATGGATGTGTACTTTGTACCATCTATACCTTTCAAGTCTAATGTTGTTAGATAATAAATTTGACTTAGAGAATTTCAGCCCGAGTTACTAGGGTTCTAGAATTTTGTGAGTTTTTTTGGTGTTCTTGGACTAATGTTGTTAGATAATAAATTTGACTTAGAGAATTTCAGCCCGAGTTACTGGGGTTCTAGAATTTTGTGAGTTTTTTTGGTGTTCTTGGAAAGAAATCATACTTCGTATTGAAATAAGTCTACACCTTACATTGTATGTTTATTTGTGTGAAAACAATGGGTGTGTCTTAAGTGACTCTACACATTATATTATTAGGTTATTTGTATGGGATTTCATAGTTTTTTGAATGTATCTATACCTAACATTATCTAGTCTATTATGCATGCGAGGGTTAGAAGTCATTTTTAGTTGATGTTTGATACATAAATTTTTCATTGCCCAATTAATTGTTTACTTCGAATACCACAAAATTTGCAAATGAACCAATATGGAGAAATGCCCTAGTAATCAAATGTTATAGATACTAATAAAGTTTCATAATTGTTTTTTCAACTATTGGGTATATTAGTGAATAACTATTGGGCCACTTGATGATTTTCAATAAAAAATTTATCAACAAACTCTAATAAATGGTTATTGAAACATGGGTCATAAGTAGACCCTTTACCTACATTAAATATTATTTAGGTTTGTAGGATTCTTAATAAAAGTCATAATATACATCCACATATTTTGTTGTTATATTTAATAGAATGTAAATGCATTTTGAAAATAATTATATAATATATTTTACAATTGAATATATAAACGTAAATATGAATATCTTATAATATAATTAATGTGAAATATTTTTTAAATAAAATATTTTAAAATATCTATAATAGCATTACATTTAATATTATTAAGTTTACAAATGACTAAAGTTTCAAATAAAAGAGAAAACAAGGACTGTTGGAAGTGGGAGAAAAGGAATAATGATGGAGACCATTATGAGTAGTCTTACTAGCTTATCTATATTTTATTAATAAAACATATGTAGATGATGTCCAAATAGAAAATGTAAACAATTTTCAATATTAAAATTTACACATGTAAATAAATTAAATTCTTACTTTTAAAAAATAATTTATTTTTTTTTAAATTATTGTTTAAAAAAATCAACATAAAATAAAAGAATTTTGTTTTGGTAATTTGAGAAAAACTTTCTTCTTTATTTAAAATCATTTTATATTGTAAAATTAAGGTAAATTTTAATTTGAAAAAATATGATGTAGTTAGTCAAATATGTGGTGACATTATTTAGCAAAAATATTTTTTTTCATAAAATAATTATTTAAATGTAAATTAAAAAGATTAAGTTATTAAAATTTTAATAGAATGACTTTATTAATATATAACAAAAGAACTAAAATCAACTAAGAGAAAAAGAAGATATAAATATAATAATTATATTTACATGAATTAAGATGTCTTTTAATAATACATACTTTTTATATTTTTAAAATTATATATTATTGTTCAAATATTTGTACATGTTGTAACTTTAATTTTTCAAAGTTTGGAAATATTATATCTAATATTAATTTTTGAATGTAGAAATATTATGTTTTTATAGTTAATATTTATGGTCTATCTTTTAAAGATAAAAAATAATAATAAAAAATAATTTGCATAGTATTCTTTAATAGTTTTTTTTTTCTTTTTAACATCTAAAAAATTAATTTTTAAATTACCTAAGCGTTTATCCACCCTATTAGTAGTTTTTATGATAAGAGATTTTTTTAAAACTTATTTTTTAAATATATTTCATATAAATAAAATAAATTTTTATCTATTTAAAAGTATTTTTTGAAAATAATTATATAAATAAAAAGAAATTCTTATTAATTATTAAAGTGAAATTTTACTTGAACTCAACCCAATGAAAGGTTGTACACAATTACCTTTAGCCTTTCAAACTATACTCTATTATTACTCTTTTTAATATTTAATTCATTATATGGGCACCTATATGTTAATCAACTCATTTCATGCCACATAACGGATACATGTTCAAGTATTTGATGGAATCTTGGTATAGATCGAGACTTTTCACCTGTTGATGACTAAAAGAAGGTTGTTCATTTCATATAGGAACACTTTCGGTGTAATTAAAGACAATTATTGATGCTAATATGCACAACAAAACCAAAAGATTCAAACATAATCTTACAAACACTATAACAAAATGAGAAGATCCAATCATAATTCTACAAACACTAATTGTATGACAAACAATATTATCGAATTACATTTATATTTTACTAACACAAATATGTGTTTATATCTTACTAACACAAATGTTGAACAAAGGGGAAACAAACTCAAATTTCTAATTTTGACATAGGCACGTCCAATACAATTTGAAGCAACATTAATCTTCACAAAAATCTAATCTTCTTTCAACCTTTTTTTCCATAATAACCACTTATTCTCTTCCTTTTCCTCTTTTAAACTCTTATCTCCCCATCTTTTATTTCTTCCTTTGCTTTAAAACCTAAAAGCATATTTACCTCTTAGAAGTATTAATGTGTACAATACACATATTAGCAATATAAAAATTATTAACTTAAATAATTTAGACAATTTTAAGAGATTCTTCATTAATTTGAACAATTTAAACAAATTTGGAGATTTTATCTCATGCATCAAATGTAAGAGGGAGTCATGAGATATGATCCAAGTTGTCCTACACAAATCCCAAGAAAAGAGGTTGGAAAAAGGAAGGAATCAAGAATCATGATGTATATGATATTCCTGGAGTTATCAAGTTTTCTATGAAGAATATAATTCATGAATAATGTGATTGGTATAGGACCTATGGTAGAATCACATCGATAGTTAAGAATGTGATTGGTGTAGTACCTATGGTAGAATCACATTAACCGTTGTGTAGTGTAAGGTCCATAAAGGTGTCACTTCAATCATTATGTGGTGTAGGATCCATAACATAGAGATAATAATAAAAAGATAATATGCACAAATTTAGGGGAGTATATCTTATCCATTAAGTTAAGAGGGGTTATGGAATTGTGAATTGAATTGGCCTTCATGAAACCTATAAGAGAGATAAAAAAAGAGAGAATATATTTTATTGTATATGATAGCAATGACATTATTATTGAGTTGACCAGCATGAATGATACAATTTATGATCAGTGTGGCGAGTTTAAGACCCTCAATAGAATTACATTAACCATTGAGTGGTATAAAGAACATGCTATAAAGATGGTTCACATGAAGAATAAAATTCATTATTAATAGAAGAAGCATATGACTAATTATGATTCAATTTAAAAATGCTACAAATTGCTTGAGACCTAGCTCCCTTATGTATTTGGCCTCATATTCTCCCATCGTATCTAATTGCTCTATGAAATATTTGAATGGCTCCCCCTAGGTCAAAATTACTTAAATGTAAATCCTTATCATCCTCCATATTTCTATCAATTACTCTAAATCTAGGAATTATTTTTTCATCTTTTGTAGTTTTGTTAAAGTTGGAAAATTTTGGTGTAATATCAAAAATCTTATATTTTCTCAACCTCTTGACTTATCCCCATGTTCACATGGAGATTCTGCAAAGTTTGTAGGATCCCTTCCTCTATTGTTTCCTTTCATTAATTGGTGGGATGTTGATAGACATTCAAACCTCAAATTCTTTTTCTTAACCTCTTGTTATCTTTTGCATCCTCACATACTCTCTTTCACTTGCCCCTTTCCTTGTTTCATTCTTACAATGTTGTAGAGTTCATCTAGTCATCTTTTGGTTCATTTCTATGTCCCCACCTTATATTCTCTCTCATGTCCCCACATTGAAGGGAAGAACCTTCACCAATCGATATTTTGTTCAAATTCTCCATGGCATTTGCATCTAAGAGGGAGAAGGATCTATTAAATCCATATCATTTAACATCAACAAACTTGAGGAAACACCTTGCACCTTCATGAAAAACCCAATCCCAAAAAAACTAGAAGACACAAAACAAGACATGAGAATACAATCTCCACCAAATTGCATAGAAAAATCCCACTAAAATCAATGGAAAACCAAATATCCACACCAAGCAAGAAGAAAGTAGACAAAAAAATTCTCACAACACAATCAAGAGGGAAGAAAAAACCCACACTAAACCTGCAAGAAAATGGGTCACAAATAAAAATCCCATGCACCTTAGAAAGTGTTGCCCCCAACCCAGGCACCCATTGCACTAAATCCTCTTATGCAACACCCAATGCACAATAAATTACAGGAGAAAATCATGGCTAGGAATTTCCCTAGCCTACACAAGCATGTAGTGTTAATTTTGATCAAATTTATATGTTATAGTATTTTTAAATTTTATTCACTGTTATGCAAATGTATATGCTTATTCAATATAGATCGAACTCTACATTGTTCGATGACCTTTGTTGAACATAATCTCACAATGTTAACACTAAGATATGTATCAATATCAATTTTCTATGAATTGATATTGATCTACTATAATATGATGTCGCTGAGATATGACTATGAATCAATATCGATATGTGATAATATTATATTGTTGAGATATGTTATATTGTTGTATCTTTGCTTTGTACTTATCAATTTTGTACATTGCCAAGAATAAGAATGGCCTCCAATATATATACTATCAAAGGGTTGTGTCTCCCATAGAGGCATGGCTCTATGTGGACCATATGGTCTTGCGTAGAGTCATGTCTCTATGTTAGACATGCTATCGATATGTCATGTGTTTAACTAGCAATAACAACTGTTTGATACAACATGTCTCAACAATATCAATTTATCATGATTGATTATATTCGCTGCAACCATACATTATTATCGATATGATTATAATCTATATGATTATTGATTAGATATATTTAACAAGTGCCACGTAGTGGCCAAGTACTTGCCTTTAGTTTTATAAATAAATTTTATTTTAATTTTGATTTATATGTAAAGTGAATTTTTAATTATAATAATTTATAACTAAGTTTAATTTTAATTTTAATTTATATGTAAAGTAATTATTTAATTATAAAAAATTATAAAATTACTATAATTATAGTTCTAATAATATTTTTAATTTTATAAATAATTATAAAATATCATTTATAATTAATTTAAATTGTAAAATAGTTCTACTTATAATTAATTTTAATATTAATTATTTAGTCCAAATAACTCTTTTTCAACAATATTATAATGTTATTCTATTAAATCTAAATTTATATAATATATATTAAAATAAATCCAAAAAAATCAATATTTTATAATACAACAAAAATAGAAATATTATTTTAATAGAAGGAAAAACTTATCAATCTCTTAACAGGTATCTAAAAAGTTGTAAACCATAAACCAAATTTTATAAATAATTATAAAATATCATTTATAATTAATTTAAATTGTAAAATAGTTCTACTTATAATTAATTTTAATATTAATTATTTAGTCCAAATAACTCTTTTTCAACAATATTATAATGTTATTCTATTAAATCTAAATTTATATAATATATATTAAAATAAATCCAAAAAATTCAATATTTTATAATACAACAAAAATAGAAATATTATTTTAATATAAGGAAAAACTTATCAATCTCTTAACAGGTATCTAAAAAGTTGTAAACCATAAACCAAATTTTATAAATAATTATAAAATATCATTTATAATTAATTTAAATTGTAAAATAGTTCTACTTATAATTAATTTTAATATTAATTATTTAGTCCAAATAACTCTTTTTCAACAATATTATAATGTTATTCTATTAAATCTAAATTTATATAATATATATTAAAATAAATCCAAAAAATTCAATATTTTATAATACAACAAAAATAGAAATATTATTTTAATATAAGGAAAAACTTATCAATCTCTTAAGAGGTATCTAAAAAGTTATAAACCATAAACCAAATTTTATAAATAATTATAAAATATCATTTATAATTAATTTAAATTGTAAAATAGTTCTACTTATAATTAATTTTAATATTAATTATTTAGTCCAAATAACTCTTTTTCAACAATATTATAATGTTATTCTATTAAATCTAAATTTATATAATATATATTAAAATAAATCCAAAAAATTCAATATTTTATAATACAACAAAAATAGAAATATTATTTTAATATAAGGAAAAACTTATCAATCTCTTAATAGGTATCTAAAAAGTTATAAACCATAAACCAAATTTTATAAATAATTATAAAATATCATTTATAATTAATTTAAATTGTAAAATAGTTCTACTTATAATTAATTTTAATATTAATTATTTAGTCCAAATAACTCTTTTTCAACAATATTATAATGTTATTCTATTAAATCTAAATTTATATAATATATATTAAAATAAATCCAAAAAATTCAATATTTTATAATACAACAAAAATAGAAATATTATTTTAATATAAGGAAAAACTTATCAATCTCTTAATAGGTATCTAAAAAGTTGTAAACCATAAACCAAATAAAATCAAATGATATATAAATTAGATTGTATTATTTGAATGCACGATTTTCATGTACAATAAATAACAAACGTGGTACATTTTAATTGGTTCACTCCAGTAATAAGAGCTCAAATGTATTAGCCAATCATATCATCAAAAAATAATTTTTACAAATTATAAACTTAAAAAATTAACATTTAAACTATAGAATATGTGTTATTTTTAACAAAATAAGAAAATACTAAATTATAATTGGTGCAAAGAATTGGTTTTAATCGCTACTTAATGGAAGAAATGCAAAAAGTGATGCAATAGTACTTGCTAGCCTATCGACAAGTACTAATAATATAACTACTATTATATATGTGTATATATATAATTGGTGATCATACTAATTATTAATCATAGATATCAGAGATTATTATGATAAACATAATCATCTTATGGTGTTATAGATAATCATATCAGTAAAGGATAAGAATCAAATGTTCAAGGCCAATAGGCTATTTATACATGTGATTACATCGATTAATATAATCCGACCAAAGCTACAAATCTTTAACACTCCCTCTTAGCTAGGGACGATTACTACTATCCTTGATGTAAACACAATAGATCCATTTATCACATGAGACAAAGATATCACCTCATTGTGATATCAAGAGTAATGGAATGTCCATGAATATCAAGTCACATGATATTCACCATAACTCACAATATCCATTATGGTATGTGCATAGGCATCAAATCACATGATACCTACCATAAAGATATAAGTTCATGGCATATCCATAGATATTACGTCACATAATATCCACCATAATTATCTTAGTAATATCACTCATTATGGCTATCCATAGATATCAAGTCTCATGATATCCACCATTCAGTTGATATTACTCAAGAGATGTTAACTATCATGACATGTCCATAGATATCAAGTCACATGATATCCATCATGATAGTATGGTTAACTATAGTAAAGTCATCACCTTACAATAACAACCAAAAGTACAAGTGTTCATCATTGAAAGATCATCACCTCTCAATGACATTCACAAGAGCCCATGAAGTCATGGAGTCACACACATGACAATAAAAGAGTTTACACATTAAACATATTTGAATATATTAGTGTAAAAAATCAATATTGTTGAGACTCAATCTCATATAAAATTACATTTTCTACCATACCAATCTTACCTATAAAGTACTCAACCTTTGTCTTGGAGCGAGACTTGGTCAGAATGTTTTCTATTTGTTCACATGTACTAATATATCTCAACTGGATAACATTTCTCTCCACCATGTCTCTAACATAATGGTAGGGAATTTCTATATGCTTCAATATGTCATGGGATACAAGATTCACTGAAAGCTTTATACAACTTTGTTTGTCACATCGAATGATAATAGGATCCATGAGAATATTTTATGTAGATACAAATTTATTTCTTTAATAAGGTGTGGATACATGAGAATGGTTTTATGATTCTCATAGTCCTCAAATGTAGGTATATCATTCTTTCTAATCATATCTTCGCAATTGTGTTCTGGAAACAACAAATAAACTAGTAGGAGGCATGAACCCATCATCATCTATCATCCCTTGTGCTACTTCTACTTTCCCTATACACATCATGCCAACCCTAGTCTTATGTCTCATCATTTCCCCGTGGTGAAACAATTGCAAAAATGTCTTGGTTGTAGAAGATCTAAAAGATAATCCTATGTACTCAACTAAACTTTTCATGTCATCATTTGGCATCGATATTATTTGTAAAAATGGAGTTAGATACCGTGGAACTTGAATGTATCCACCCACTCACTTGACTTGTAGCACTGATCCTAGTCACATTGAATATAAATATGACAAAAGAAAAATCTAACTCTTGTGTACAAATGATCCATATACTTGCATATGAGCTTAAAAATGGATGCATCTTTTAAGAATTTGTAACTACCTAAAAATATAATTGGTCTCCTATTTTTTCCTACCGAACCAACCAAAAGAATTTTCACACTATTGAATCAAGTGTCCCTCCCTGTAACAATGTTGAACTACACCAATCAACATCACAAAATGTAGCACTTGAAATCCTCAATTGCTCCTTAACTAGAACACTCTTCACACATGCACCTAATCCATCATGCTCCCCTTTCCCATGTCCATCTTCAAAAAATACCAAATATGAGGTACACCCCTCTTTGCATGCATTCTACTCAACCAATAAAACATACAAGGCACTGCAATATCTTTTTCTTGCAAGAAATCAAAAAAATGTTTAAAATATGCTATACATACTTGGAGGAGTGAGATATATCATCACTCATATAAAAAATGTGCTCTCTAATTATCTTCATGTCATGTTATGTACTATAAAGGGCATGGCTATATATTATGTGGACAAAATAGCAATATGAATGGAATTGTAATACTGAGCTTGTAACCCATTCTATAGTTGCAATGTGTAGTTTTCCATACAATTGACCACTACTATAATAGTTCCAATTAGAAAATAACCCTTGCACATCTTGAATTGTCGATCCAACCACTAAGACCAATGACTATGGCTTTCATACTTGTAGAATATTTTTTCCTTAAAATATAAAATAAAATCAACAACACAACATTCTTTTGTAACCAACTTGGATTTAGATCCTTCACCTCCACTCTTCTTAAAGTATAATTGACCATCTCATATATATCTTTTTCTCAACAATTTTCTTTCATGTTTCATGCTCGCTACCCTTATGAAAACATGAAACAAACTTTAAAACAAGACATGACATTGTGAGAACTTCTCATTTAAATAGTCCTTTCTTTAGAAAAAAGAAACCATCATATCTAGGACATAAAAATTGATCTAGCAAGTGTACACACAAAATTTGTGCACTTCTATGGATCCTTACATGCAAGGAAACTCAAGAATGAGCCCTCACAAATCGATCCATAGCTCCCTAGGCATGGAGTGCAAGGGTTTTTAAGAATGCTCTCAGCTAAAGATATTAAGCCAATAACCTTGCTAGTAAACCATGCAATGGGAGATTCAATGAAGACAAGGGCAAGAATGCCAATATCCTCAAGAATCAAATGAAATGCAATACAATGCTATGCTAGAAATGGAAATGCAAGCTAAGCTATGAAAATGAAAGATGCAAGTATTACAAAGCCTCCTAGTTAAGCTAGATGGGTTAATCTAAAGCATAAAGGAAATCTAAGCTAAGAATGCCATGAAAATGAAGATACTATGCAAGAAATGAAATTATGATAACATGTAGATGCAAAAGCCAAGAATGCTCCAAATCTTCAAAAGCTCCAAATGTACCTAGAAAACCTGCAGCATAACATTAGTATAAAAAATTGGGGATATGCAAATGAAGGAGAGAGCTCTCCTTTTATAGGAAATGAGGAGAAATGGACCATTGAGATTAAGAGGCAAAAGACTTAATCAACGGTGGAGCTTGAAAAAGGAGCAATCCATGTGCACAAGTATCCTCCAATAGGAAAATAGGAGTTGACTTTATGTCCATATGAGACAAAAAGTGCTTTTCTCCTTTTTATAAAATAGGAATAATACTTTATTTGTGCAACTTAGGATAAGAGGAAAGTGGGGGCTTTTTATTTAATAAAAGGGGAGGAAATATTCCTTTTAATTAAATAAAGACTTAGGATAAAATGGTTAGCCCAAGGCAAATAATTGAAAATGATGAAATATGACTTGATCAAGGAAATTGATAGTGTTGAAAAATATTGATTATTGATAAAACTAATTCAGAGATAAATAAATCGAATAAAGGGGGCCCAAAGTCTAGGCGACCATTTTTGGGTGCATACAGCAAGCATCTCAATGATTTTAGAAGTTGAACTTATCCACACTCCTACAACATTTTGTTAGTATCAAAAGTAGAATGAATGTATCATAATAGTTCATGGTGCATTGAAAACTCCACATGGTATTTGCAACAATAGGTATTGTACATCTTGAGAGGTACACAATAAAATGGCATGTTCATTCTTATTTTTAAAATTGTGCTCATTATTTGTGTATTCATTCTCCTCTTCACTTGAAATAACATTTAGTAGTGGACCAAAGGCCTAACCTTCACTAACATTTGATATAGCTTGTCTTCTCTTCCTATGAATTTTTTTACCTCTTTATCTATATGCTTGAATTTAGTCTTTTGTAAACTCTCTCTCTCTCTCTCTCTCTCTCTCTCTCTCTCTCTCTCTCTCTCTCTCTCTCTCTCTCTCTCTTTGATGATTGTTTCTCCACATTATAACTCTAAAAGATGCTAAAACATGATTGCCAATGATAAATTTGTGAAAAAGATGCTCAAAAAAGTTTGATTTTCTCTCTTTCGACTTGAAACTCCATGTTTGTTGCATGCAAAAAGAATGTAGGGATGGTTGGGATGCACAAAATTTCCAATTGCCATCTTTTGTGTGGCTTAGGTATCAGATATCAAATTCATATCATATTTATAATATGGATTCGATATCCAATGCTTTTAACATGGACAATAAAATTTAACGTTGGCGCCCTTGTAAAAAGGTATTGGATATTAGATAAAATCTGATATCTAATACCTTATAAAATATTTCATACATTACATATATATATATCTATATATATAATATTATATATGGATAGGGAAAGGGAGAGAGATAGAGAGAGAATGGGATAGGGATAGGGAGAGGGAGAGTAGGGGAGAGGGAGAGGGAGAGAAGAGATAGGGATATAGAGGGGGGGATAGGTTGAGAAGGGAAGAGGGAGAGGGAAAGAGATGGAGATAAGGGGATAGTGAATAAGATAGGGTGAGAAGAGGTTAGAGAGAGAGAGAGAGAGAGAGAGGATATATGATATTTATATATTAAATAAAATATATAATATAATATTTTAAATATAATACATAATAGTATTATAATATATTAGATAGTATGATATATTATATACTTTGTGAATAAGCTAGAAAATACCAAATATTTAATACCTTTGACACAATTTTGTAACCTTGGGACTTGCCTCAGGATTGGTTTGGGATTTGGCTAGGACATGCCAAACTTGGAAAGTCAACACAAAAAATGTGTTTAGAAACTTTTCTTGCATTTTCAGTCTTTGAGCATTGTAGTTAACAACTTTTTTTTACCCAAAATTGATGAAACGAAAAGGGTTTCTTAAGGAAACTTTATCATTCCACCAGTATAAACTATACCTTATTTTTAGTTTAATAAATACTTATTATTCATTTTCTAATTGACTTGCATCTAAATTCTTGATTGATGGTCTAATTGAAAAATATATGTAATCAAATGGTATCACATTTCTCAAATCCAAAGCATGTGTCACATTCTATGTTTCACATACTATAGGACTAAAAAAATGGATTTTATAAAGTTATGACCAAGTTGTGGTGGCTAGACATACAAGTGTTTTATATTTTAAAATAGATGTAGTAAAAAAATCATAATTATTTACTTGGAAAAAAATTACAAAAACTATGTGTCACATCTAAACATGAGTCTTCCACATATATCTAGAATCTTATAAAAAATATTATCATCTAATTGTGGTTAGGGTGGTTAGACACACACCTACTTCTTATCTTTTTCTTGAAATTTTAGTACTACTGCATTGAAATTTTAAATGTTCACCAAATAGATTAATTCTTTTTCAAAAAATAACTAGTAGCTTAGAAACTAAATTCAATTTTCTCTAGATTCTATTCTTAAATATTTTTGAAATAATGTTGATGACTTATTGAATTTTTTATGTCTTGTTGCCTAAGTTTATTTTTCTAAAATTGTATTGCCACTTAAGGGCTTAGTTTGGCCACCATGATCTTGCACATACCCAACCCTATTGCGCAAATATGCTCAGCCTTAACTCAATAGCATTCTAAACCCTAGGCCATGCATGTTATAATATCTCACTTAAGACCTAATCAAAAGTATAATAGCTTCATATCGACAACCATTTTATTTACACTGGGATGCCTTGTAAAAGGAGTGCAATGCATTTCATCTATAATCAAGTTTTGCAACCTTACTTGGTCAAGAACATACATTCTACCATGAGATCTCAAAAATCTATCCTAATCAAAATCATATTCATCAAAGTGGAAATTAGATGGGTTTTCCTTTAATACTAATTTGACCAAATCATAATGTTCATCATCTGAAATATATTGTAACACCTGTTGTCTCAAGTGTGTCCTAGTAGTAGATATAGTTGATAGGTTCCTTCTTATGCTAATAGCATCAACTACTCTATTCTCCTTACCCTTGATATATTCTATCCCAAAATCATATTCACTAAGGAACTCAAACCAACATCTTTTTTGAGCATTAAGATTGGGTTGTATGAAGATATATTTGAGTCCAAAATGATCATTCTTTAATTTGAAAGGCTTACCTAAAAGATAATGCCTCCATGTAAGACATGTAATGTTGCATCCAACTCCAATCATGTGTTGCGTAATTAAGTTCATATTCTTTCAATTTTATTGATTCATGTGCCACCACCTAGCTATTCTACATGAATACACCACCTACACCTTCACTTGATGCATTTGTGGTCACCTTAAAATAACCATTAAGGTCAAGTATAGTCAGGATAGGAGTAGAGGTAAGCTTTTATTTCAAAAGCTAAAATTCTTGTTCACATTGATTAGTCCATTCATATATGTTTCATTTCCTCTGAAGGGATGTGATTGGTGCTGCTATTTTGGCAGATCCCTCCATAAATATTATATAATAACCAACAAGTCCCATGAAAATTTAGACTTCCTTAACACTTTGAAGATATTTCCATTCAACAATAACCTTGATCTTATTAAGGTAAGCTGCAACTCTTCCTGTTGATATAATATGACCCAAATAGTGTACTTTCTTTTGGTAAAAGGAACACTTGGATAGTTTACCATACAATTTTTCAATCTCTCAGATGCTACAAAACTATCCTCAAATGTTTCTCATTCCCCTCTAATGTCTAAGAATAGATGAAAATATCATCAATCAAAATCAAAACAAAATCATCAAGGTAGTCTAAACTCAATGTTCATCAAGTTCATAAATGTTGTAAGTGCATTTGGATAAAAAAACTCAGTGTCCATACAGTGTCCAATCCCATTGCAAGAATTTGGCACCCTATCCTAGAAGATAAGATTTCCCAAACACACAGGCTTATCAAGTAAAAGACACATTATGCATTTATTATTTCTTTCATGTATTAGTGGTTTTAAATTCATTTACTTCCTAGGTGGTTTTAAATGCATTTACTTCCTAGCATGTTTATGCAATGATTATTTTTTCCATGCAATGTTAGCATCATGATAGGCCATAAAAATTGTAGATATATGTATATGATTTCCATAAATGTGTATATTTTAAATGATCACTATTCTTTCTCTTTACATGCATAAGATGAGTATCGTGATTCTACATCTTTCCATGCATAAGATGAGTATCATGATTCTACATACAATCATTCTTGCATAGTGAAACCATGCAATTTAACATGATCACGTATTCACTTTTGATACAAATATGGAATCTAAAAGATTCATCGTACAAATATGGACTCTAAAGGGTTCATTGTACACATGAATGCATATATTCATCCCCGGTCTATTATGAACATGCAAACTAAACTTTATTGCTTTCTAATCCAATCTTTAACCCAATCTTAACTTTGAAATATGCAAGAAAAAATTTCAACAAGGAGATATTAATCAAGTAATTTGCCTATAAATAGTATTTTATGGGGCTGGGTGTGCACATACATGCATGCATATATATACACCTACTCGTGACATAAGCCTTTATGGTTTAGTGTATTTGAAATTTTAAAGTAAATTAATTTTCTATAAGCAATTTTTAACTCAAGTATTGCTAGTTTTGTACTAGGGTTACAAATATTAGGAAGGAAAGTTTTAGAAAGAAGTTTTCTCTTAACTTCCATTAAAAAATAAATATATGATTATTATTATGTTTAAATTTAAATGCATTTGTACACATCTATATTTATCCACGTTTCAACCATTAAGTTTGATTTAAGAATCTCTATATTAATTCATGGCAAGGAAGAACATGTAGCAAATCTGAGTTATGCATTTTTAGGTAACCACATCAATTCCTTGATATTTATACTATGTAAATATATACATATATATGTGTACTAGAATTTGTACCTTCGTAGGGTTAGTATTAAAAATAAATGAATAAAATAACTAAATTACCACAAAGGAAGAGCTATTTTAACAAATAAAGACAATTAAGCACTCTATGGATCTCTAACTAGGGATGCTAATGATGAAGCTCTCAGCAAGCCTCCATTAGTGATATTCCTAGAATGAGAATAAATGATAAAGCAAGATAAAATATTCAATTCCAAATTAAAACGATAATTAACTTCTCTACTTGCCTTTGTAGCTCAAAATCTCAAGAGGTTAGATGCAATTCTCAGATTTGTGGATGAGTTATGAGTGATTTATGCCTTGCTTTTATAGATTTTGGAAAATGTAGGGGGTGTAGTTGGATTTGATCAAGGTTAGGTTGGGGTTAAGTCCTTGGTTCCACCCTTTGGAGACAACTTAAATATTGTGTCCTCAAAGCTTGGGACAAGAAGACAAGATGTTCTTTCCAATTGAGTGATTGAGATTCATTTTGGCTTGATCCATGTGAGCTCTTTCCTTAAATCCTATTGGTTGAGGCTTTTTCCTCCCATGTGGTGTTGAGAGAAAATAGGACTTAATTAATTGAATTTAATTAATTTGTTTAGCCATGTGTACCTCTTGAATGAGTTGATTTGATTTAAATTGAACTATACAATTAATTAGATTAATTGCACATTGATTTGATTTATCATGATTTGATCGGTTTAAATTGAATTTATGGCTTTGATTTTTAATTAAATTGAATTAAAGCTTGATTTGAATTTTGATTGGCTAAATGCTTGTTTCGATTTAATTGCCTTGATTTTGCCTTAGTATTGCCTTGATTACTCACATGAATTATCCTGTCCACTTTTTGGTGATTACAAATGCCCCTCTTTGAGTCGACATGCGAAGCGTGTCGATTCAAAGAATGTTTTGATCCAACTGATATAAGGTCCTGATTCCTTTGATGGTCGATTTCATTGTTCAATATGAGATGCAGATTCTGATGATAGGATTGATGCAGTTTTGATTGATTTGATGTCCTGATGGTTGATATGAGGATAGATCACTAATATGGTACCTGATTTGATTCGATTTGATGTTTGATGCCCTTTTCGATTGATTAGCAAAAAATTTCCTAATAAAAGATTACACTATGATTTGATGGTCGTACCCTTGATTTGATGATGTTGTTGTTGTTCCTGATCATCCGAGTGTATGCCTCCTCAGAAATGAAATAAAATTTGATCCTTGTTTTAAAAAGTTAATGATTTAGGTCAATTTGCGTTGATTAGGTCAAATTATAAATAAATTTTGATTTCATTTCTGATAATGTTTTTGCGTTCGTTTGATGACAAATGCCCCTGATTTGGCTGATTTGATGAAAAATTTGGGTCCCCAGGCATTTTCTGGTCAAAGATGCCCTTTTTAGGTCAAAAAGGTCTATATAAAGGGTTAAAAAGTCATTTTCACTATTCATTTTCACTTTTCACTCTGACTCCTCCAAACTTTTCACAATGGTGATTCCGATTCATGAGCATAGGTTCAAGCGTGGGCGGTGGTTTCAGTGGCCAGTGACGTACGAACCTTCGATAAGTGCCTGATCCTCTCAGATTTCAAATTTATGCATTGATTTTATTTTTTAAATGATTTTTTTTAATAGAAAAAACCCTAGTTTTCTATCTTTTTTCCATGAAATAGCACTTTTAAACATTTTTTTTAGCGCGTTTACTCATTTTTTAACGCTTACACGCATTAAAATAGCATGTGCGCGCTGCGGAATAGCATGTTTACACGTAGGATCTAAGGTTTATTTCGCTTTTGATTTTTAGATTAGCGCGTTTGAAAGCCTTAGTGCTTTTGACATTTTAATTGGCGCGTTCAAATTTTATAATGGCGCTTTTGAATTTTAGCACGTTTAAGCCATTAAACAACACTTTTGATAAATTTGATGTCATTTTTAAACTTACAAATAGCGCTTTTGCATTTTAGCGCATTTAAGCCATTAAACAATGCTTTTACCCAGGTAGGAAAATTTTTAAATGCCTTAGTCAGTTTTTTTATTTGCCCAGTATTGTCGATCAGTTGATTGGCGTAGGTAATAAACTTGATTTGGTAGCAAGTTATAGGATGTTAGTTTTAGTCAATTGTGATTTGAATGTTTGATTGTCAATCTCAATTTAGATGATGGATGATGATGAATTTTTCGTCCTCTCTGAATAGAATCACGAAAATTGATTGTGGTCTGATATTTTGTAAATGTTTGAAACTAATGTGTTTCAACTTACTTTTTGTAGATAGTGCTTAAGTCAAAAGATAACTATTTTTGAAACTGATGTGTTTCAACTTGCTTTTTATAGACAATGCTTAAGTCACAGGGTGTTTGTGGTTTGTATATGTTGCCTTTTAGTATGATCAATGATCTAAGCGGTGCGGATCGGAGACAGATCGACCGATGTGGATTGTCTTTCCTTCTGGTTTTACCTTGATTTTGAGTGAATCGGGGATTGATTACTGCTATGGCTGAGAGGTGGCACTCAGACCATAATACATTCCATTTGCCTATGGGTGAGATGACGATCACCCTTGACAATGTGTACCGACTCTTGCGTATTCTGACTCGAGGAGAGTTGGTTTTCTAAGATCAGGTGTATGATGGTGTCGCTTGTCGTCAGGTCTTCCAGGATCCTACCATTGGTGACGATCACATTCAGTGGTCTCAGTTCCATTCTTTTCCAGTTTTGCTAGCAGTTTTGGGTGCCTTGATTGGAGGATTCCTCGTACCAGATCGATGAGGTCATGGATTTACAGTTGGTTGGGATCCTATTCTGGAGGACTTGATGGCCCAGCCCTGGCGGTTCGACTGGGGATCCTGTGTTCTAGTGCAACTCTATCACAAGTTGCATACAGTAGTGTATAGACGTTCCTCCACTCTCTCTACAGGAGTTATTCTTCTTCAACTTTGGACATGGGAGCATCTCCTAGTGACGAGACCAATTGTAGCATGTCACCAAGATCTGGGATGGCTATTTGCCTAGATATATGAGGGTATCATTGTGTAGGCCCATATGGGCAAGGTTGATTACTGGCATCGTGTTATAGATGATATTGATCAGGTCGTCTGACAGCCATATCTTGGATGTGAGTTGTGGCCTAAGGATGACTCAGAGTTTCCTTTCATGTTCTCTCTTCTGATGGATGGTAGGGTGATCGTCTCATATTATTGAGAGGTTTTGCTTCAATCGAGTGTTGCGGCAGTATGACTGTGTACAGGGTATGCCTCAGGGTGTTGCGATGTACGCCCAGGTTCAGGCAAAGAGAGCACTATGGGGTCCATGTGTTGATTTTAGGACAACCTTCTAGGAGATTGAACAATTGGGGTATCTCCCCTGGGGTATGAGATCTTTGATTATTGATGCTGAGATGACAGATGACTATGCCGACCGGTTCACTCGGAACCCATTTCTGAGGTTTACAGATCTCGCAGAGAGGATTCCAGGTATTGATGAGGAGTCTGATGATGATGGTGGGGATGGTGGTAGGGGTGGAGGTAGGATATGAGCTCGTTGGGGATGACTGGGTTGTCAGGTAGTTAGAGTAGGTAGAGTCATGATGCCAGTTATTGTTTCTTCTCCCATTCCTCCTAGAGGTGGCAGTGGTGTTTGAATGAGGGGTCAGGGTGTAGGTAGAGTGCTACATCGGGTTGCCAGAGATCCGACAGGTAGACAAGGTCATCGCAGAGCTAGGCGTCAATGACAAATGGATGTCAAGGTAGCACATGCATTATTAGATTAGGTATAGGGCCAGCCGACACAGGCTCCTCCACAAGCTCCTCCAGCACAGGCTCCTAGTTCTGCTTCTATGCCATCTTCTTCATCTCGTCCATCTTCTTCTTCTTTCAATCCATCACTATCTGTTCCATCTTCTTCCATGCCTTCTTCTTCTTCCATGCCATCTTCATCTTCCGTGCTATCTTCATCTTCCATGCCATCTTCATCCATGCCTCCACCGTAAACTCCTTCTACATAGGTCCCTGGTTCAAAAGCTCCGGCAGTTGCACCAGAGGTTCGAGCTTTACAGTTAGATGTTTTTGAGATTGGACAAGAGGTTAGGTAGCTCAGTGGTATGATGGAGGCATTTAGGGCCGCTATAAGTCAGCATGGGTTACATGCTAGTTTGAGTCATCCTCCTGATATTGATCCTGGTCCTGATGGTGCTGACGGTGCTGGTGGTTCTAGTGGCGCTGGTGGTTTAGCTGGTTGACTTGAGATGATACTGATATATATTCTTTATTCCTTGATGATGTATATGATCTCATTTTTTATATCGAGATATTAGACTCTGTTGTATTCTTTTGATCAGTTGATGTATTTTATACATTGATACTTGTTACTTGTTGATACTTTGATGGACTTTGATTCCCAGATGTTGCATTGATGATATCATAGACTTGATGCTTAGTTTGATTTATGATTATGATACCCTTGACTTTGGTTCCCAATTTTATAAATTTACTTAATATGATGTCATCATGTATTGGACCTCATTTTTGAGGTGTTTTACCATGATATGCAGATCTATATGATTCTATCTCCTATATGCTTTGTTTTTTTAATTTTCAGAATGCAGTTTATGATATAGATGCACATGTTCTATTTATGCTTAAATGGTTGTCTTATGTATGACATAGAATAGATGAATGCAATGTGATTTTAATTAATGATTTTATGTGTTTTATGGATGCAATGATATATAGATGTGTTATATGGATAATGCAATGATTAATGTGATCTAATGATGTTTATGGATATATGGATGCAATGGATGGATTTTATGTAAATGGGATGTAAAATGTGATGGACTTTATGTGATGTAATGAATAATGATTATGGATATTAATGATTAATTATTCTATATGTTAAATGTGATGAATGATTTTTTAATGATAATGCTATGATACCAAATGATCTAAGTGATATGCACCTAATGGATGCATTTAATAGATGTGCACTAAATGAGATGATTTTTAAATTGAATGCAATCTAACACAATGAACTTAATGAAATTGATTTAAATAATGAATGCAACCTAATGCACCTAATGATTATGAACTTTATGTAATATATGAATGATGAATGGAACTTAATGTGATTAATGTTATGACAAATGATTTAAACTATATGGAATGAACTTAGATTAAAATGAATGCACCTTAATGCAAATAGTTTAAATGGATGGAAGATTAAATGAATCTAACAAATGCAAGTGAACTAATGAAATGCACTTTTCTTTTTTATTTTGGAGTTCCAACACATTCGATCACATATAGTTTTTGATGCTCATTTGATTTTTTATTTGACTACAACCCCTTTCTCTTTTCCTCTTGCAATTTAAATTTTTAGGCTAAGAAAGGAAAAATACATTAAATGCATTTAATCTAAGATGTATGCAACTAACTGTCACTATTCAATAATTTGGAGCTTATATTCATCATTGAGCAGTTTTTGGAATCCTGATTGAGTACAACCATCACTAGTTCAACCATGATTATATGAATACTTCATTCACCTCTTTCTTTTCTTTCCCATCCTTTGGTACGACTATCACCGATTGAAGTCAATCATGAGAGTGAGAATACCGATTTTGCTAGATTCTATGTTGCAAGTGGATTTTGGTATTATGATATTGAACATCAAAATAGCCAAGGTATCATTTTACACGAATAAACAAAAATCTCAGTCTCATCCTATGTACAAGTCCTCAATGATTCTTTGATGATCACATCCTTAGACAAATAATACATGCTTTAAAACTTTGATTTTAAGACAGTCATTCAGAAATCAACTAAAATATCATGCTTTCATCATAGCTTGTCTAGTTTAAAAACTTTCATCGATTCGCTAGAAAGATATGATTTCATCAATCAAGTCAACACTTTAGAAAAAATTTTGCAATGTTTTTCAAATCCATATTTCAAGTGTAGTTCCATCCATTTCATACTTTTAATCCTAATTAAGATAGGGTCATGTAAGATCTTGGATCAAATTTTGCATTTGGTTCAAATTGGATTATAATGAAGATATGATTGAGTGTTTCACTTGTGTTTTTGATGAATTGATTCGATGAATGATTGAAGTTTTCTTTTGATGAATCCTTCCTCCTTTAGAGTAGATTTCCGCCATCCTCCTTTAGAGTAGATGGCCCCTAGTTTGATATGATTCCAATGTTGGACTTAGGACAATTTGCAGATTAGGTGACCAAAATCTTTAGGTACTTGCAAATGCAACTGTGGGGTTTTATTATGAAATATATACAAATGCTGGCGAATGCAATATTTACAAGGATGACTGCTAGGTATGCGACTGACTTGGACTTTCAATGGTGCCTGTTTACCAGGTTTTCATCGATGGAATGGATTTTTCTTTCTTTTTCTATTTTTAAAGCTTTTTCCTTTTTTTTCTACCAAGGCGCCTATTTGCTAGGTTTTCACCAGGGCACTTTTTCTCTTTTTATTTTTATTTTTATTTTTTTTCTCTTTTTTCAATTTTTTTTTCATATCATCAAGGTGCCTATTTGCTAGGTTTTCACCAAGACAACATCTTTTTGAGGATCATATATGAATGCTTTTGGCTTTCTTCATGCTCAATTTTCCATTGTTTTTTATCTTTTCTGCATTTCTAATTTGTTTTCTCTTTTTTATTTTTCAAATGTTTTTGGTATTTTCAAGATCTCTTTTGACTATGTACAATAAATAGGATGCTTTCCATCTGATTCTATGATACTCTTTTTTCTTTATCCTCTTTCATCTGCTTCATGTGTAGAACCTTTTGATATGAATGCTATTGATAGGTTCTTGTAACTCTTCTCCATCACAATCAACTAACTTATAGGTGCATGTCCCAAAAGATGAAGTGGTCACAAAAGGTCCTAACCATTTTGCTTCCCATTTTCCTTTCTTTTCTATTTCTGCTTGATTTTTGGGATTCTCTCACAAAACTAAGTCACCTATTTGGAATGTTCTTGACTTGATATGCTTGTTATAAGTCCTTGACATTCGGTTTTGATAGAATTTCAAGTGATCAAATGCTTGTTGTTGTTTCTCATCTAGCAGTTCTAGTTCATGCAACCTAGCAACTCTATAATCTTCCTCACTTATCAAACCATGTAGAGATACTCTTAAGGATGGAAGTTCTACCTCTAAAGGTAAGACTGCTTCTATTCCAAAGACTAAGGAAAATGGTGTAGCTCTTGTTGGTGTTCTGATACTTGTCTTATAAGCCCATAAGGTTGGGTTTATTTTTATATGCCAATCTCTACCTAAATTGTCCACTATTCTCTTCAATATCTTTAGGATGTTTTTATTTTTTGCTTCTACTTGTCCATTACCTTGAGGATAATAGATTGATGAAGAGTGGTGTATCATGTGGAACTTTGTGCATAACTCCTTTAGGTCCTTGTTTTTTAAGTGCTTTGCATTATCCATTATGATGGCATGAGGTACACCATATCTACATATTATGTGGTTTAGGATAAACAAGGATATCTACTTTCTTGTTGTCGTTGATAAGGGTATAGCTTCCACCCATTTGGTAAAGTACTCTGCTGCCATGATAATGAATTTATGACCATATGAAGATGGTGGATAAATCATTCCTATTAAATCTAGACCCCATTGATAAAAAGGCCAAGGTGTCATCATAGGATGAAGCTCTTGTGCGGGTACATGTATCAAGCTCCATGATATTGACACTTTCTACAAGTTTTAGCAAAGTGACAAGCGTCTTTCTCTATTGTAGGCCAAAAATATCCTATCCTAAGAAGTTTCTTAGCTAGGGTTAAACCATTTGAATGTGACCCACAGACCCCCTCGTGAATTTCTCATAAGGCTATATCTAATTCCTCTTTCTTTAGACATCTAAGAAGCATTCCGTCTAAAATCTTACGATACAATGTGTCAGACATTAGGGTATAACGAGCGGCTTGTCGGATAAAGCTTTTCTTTTGGTTCCTGGTTTGGTCAATGGGTAGGATTTGGTCTTTTAGGTAAGTGTAAATGTCTCCATACCAAGGTGATTCATGTGTTGTTAGCAAACAAATGGTATGAGGATGGGTAGGGTCAAATGTGGGTTGCTCAACTTCTTCTACCAGGAATTCATATCTGGTGCTTTGATATAGTATTTGGAGAAGTGATGCCAAAGTAGCCATTACATCTGCTACTTTATTCTTCTCTCTTGGTACTTGCTCAAATGTGATAAGAGTGAAGTATTTCTTGAGATTCTCAACCATAGTTTTGTAAGGTATCAACTTGTCATCTTCAGTGAGATATTCATCATTAATTTGATTGATAACCAATTGTGAATCTCCATAGTCTTGTAGTTCTGTCACTTTCCACTCTAATGCCAGCTTGATTCCAATGACCAATGCTTCATACTCAACTATATTATTTGTGCATGGGAATAGAAATTTGTATGATTTTGGAATTGTAGATCCTTGAGGAGTAATCAAAATTATGCCTGCTCCTGATCCATGTTGTGTGTAGGAACCATCAAAATATAGTTGCCATGTTTTTGCTTCCAAATTCACAATTTCAGAATCTAGAAATTCCACTTGTATTGGGTGGTCATCTTGTAATGGTGATTCTGCTAACTAATCAGCTATGAATTGGCCCTTGATAGATTTTTGATCCACATATTCTATGTCAAATTCACTTAGCACCATGACCCATTTGGCTAGCCTTCCATTCAATGTTGTTTTGCTAAGAAGAAATTTTAAGGGATCTATCTTTGTAATGAGTCTAATCTTGTGGGATAACATATAGAGGCACAATTTTTGGGAAGCAAAAACTACGGCCAAACATGCTCTTTGGATGAAGGTGTATTTCAACTCATATTTCACAAAATTCCTACTTATGTAGTAGATGGCCTTTTCTTTTCCCGATTCATCTTCTTGTGCCAAGAGTGCCCCTAATGAATGCTCGGTCGCTGAAATGTATAGAATCAAAGGCTTGCCTCTTATAGGTGGCATAAAAGTTGGAGGGTTCATTAGATATTTCTTTAACAAGTTGAAGGCTTCTTCACATTTTTCTGCCAATTGAGATATGAACCTTCGTATGGATTGGATCCTACCTTGAAGAGATCTCATTTGACTTATGTTTCTAGGTGCTTCCATTTCCATGATGGCTTTTACTTTAGATGGATCTACCTCTATTCCTTTTGCTGAAATAATGTACCCTAGCAGCTTTTCTGATTGGACACCAAATGCACACTTTTTCAAATTTAGCCTTACTTTAAATTGTTCCAATCTTTCAAAGATTTTCTCTAGGATTGGTAAATGTTCATCTCTTGAATGATATTTTGCAAGTATATCATCTACATAATCCTCCATGAACTTGTGCATCATGTCATGGAATATTGTTGTCATGGATCTTTGATAGGTCGCCTCAGCATTCTTTAGACCAATGGGCATAACATTCCAACAAAATGTCCCCCATGCGCATGTAAATGTTGTTTTATCTTGATCTTCAAGTGCTATCTTTATTTGATTGTAGTCACTGGAACCATCCATAAGAGAGAACATTGAATGTCCTGTTGTTAGATCCACTATGGCATCTATGCTTGGTAATGGAAAGTCATCCTTAGGGCATGCAAGATTGAGATCCCTGAAATCCATGCAAATTCTGATGGACTTCTCTACTTTTGAAACTGGTACAATGTTTGAAATCCATTAGGCATAATCAATGGCTCTTATAAACACAACTTTTAGCAATTTTTGTAACTCCTCTTTTACAAGCAAAGCTATGTGCGGATGCATCTTTCTCAATTTTTTCTTGAATGGTCTTGCTCCTTTTATGTTTAAGTGATGCATGATTAAATTTGGATCTAATCCTGGCATATCATCATAAGACCATGCAAAATTGATTTTCTTTTCCTTGAAAAATTTGATGAATTCTTTTATTTCCTCGCTAGATAAAGATGTTGCTAAGTGTATGATCCTTGGTTCTGACTCTGATACAATGTTCACCTTTTCTGTTGGTTCGATCAAGAAAGGAGATCTTTCCTCATAGTGCTCGAGTAAAGTATCCAAACTCCCTTCCTTAGGCACCTCAATTGGGTTTTCACCTTTGGAATCATTTTTTATTTCTTTCTCTTTTTGATCTAATGCTGCCACAATGTGGTTTTCAACATTAGATTCTTTCCATTTTTATTTTTTTTCATTTTTTTCATTTTTTATTGAATTAGGAGTTTGGATAGCTTCCTTTGCTTCTTCTTCTTGATATTCCATGGTAGAAGAAGGTTCAACCACATTTAGGTATTGGGGCACCAAGTTGTCATTCAAAAAGGTTGGGAGTATGGTAGGTTCGATGGAATCCCATTCAATTAATTCTGGGTAAATGAGGGTCAAAGGATCAATGTTTTGGTTTAGGTCAATAGGGTTTAAGGACAAGACTTCTTTGGAAGGTTCAAACATTGTATCACTTAAGTCTATAACATGTGCCTCTTCGAGATGATCTAGAGAACTAGGGTCAAAATCCTCCTCACTAGAATCCTCTAAGGTTTCTATTGGATAAAAATCTCGCGGGTTAAACCTAATGTTAGATTCTTCCATAGAAGGTCTCCATGATGGTACATAGGGTTCTCCTACCCATTGATTTATTTCAATTTCTTGAATTGGTACATTATCTAGAACCACTTGGCTTGAGCTTGAGGCTTGATTTGGACTTGATTTTGCAATTGATTCCTTCCCTTTGATAGGAGTGTAAGTATGAATGACATCAATACCTTTATCTTGACATGATTCATTGGACAATGTATCCCATTCCCACTCATTTGAATCTTCATCACCATGTGACTCTAATTGTAATATTTGATCATAGACTTTATGATAGTTCTTTTGAGTATATCCTTGTTCTAGGTAGCCTAATCAAGTCTTCTCTTTACTATCTCTCTACATCATTTCAATAGGTTTGAGGAGTCCTTTGTTTCTTGTTCCTAAAGGTCCTTGTCCTTTATATCCAATTTTTTGCATAATTTGAAATCCCTTCCCATATTGATGTGTGGGAATGCTTATATTTTGTATGCACTTCTCATGGGTAATTGATTCTTCATCCTTGTATAACCAGTTTAGGATTTCATTGTCCTCTTCCTCCATCAATGATGAAGTATTATCCCTCACAAAGTGATCATTGTATTTATGAGGAAAATTATATGGCTTTCCATATGACCTTGGAGATAAGGGTAGGTCCATCATGGATAAGGAATATTCACCTACTCTCTTTTGTTTGATTTTACATTGTTTCTCAAAGTTTTTCATCATGTGGTCCATCTTTTGGTAATGAGCCTCCTTAGCGTATATTTGAATGGAGCTATCTTGGTCTTCTTTCTTTGTCTCAAGAGTACTTTCCTCACTAACCTTTTCTTTCCCTTTTGTCAATGTAGCTAGGTTAGTGGGACTTGGGATGTTTTCAACAACTTCTTCTTTTTATTCTTTTTCTTTTCCCTTTAAAGATGGAAGATCTTTAGAGCTTTGACCTTGATCTATTCTTAGGGGTATGGACCCTTCTGCATTATGTGGGACTAGAGAATCATTGATAGGCTTTAAGTTATTACAATATTGGAAGGGGTTTGAGTCCCCGCTTACCATGATTTCTTGCCCTAGATAGGGGAATTTTAAACATTGGTGATAGGTCGATGGCATGACTTGCATTTCATGAATCCAAGGTCTTCCTAGTAAGATATTGTAAGTCAATTTTAGGTCTAGGACTTGACAAATGGTTTCTTTTTTCATTGGGCCAACTCTAATAGGAAGTACTATGACACCCTTAGAAGCTCTTTCTTCGTCATCGTAGGATTTTATATTTATCTTTTTCTTTGGGTCAATAGCCTCCTCAGAAAATCATAAGGCTTTCACCAAGTTTAGGGTACAAATATTTAGGCCGGCCCCTCCATCAATAAGTACTCTTTTTACCCTATGCTTATGAATTAGAACCTCTATATGGAAAGGCAAGTTCTGTGGGTGATTCAATGACATGTCATCTTGCTCTGAAAAAGATAGTCAATGAGGTGCAATAAGATGTCCCTCCATATTTTGAAATTTATCTGCCTCCAAATTTAGAGGTACATTTGTCTCCACCAAAGCCTTTTCCAAAATTTCCTTGTGAGTTCGTGAGAGTTTGAGAAATTCCAAAATAGATATTTGAGTAGGGATTCGTTGTAATTGATCCACCAAATTATATTGTTTTGATGATGAAGATGAGGCATGATTTGGTAGAACAATTCTTGGGGCATTTCCAGGTAGAGTAATTTTTGAAGCTTGCCCCCTAGTTACAACATTAGATGTTGCTTCCCTTAGTTTCTCTTTTACCACAATAACATTTATGGTGCTTTCATCACCACTTAAAGCATTAATTGTGTTATCATAAGTATGAGAAAATTTGACTTTCTCATTACCCCTTTTATTATTTTGGTTAGTGTTTGATGACTCACCCTTCTCATGGTTTAGAAAGGGGTTTTTGAAGGCTGTATGATCTTCATTGTTTTGGGACCCTTCAACCTTGATTGTCCCATCATCAATTAGGTCTTGCACCAAATGTTTTAACTTCATGCATTCATTGGTATTATGACCATTATTTCGATGATACTCACAATGGTGAGAATCATTCCACCAATTCAGTTTAATTTTGGGTTCATAGGGCCTTAACTCGGGTAGAGTAATGATCTTGTTGGCCACCAAAGTCCTTAACACATTCTCCAATGGTTCACCTAAGAAGGTGACTTTTCTCTTTTGATAAGTGGAAAAGAAGGGTTTAGGCTTGTTGCCATTAGCATTATTGAAGGGATTATTATTAGCATTGTCGTTGTTGTTGTTGTTGGAATTGACATTATTAAAAGAAGCTTTATTCATTTGATTCACATTGTATGTTGAATTTTCTCCACTTGATAAGTTAAATGGGGTAGCCTTCAAGGTGTGGGCTTCCACAACCCCATCATTCACAAGATTTTTGTTATTATTTTTCAACCATAGCTTAGGTTTTTCATTGTGATTGTTGGTAGAATTAGATATATAATGGTTATTATTGGTATTGGTGTAGGGTTTGTTGTCTTTAAACAATTTGATTTCGCCCCTTTTGACCAATACATCTTCAATCTTAATCCCATTCTCAATAAGTTTTTCGAATGTAGGGGGACATTGAAGTTGGAGCCTATAGTTCATCTCCATATTTAAATTATTCATAAATATCTCCATCTTCTCCTTTTCAGGGATACTTCATGGGTACCTTGAAAAAATGGTCCTCCACCTTTGAAGGAACCCTAAGAAAGATTTACCATCCTTTTATTTTGTATCACATAGTTTTAGCATGGTAATCTCATGTTCGATATTATAGGGGTAATGAGTTACAAATTTAGAGGCTAATTCCTCAAAAGTCTTGATCCCTTGCAGAAGTTTAGAGAACCATTACATGGCTTGCCCTCCCAAAATTCTTGGAAAAAGTCTCATTAAGTACATAGTGTTATGCATAAATTTAATACTTAGAGCACAAAACTCTCTAAGGTGATCTTGTGGGCTTGATTTACCCATGTATTTATCATATTTAGGAAATATTGTATTGATAGGAAAATGTGCCATGACTAAGCTTTTGTCGAAAGGGAAAGGACACAAGGCCTCAATAGAGAAAGGTTTAGGCTCAGCGGCCTTTTTCATTAAGTCTATTTGTGCTTGGAAAATTTTTAGTTGTTGAGTCATAGCATGCATCAGGTTTTCCTCTTCTTTGCTTTTCTTGAGTTTATCCACATCATAGTCATGTGGGAGCTTTACCCTTGCTTGGGCTAGAGTTAGGAAAAAATTCTCCCTATCCCTATCTATTAGTTTGTCCATGACTTCAAGAAAGTCATTATCTTGAGCTTCTCTATTAGCTCTTTCTTCAAGGGTTTCTATAGGCTCATGATTAGCATTATTTTTGTTTTTATTATTTCCTCCTTGGTTGTGATCATGAAACACGAAGTTTCGATCCATTGATTCAAGTCTTTTTTTCAAATAGATTTGGGAGACTATCCCCTTGGTCATGATCATTGAAAAGACTTTGATGTTCAAATTTGGGGACCTCATTTGCAATGAAAGTACCGTCTTCTCTTAAATATAATTTGAGTTTGTGAGAATGTGTAGAAACCAGCATTCAACAAAGTTTGATTTTGAAATGATGCTCAATTTGGTAATTGTTGGTATTTATGAAGAGATTTTTAAAAATATAAGATGAGTTTTTCAATGGATATCTCTTTCACTTGTTCTATGTATTTTTCAAACACAACAACCACAAGTACACTTGTTTTTTTTTACCCTCTACACAAAAAGTGTTTGAATTTGTAGGATGTTATCACGGGTTTTTGCACAAAAAGACACTTCAAGAAATCTACCTAGCTCAAGATTTGGTTCATAAACATGGCTCTATAAGGTAGTCTTTGCTAAGTTAACAAGGTTTTAATCAATATTCTATTAAAAATGGATATTAAACTTTCATCCTTCAAGTATATTAAGAGGCTTCCCACCACTGGTATGTCGGAGTTTTGCACAATCTCGAAGGACTACTCAAGGAAGTTCAAAAATTTAACACCCTTTTGTCACACACCCCATTAAGGATGCATGCATTTCATTTTATAATGGATTGGATGATCATAGCAAAGGTGATTGTATCCCACTTTGGGTTGTCCCTCTCACCGGCCTCGTTAAGGCAAATCTCGAGAGGCGAGCCTAACTATTGATCTAGCATGTTCATTTGAAAGCAATAAAGTGGAATGAAGAAATAGGTTGTGGGAGCTTGATTCACCAAAAAGGTGAAGAGCATATCCCTATCTAACTCTCAATTCCCAAACACTTTTAACAAGGTTCAATTACCAAACCCACTAACTAATGAGAATCAAGTATTTCTACTCTTTTCTACAAACAAGGGGTTGTTCAAATTTAGTGCTTGATTTACTTAACCTTTCCTTTTAATCAAAGAGTTTAACACTTTTGGCATTTTGATTCACTTAGAAAGTGAAGAGCATAGGTCTAATGTTAAATTCTTCAAACAAGGATAGGCTGCTTTGATTACTAGATTTTGAAAATAACAAAGCCACAATTTAAGTAAAAAAATGACTAAATTTAGGCTTACCTTCAAATGAAGCTAGCAAAGGCTAGGGGCATTTTTGATTGATTTTTCATTTTTAATGCTCACCTAGTGGCAATCATTCCTTTCCAATGTGCTTATCCTCCAACAAGTTAGTCAACACAACTAGCAAAAATGAAGAAAACAAGATAAAATTGAATCTAAAGCCTTATTTGTCAAATTTAAGAAAAACTTGATTAAGTCACGTGAATAAATCCAATTCAATGATACAAATTTTGCTTTATATGCTTCTACAACTTTTAGATAATGTTCATATACCTTGCTTTCTTGCTGAGAATTCTCTAGAACCAGCTTAATGTGAGCAATGTTCTCCTCTTTGATCTTCTTTGTCAAGGTGTTTCCCTCACTGTTGAATCTGGTCTTTGGTTTTTTTATTCTTTTATGGATAGTCATCTTGAAGAGACAGAGAAAACATTTTCCGACAATTAGATTCTGTAAATTTTAAATTTAATCAAAAGCACTACTGAATCTATTGAAAGTGCTATTTTAGTGCTTAAAAGTGTTGTAGATCGAATTAAATGCGCTATTAAAATAATCAAAAGCGTTGAGAAAGAATTTAAAAGTGCTATTTTAATTTGCAAAGGAGCCAGAAAAAGTGCAAACGCGCTGAAGAATGTTGTGAAATTGCTGGCTAGTCAGGGAAAAAGCGCTAAAATAAGATTAGACAGAAGTCATAAGGAATCAAAAGTGCTAAAATCTTGTGTAAAGGTGCAAGAATTTATCATCAACGCGTTGTTTCAGAGCTCAAAAGTGTTGGAAAATCTGTCAAAAGCGCTGCTTAAAGGATCACACGCGCTATTCCACCTACAAAATAGAGAGTTTAAACAAGAAAAAAAATATAATAACATGAAATTTTTTGAATTTTATGAAGGATTGAGGCCTAATGCCCCATGGTGGGCGCCATTTTTTTGTACTAGAATTTGTACCTTCATAGGGTTAGTATTGCAAATAAATGAATAAAATAACTAAATTACCACAAAGGAAGAGTTATTTTAACAAATAAAGATAATTAAGCACTCTATGGATCTCTAACTAGGGATGCTAATGATGAAGCTCTCAGCAAGCCTCCATTAGTGACAGTCCTAGAATGAGAATAAATGATAAAGCAAGCTAAAATATTCAATTCCAAATTGAAATGCTAATTAACTTCTATATTTGCTTTTCTAGCTCAAAATCTCAAGAGGTTAGATACAATTCTCAGATTTGTGGATGAGTTATGAGTGATGTATGCCTTGCTTTTATAGATTTTTGCAAGGGTAGGGGGTGTAGTTGGATTTGATCAAGGTTAGGTCGGGGTTAAGTCCTTGGTTCCACCCTTTGGAGACAATGTAAATATTGTGTCCTCAAAGCTTGTGACAAGAAGACAAGATGAGTGGACAAGATGTTCTTTCCAATTGAGTGATTGAGATTCATTTTGGCTTGATCCATGTGAGCTCTTTCCTTAAATCCTATTGGTTGAGGTTTTTTCCTCCCATGTGGTGTTGAGAGAAAATAAGACTTAATTAATTGAATTTAATTAATTTCTTTAGCCATGTGTACCCCTTGAATGGGTTGATTTGATTTAAATTGAACTATACAATTAATTAGATTAATTGCACATTGATTTGATATATCATGATTTGATCAGTTTAAATTGAATTTATGGCTTTGATTTTTAATTAAATTGAATTAAAGCTTGATTTGAATTTTGATTGGCTAAATGCTTGTTTCGATTCAATTGCCTTGATTTTGCCTTAGTTTTGTCTTGATTACTCACATGAATGATCATGTCCACTTTTCGGTGATTACAATATATTTTCATGTATACATTATATACATAACATGCAATAATAGTTAAATAATTTTTCAATAACATTTTGATTGGCTTTGTTAGATAAATGACAATACTTATCATATTTATTCACACATATATATGTACATATATATGAACATACATATTATAAAAGAAAATATTAAATGTACAAATCCATTTATGTATATAAAGAAAAATAACATATAGTAGTATATATTGAATTTCTACAAACAAAGTGTGAATTTCTATAAATAATGTGCAATATTCAAATGCATTAGCAATACTCAAACTTAATTTCCAATGCTCTTCAACTCAATGTTCTTCCCAAGAAACTCCTTCATTAGGTCGAAGGCATTTCATATATGAGATGGATGACTTGAAAAGTAAAATCCACAGTTGACACTTGCTTATAGGCATGCAAGATGATTAAAATGTATGTAGCCGTCGATTTCCAAGAAATGTTTTCACTCCTTTTTCCCCTTTACAAGTTATCAGGATATTTTACATTAATCTTATCCCACGGTAATATTTTTGGCTAATATAAAAATGCCAGCTATGCATTCCTTTGCAAATGCATTAAAGACATGACATATGGGCTACGATCTTGTCCGTCAATCACATCCCTTTTTTTTTTAATTTTTTCCCCTTGCTCTTTCTATCCTCAACCAATTTTCTCTAGTATTTACTGCCTCCAGCCAAAATGATTGAATGATTTTAATGACGTCCATGAGGCCAAATAGCCTAAGGGACCACCGGATCACAATCGTAAACTAACTCCAGATTCTTCTCTAAGTCAGACCTCCTGCTGTGAATCTTGACAATCAAACTAGCGGTTTGGTTGATCTTATCCTCCTCGAATAGGTTGTGCATGATGCATGCTCCCAAACTAATTCCATACCAAGCCTGGATGTCATCATAAGTTGTGCACTCAATGATAAAATGCCATTCAGCCTCAATCGCACCTAACACGTAGAACTTGCAAATCCTTTCTTCCCATTCCTCTTTGGGCCTTTTCCATCTACATGTCTCTCATCTGAGGTGGTGAGAGCCCGTCCTCAACTGGGCCACTAATAGTCTAGCTTTACCTTTAATATATGCTCCCAGATATACCTTATTGCCATGTTCCCCGGTTGGGTTGAACACTTTGATGTAATGAGCCTTTTTCCTACCCATGTTATTAGTCCACATGGCAGTCCAAAATTTTTCTATGAAGAACTTTTTTATTTCTGCATTGGTGTTGGGGCATTGTTGTAACTTGATATTCCATTTACTCAACCACTTTATATTCTATTTCATCCATGTTTTCTTTCTACGAGTCAAGTCCTCTTTCATCACAATTTTGGGCCATCGTTTGTTATCCATGTTTTCAAGTTTCTTTAGATAACTTATTAACCAAGTTATCGTTGCTGCTTCCAACAGGAAACAACCTGCCTCCGCTAAGAGAATTTCATATGGGACCAAGGTCTTGACTTTAAGACTGCTAGTGATTAAGTTTTTTTGAATCCTCTCCACCTACCTCCACCTACAATTTGTCATGTTGCCTCCCCAAACTTTACAACCATAAAGGATAACCGACGTGACCAGCAAGCCAAATAAAGTTTTCTTGGTTTTCCAGTCCCAAAGTTTGACATTTCTACATCTATTCTGGAGTAGGTATGACGCTTTCCACCCTCCCTGAATCCTTTTCACTCTACAAGTCTCCTAGCTGAGTCTATAGTGGAGGTCAATCCCCAAATATTTGTATTCTTTCACAATTTCTAGCAGATTGCCTTCAAAAATGAAGGAAACATGTTTTTCCTTCCTCTTTAAATAAAAAATCATAATTTTCATTTTGGTGATGTTCGCCTGCATCCCCACTTCCTGAAAAAAGTGCTCCAAATCCCCTAATTGATCTCTTAACCCTGAGCAGTTTTAGAAATTAGAATAAGATCATCCGCATACAGAAGAAGCTTCACCACATATCCTGCGAAATGTACCCCTTCGCCATCTATCTTGTCTAACCAGGATTCTAGTTTATCAATGTATAAACCAAACAAAGTGGGAGATAAAGGGCATCCTTTTTTAACACCAATGTCACTGCCAAAGCATTCAGACATACCCTCTTTAGTTCTGATTTTGGCCCTAAACCTCTCATACAACCTATGCACCGCAACTCTAAGGACCTCTGGGATGTCTAAATCTTTCATTCTACTCCATAACTTGTCTCTAGGAATCGTATCAAAAACCTTCCTGAAGTCCACAAAACAACAATAAGCTTCTCCTCCCTGGCTATCCCATAATTTTTATATCAAGTTCCGAAGAGTGATGCAATGATCAATGGTAGAGTGTCTGGGCCTAAAACCTACTTGCCCTTTGGCTCTTTTTCCTTCACTTTCAGCCCAACAGCTGATTCTACGTTCCACCATGCTCCCAAAAAGTTTGTCGAAAAGAGGATTGACCATAATTGTCTGACAATTAGATGGGTTATTGATGTCCCCACTTTTAAAGAGAGGGGTGACCATGCTAGTGGTCCACTCAACTAGAAACCCCTCCCGAATGACACTATTGAAGACACCCGTGATGTGGGGTGCAAGAAGATCAACTCCCCATTTTAAAAATTCAGCCTGAAGTTCGTCAATGTCACTTGCCTTGCCACCAGCCAATTTCTTTATCCCAAATTTGATGTCATCAACCGTAAACAACTCCATTGAGGTATTCACAATGGGTGGAGAGTCCTCGTGCGACCGTTCATAAAGTAACTTAGCATACTCTAACCATTGCTTATCTGTAATATTATTCACTACTTGTTTTTTCCTCTATTGGAGTTCCTTCCACAAGTCTTTAGGATTGTGTTTTCCTAGATGTATTAACTCCCTCCTTCTCATATTAACATACTCCTCTTTTTTTGCTTGAATCAACTTGGTATATAATTTCCTATTTTCTTTGCTTGAATCTTTCCCTCTTATAACTCTCTTTGAAGCCTTACATTCTTTGTCATACCACAGATTTGACGGGAACGTGTTCACAACCCTCTTCCTATTGCAAGATCTTTTACATGCCTTTAGCGCCTTGTGTATGGTTGGAATCAACAAACTACTATGAAAATCGTCATCCTGTTTATTCCTCCTTTCATCAGCTGAGATATTGTCTATTTCTAGAAGTTTTTGTTTAAGGGCAGCACTGAATATGGCTTTGTTCTACTGATTTATGAGAATTTTGCCTTCATTAACAACTGTCCTTTTCTTGTGGAAATCTTGTTTATCATGCTAGCTATTTGGGACAAAATCCAATTTAATATAGAGGGGCATGTGATTAGATTTCATCTCTATAAGTTGTTTACCAATATCAAACTCTATCACTTTAGAAGTAAAATTTTGTGAGCAAATAGCGTAATCCACCACACTTTGACCATTATAAGTTTTGCAAGTGATACCCCCCAAGGTTGGCCATAACCTCATTTTGTTACAGATAACCGTGTCAAATAAACTACACAAGCCCAATAATTCTGCCCCAAAATGAGAAACACCCCTGTTACCATCCTGAGACGTTCTTTTACAAGGTTGATCACCACCCTCTACTAGCCATAAAGGATTACTCTCACCTTTTTCACCATTGCTCAAATGTAAAGATTGATTGTTGGTTGTCCTTGCATTAAAATCTCCAACAAGCATTATTTCACTTGTGGTGCTGAATAGAGAGATATCCTTTTTTAATGACACAAATGGATCTTCGTTGTCTAAGTTCTATTTTTTGTAGAATTTTGAATTCTTCGGAGCAAAATAACAGGCAGCCAATCTGAAAATAGTCTCATTCATTGTTAAATGCAGCCATATGTATTATTTATTTGGATCTTCTTTTTCAAATTTAACCATGTCATACCATTTCTCTTTTATAAACACCATGATACCACTGTGACCTTTACCTATTTCATTCCCATTATTCCAAACTGAAAATTTCTTGTAGCCATCAAAATCTAGAACCATACAACCATCATGCTCGTGTGTCTCAACAAGAATAATAATATCTTTCCCCTCTGCTATGGGCCCCAACCCAGGACCTCTTCTCCAATGATAATCTCTGCAGTTCCAACTTACTACGCTCAGGTGATCCTGTGGGGGCCCAATTTCCTATTTCTTATTTGGGAAACACTCACTAATTTGAGCTTTCCCATTTTTTCAGCCATGCCCATTTTCTTTTGTTTCTTGCAGATTTTACTTTCATCCATTCCTTCCTTTGCTCCTCTTGTTGAGCCAAAGTAAGGTCTTCATCTAGATAGAATTGTGTTCCTCTGAGCAGCCCTCTGTTTCTAAGAATAATATTTTTATCCTCTAGATTTCTCAAGATCACTCATACATGTATATCCCTTCCTCCCTCCATCCCCCTACCTATCATGTTGGCTTGTTGAATACCACCTATCCATTTCATCTTATCTCTAAGAAAATATCTTACAAGAATATTAGTTCTCTCTTTCTCTCCAAAGTCTTTCAACCCTTTTATAATGATATTTGCAGCCTTATCCCTTATGTCCTGTTCTTCCCTAATTTGGAATTTGATTTGTTGTTCAATAATTCCATTTTGTTTGCTTGCTAATACATTTACCACTTGAGACCAAGATCGGGCTTCCTATATCCGCTCCTTAAGTTGAGATTCTTTAGATTCTATGTTTGCCAAGGCTGATTGTATTTCTTTTAATTGTGTGGTGTCCACTTCTTTTTCTTTATTCCTTGTTAGTATCGGTTGTTCCAATTCTTGTTTTATGGTTTCAAGTTCCTGTTGTCCTATCTCCATTTTGGTTTGCATGTTTGAAATTTGTTCTTTGAGATTTTTGTTCTCTTTTTCTATCTTGTTGGTATACTCTATGGCTTCAAACACCTTGTTCTCCTCTTCCCAATTCCTTGTCTCGATAGTTTCCACCCTCTTTTTTAAGTCCATAAGCTCCTCAATGTAAAGCTCCAAAGACCACAAAAGTAGCGTTCTAGTTGGGTTGTAATGCATTTTATTGTCTTGTAACTCTTCCCCATTGTCATCTTTGCTTGTTGCCCCAACTTCTAGTTTGCCCGAACGATTCTCGTTTGATTTGGTATTCTCATTTGCTCCCACCTGTACACGTAGTCCTTCATTTTCTCACTCTATCTATGTTGTTTATCTCATACTAGACTACAAGGACTTGTCCAGAATACCATTAATTCTTGGCAAAATCATTGCAAAGCATTTTTTATTTGTTTGTTTAGCCTTTTGGTTCTGCCTGCATCTTAGAATACCCTTGTACTATTTCGCATTTACCAGTATCGGCCTCTCACCTGTCTTGCCTACCTTCTTGAGAAAATCTGACATAACCGATTCCCAGAACCCTGCTATACTTTCTAACATTGTTAAATATTGAGGTGCCAAAGGCCTGCTTGGAGCTTGATTCCAACCCCGCTGATGTAGAAAGTTTATCAATGGGCCTGTCAGCTGGGTTTGAAGATTCCAGTTGACTCCAACTCTATCCCCACAAGCCGGATGAAAAATATTTTTTTCATTGGCCAAAATGGACCCCCTCAGGTTGGGCCCATGACAGACCAAAGAGAGGTTTTTATCTGTCTCTTCGGGGCTGGGCCCTATAATATTTTTGGAAAATATTGTATATTGTTGGATTTTTTTTTATGCCAGTATATATATTGTTGGATTTGTTTTTATGCCAGTATATATATATTGCTGGTTTTTGTTTGATATGCCTTGCCTTTTTTTTTAAAATGCAGGAAGTGATAAAGTAAAGAATAGAAGACAGGAGGAAATATCTGAGGCCCACCTCTCCACTATCTAGGGCTAACAATGCCCTCATTTTGTGTCCCCAATTGCAACCCATGTCTACCTGCCTTCAGAAACCTCTGCTATCCGTCTGCAGCTTGCTACTATCCTCGCTTCCTACCTTCACGCATCTCTGCTATCTTGCAACCCGTGTCTTTAGCATAAACGATGGGCTCAACATTTCCAGCATAACGATAATTTCCCTTATATGACAATAGATTTAGCTTCGTGCGGTGTAACATCATATTGTTGTTTCAAATATGTGAAAGATTGGTTTCTTTATGGTCTTACACAACTTTTTGGGTGAAAATTGCTACCAAATATAGCATATTGGTTTTAAAAAAATCTATAATTTGAAAAATGGATACAACTCAAAATATGCCTCGGATAATTTATGTGGAAGAAGCTGAAAGATAAGGCCAAACTGTAGGGGAGAATAACAATTTATTTAAATCCTTGTAAATTCAATCCAAACCATCCAAGAGTTGCACACAAAAAAAAACAAAAAAAACATTAATAAAAAAGTAACAATATCACATATGGAGAAGCTGGTTCAAACCAATAATAAGTGGGAGAAATCGGTGTTACAACTCCCTCTCTTATTTCACACCATTAAAATGGACAATGCACCTAGAACCAAACAAAAAGAAATATGAAAGCATTAGTGACACTGGTTGTATCTCAATAAGGAACACCATTCCTTAAGCACCCTATAAGCATGCGACTGCTCCACTAACCCACTCTTTTTTGTTAGTCTCGCCTATATATAGGCAGAGACTTATGTTTTCAATAGAATTATAGCCATTAGTTTGTCTTAAAAACTGTGCATTGCAAAAAAATTAAACATGATTTCTAATGTTTGGTAGTTGTTTAATTTTATTTTTTATTTTTTGAAGAATTTTTTTTTTCTCATTGGTAGTTGAAATTTTTCCTGGGGGTTTAAATATTTTCTTATTCACAAATTCATGAAAATTGTCCAATCAGCAATACAAAGTAGTATAAGAAAATATTTTTTGGGTTACTAATGTTAATGTTTGACCTGCGTCCCGGGCCCCTACTAGTGCGTTTGGAAGAGCTTGACTGGACCATGATCTCATCCATAGCCTGTGGCACATGCCATTTAACCATTGACTCTCCCTTCCCCGGCTCCGAGCACAGAGATATCCCTATCCTGATCTAATGTTTAGATTAATTGAAATGACACAAGTGAATTATTTCTTAATATTATTTAAAGGGGATATATAAACTAATTACATACCATAGTATGAATGCTAAGTTTACTGTTATTACTACTAATATATGGTTATTTAGTGTTATGTTGAAAGGTGTTGTAAGGATTTCTTGCTCTGTGTTTGACAGTCTGCAATTATGCGGCTACCAAACACCGAATTGTTCCTTCCTCACAGTTTTACAGTTTGTAATTTTTTACTAGCCACAGTCAGCCCATTCTGCTGTCCTCTCTTTTGTTTCTGATCATCAACTGTTTCTCATTGTTTTTTTATTATTTCAATAAAAACTTTGTTATCTTGTCAAAGTTTTGTTTGAATGAAATCTAAGATTTTCTAAGATTATTTTTAGATGTCAGACTCTGTAAAGAATTGCTTGGGCTAGATGATAAGATCACACTCCCCTTTCTAATTATAAATCACAAAATCTGATTTAAAATGTTAATAGAAAAATATTTGATTAACAACTTAAAATAACTGTTGTATAAATCCTTGAACAAAATTTAGACTGCTAACTGAAGTCAAAAACTTTGATCTAGTAGTTAAAACCTATAATGCACAAGATGAATCTTCCAGGTAGAATTTGCACTTCTTTTAAGAAAATGAATGAAAAATCTATAAAACACTGTTTAATGATGCTGACAGTCAATGCAGATCGAAACACCCACAAAAAAAATTCTTATCTCTTTTAGACTTAAATCACATAAACCCTAAAAATCTTGATGTTCATGATGTATGCCATATCATTTGAATAAAATAGGTTTGAAATTGCGTGGCAGGAACAAAATTATCACTTTAGATATAATGGCTGAAAAACCCTTTCACACTAAAAATTTCATACCGTGAAGAATTTGTCTACAATAACATTGCCGATATTATATTATGTGGGGAAATTTAACAGTTTTGTTTATAAAAATGCTCCCAAAAACCTTAACGATGCCCATCTTTTACCAGATTCTCATTCTTGACTCCACGCTACCGGGCTTTGTCATTGCCTCTGTATATTGTGTTGGAACAAGATTGAAATGAGCGAACAGGGGAAGGATACTGAAGGTAGTGGCTAGGATGCTCAATCTCTAATTGGAAGGTATGCTGCGGGGACGAGATCTCCTAAGAATGGAACTGAATCTGCGCTTGGGACTGGAAGATACAAGTGATGCCATCTGTCTTTTGAAGCTTTTCCCAGTTTCATGCACATGCACGAGAAGACAGGTTAAAGGATGAGATGCCACGACATGCTTTGCAGAATGCCACTTGCCTAAGTTTGTTAATGCTCCTCACATTTTCTTTAATATTTATTTTAATATAATATTTTTTCATTTAATAATATTATTATATTTTAATATAATCTATAACTTAATAATATTATCAATATCTTTTAATTATATATTAATTAATTTAATAATTAAATTGTAATATTTATTATTAATTATATGTTTACCTTAAAAAAATTATAATTTAACAAATTTATTTTATAATTTTTTATTAATTAAAAATATATATATTTTTTATTTGTTATAATATAATATTATATAATTTTTTTTCTTGACCAATTTCTTACTAATGAAATAGAGGACATTTTAATAAGCAAATTTTTTTAATAAGATTTTTAAAATAAAATTTAACTTCTAATAGATCATAAAATTTAGTTTTATTTTCCTGAAAATTATTCTAAATATAATCATAAATAAATCTATGTTAAATAATTAGATGTATATAATTTTTATTTTTTTTTACTAGATAAAAAGAAATAAAAATTATAATATCAAATACAAATTAACTAAACATGAGCAATGGTAAAAATAAATTTTAAAAATAATAAAATTCTAAAAAAAAATCAAACAAAAATATTACTGATTGAAAATTAAATATATTTTATTTAATAAATTTATATTTTTGTAATCTAACAACTGGAAAAAAATATATTAAAATAATATAAATATAAACTATAATAATAATTTACAATCATGCTATTTACTTAACTTTTTAATCTATTTTTTAATAATATTTTTATATGGCAACGTCTAAACAACTAACTTAAACATCTTAGACACATAGTTTTTTTATCTTTGCTGGTACAGTTTCAAAAACAATGGATATGTGGCTAACACATATTAATTCATGTGGGTATGGCATACATCTAGCTACAACGAATGATATGGCTAGATATCCAACGCCCACGTTTCACTATCATGTGTCTCATTGCACAAGAATTCAACTCCTTTCATTTTTATAATTATTCTTTTTAGCCCCCATGAAAGTTCTTATTTAACATTCCATACACGTCTCTATGTTTTCAAATCCAAAGAATTTTTTGAATAGAAAAAATAATGGTTTTAAATTGATATGAATTGATAATTAATAATTAAAAAAATGATAATTTTAATAATTTAAAAATATTTAATATAAAGAAAAAAAGCAACTTTTAGTTACAATAGAAATAGAAGATACATAGATATTTTAATCTTTAAAATATGATACATAATTTATATATTAATAGTGTTTTAATTATTTACAAGTTATTATTATTATTATTATTATTACTATTATTATTCATAATTTAATTATTGTATAATACAAAAAGCTAATTTTGTTTCTTACATCATAATTACAATTAAAAAGTGTTATAATCTGTAATCATTTGCATATGCCATAGCTAATCCTCTCAATTTCAATTTTTTTTTCATTAGGCGGGACTCATGCTGTAACACAGCTCTTGTTTCATATTTATGCCAAACAACTTGGGAATTTTATCTTTCGATTTGGACGTGATTATGGAATTCATTAGAAATTAATAGACACCCCTCTCTCTAAGGATGTCCACGTATGCATATTGGGGGCGTGTAGAGCCTGGGCAATCTACTAAGTTGGTACCACACATTGGGTGCATCTCCAGGCATATCCAAACTTTCTAGGAAATTGTCACATGAACAATGTATAACCTACTCCCTTTCTAGTCGATGCCTATTTGAACCTTTACTTCCCTCACTCTAAACAAGGGAAGAGCCTCGATCTCTAAAAAAATCAAACTAGATATGAGAAAACTACAGAAAATAGTTAATAGTTTCATTGCATTGAGTATTCACCAATATTGTATCACACGATCATTACATAAAGTATTTTTTTATTGGGAAAAATAGTAAATATAAATTTGAAATATAGTAATCATAAGTTAACCAATGATACTGATCTGGCTGAATTTAGCTTGGGTTAACAAGGCATAGGAGTGAGTGTGTTGGTATTTAACGTAGAAGAAAAGTCAAAAAGATATAAGACCTCTTCCTTGTTTGTATTTAAATGAAATCATTTATAAGTATAGCCTTACTGCACTTAAAGTCTATCTCTATATAAAATAGATAATAGAAGAGAAATAATTTAAGGATAAAAAATAGTAATAGTCAAACAAATAACAAGCTATGAAAGTATCTACTATCTACCATTCAATGAAAATTAGATGTCAATATTGCCAATGCAATTATTTATCTTTATCCTTATTTCCTCAGGGCATGAATTAAGAATTATATGGTTTACAGGTATTGGAGGAATTTGAGTTAATCCTCATATGACCTTAATACTAATTAAGTGAGTATTTGCATATAATATATATAAGATATAAATTATCGTCTAAAATGAAAGGGAATCCCCTCACAGTCCACTAGTAGATACCAAGATCTATTGTGAACCTATGGAATAACCTCACCAAACAGAGCTTTTGAAGTATCATCTTCACTAAAATGTGAGCAAAGGAAGTATGAGAAAAGACATTATTCATAGAGTCCACCTTAATGAATCCACCTAAAGTATTACTAAAGCCTCATAGGCTTCATTACACCAAAAATATGAAGGGGAAGATAAGGAAACCTTACCCTCACACTAGAAATGAAGAGGAGGAGCCACCATAAAAAAATCCTTTTGTAGAAGGGTAAAGCTTCATCTTACCCTCAACCAAAGAATACCAAGCCTCTTGAATCTAATGTTATAAATTAGGAGAGAAGGCTATAATTGAAAAAATCTATAGATTAAGCCTCGCTTACAAAAATAATCCTCATATTCTAGCACTATTTTTCCCAAAGGAATCACAATGAACAACATAATTATAGGGGCTTGTTGCCTTGACCAATAGTAGGTTGAGAGGAACCGCCACTAGGAGAAGAAAGATCCACTACTAGATCCAACAAAATAATTTTTGTAGTAGTAGTACAAAGGACTAAGCCACATGGATGGGTCTGAATGTGGAATTTGAAAATACCAACGAACGAGAGTGAGAAAGAGACATCTTTGGAGAACTATGTTAAGAGTTACCTAATTTTTTCAAGCTTTTGTTTTGCACCATGAATAGGTTTTATAGGATCAAAGATCAAACTCCTACTAAGGTAATTTCTAAATAAATCTCTATCTTCCTCTCCCCCCTTTATATCTAGACATATCTCCCTCTTTATCCATTAATCTCTCTCTTTCTCCCTATCCCTCTTCCTATACATTTATATTTATATCTCTATATCTATATGTCCCTATTCCTCTTCCCATCCCATCTCTCTCTCTCTCTCTCTCTCTCTCTCTCTCTCTCTCTCTCTCTCTCTCTCTCTCTCTCTCTCTCTCTCCTCTCTCTCTCTCTCTCTCTCCTCTCATTTAAAGGTTCTATTTTAATTGTTTTTGGATCCATGTTTGTCGATTCATAATTCTTTTGAAGCTATCACTTCTCTATTGAGACATTTGTTGCAAAAACAACACTTGCAAAATGACCTACCAATTGACATCATGTACAACACAAATGTTTACAAAAAAAATAGGCAAATATTTTTCTAGATTGGACATATCTTCAATGTACCCATTGCACACCAAGGTGTAATTGCTAGTTCTAAGTTTCTCATATCTCCCTCTTTATAAAATTTAAGCTATTCTTATAAACCCCACATAAGTTTATCTTTATAATTAGCCATCTTGAATCACTGACACACAACACCTTCTAGTAAAACACCTTATTTTATTTTGTATGGGAGAGACCATGTTGTTTACAAAAAAAATTTCATCTGTCAAATATGAGAGTAGAAACATTGTTTCAGGTATGCTCCCAATCTAGTTCTTAATTTTAAGTTTTTAGTTTGCACTTCCTCTACATTCACCTAGCTCAAATCATAAATTGAAATAGGTTTTTTTGTTTTATGAGCTTGCTGGAAGGTGTCGGTGAATGGTTTTGTGGGCCCTTTTCGCCCTTGAATCTCTAACTAAAACTCCTATCCCCTTTATACTCCGCAACTTAAAATATTCCCGATTCAAATGTCGAAATTGGTTTTGAAACCTAATAGAATCCATTTTATAAGAGCATAAACAAAATCAAATACTTGTTGTCAAACACATTGATGAAGTAAAAAACTAGAAAAAATTTAAAAGTTGTACCAGATATACCTTCCCATCTTGTAGAGCATCCTTCAAAGATCTCACCAAAATGTCATGGTTGACTTCTTGGCTTCCACTTCAACGAGAAAAGAGAATCACTTTTGTGGCTCACACGTGAATAAAATGCTACTGCTTTTATCAACCAAATTAGCTTCTATAGGGGAATGGCAGTGGAAGATAAATCAATGCCCCATGGGTTGAGCCTTATGATCCAAGAATACCCTAACCTTATGTTGTGGATGGATTAGATCTATGGTCTGCAATACAGAAATGGGTTGGGAAACAACGATGAACTTTCTAGAGGTGACACAGAGCTTCAGGCACGGTGGCATGAAATTCAAAATGTTGGTCATGCAGACAGAAAGGAGGAGACATGGTGGTACAAAATGGAGATTATGGTAGAGGATGAGAAAGCATTAACAATTGTTGATGTTTGTAGCATCGGTCAGATAAATAATACTGACTATATGATTATTATGAGAAATAATTTATTATATATATATATAGTTAGTTAGATTATAATTATTCTCATAATAACTAAATAGTTAAATTGATAAAATAAATTAATGAATAGACATGTTCCATGAAGGGATATGTCTCTTCTTGTCCTTGTCATGTATAAATACAAAGAGATCGATGCATTTGGAAAACACATACAATACAAGAAGTGCTACTACATTTGCAATGATCCTAAAAATCTTAACATGGTATTAGAGTCAAGTTGCAAATGTAAGAGAGTAGTTTGTTGATGGTGAATGTGTGATTGTCTCAGAAAATACAGTCTCAGTACAAGGACCATATATCACAAATGAACTGTTGGATTTTTTTTCTAAATTTTGGATATGTTGGTGATAAACAAATTTAGAAGCATCTCACAGGTAGGGATAACTTTAGTTGCGAATATTTGCCAATTGGTGAATTTCACTCGTCGGGGACCCAAAATTTGGTGAAAAAAATTAGACTTTCGGGGTGGCCATGTCCCCTACACTTTATAAAAATTGGGTCCCATGCATAGGCCAAACGCTAATAGTGATATGGAATTATTTGTATTTCAGCAATGACTTCGCCAATAGAGTCTAATTTTTCAACATAGTAAATTGAATATTTTCGACTACAATTTCCAAAGTTTGTTTTAATTGATGGTCATATTTGCCGATATGTGGTTAGAATTTATGTTAGGGTACGGGTTAAGTACATATATTTGACATGTGTCTTTATTCCAGAGACTTTTCATGGAACTTTTTATCCTTTCAAAGTTTGGCCCGAAATAAATTTGATTGTGGACACATGTCTTTATTTCAGAGACTTTCTCTGGAACTTGGTGTCCTTTAAAAGTTTGGCCCGAAATAGGATTTATGCCATTGATTTAGGATCATCCAACGGTTATAAAAAAATAGGTTTACTACATGTCAAATGATATAAAATTAACTTAGGACTCCTTACTAAAATATTAAAAGTTGTTTGAGCTTTCGGAGGCGCTGCCCCAAAACCCCCATTCAATAATTAGGGGGGAAATTGCAGCGATAAAAGTGGGGAAAATTTAACCTTCAAGTCTGATAATTAATTAGGATCCATATAAAAATAATGGTGAAATGATGGTTGCTAGGTATGTGTACTTCTAGCCACGATTTTCTTCAACAATGAAAGATTCGCTAAGATTTTATAGAATTTTCATATAATTGAAAAAAAAATTGCCAGTTAAATTAATATTTTTTCCTTTCAAAAAAAAATTTGCCAACAATATTATTTTTTTTCCACCCAAAATAATGTAGGATTTGCCAGGATTTTACACCTTTTCTAGGGAGGGGGTTTCTTAAAGTTTTCCCCGCTCACAGGAGAGATTGCAGAGAAAATATCAAGTTCAAAAGTTATGACCGACTGTGTACGGGTCTATGCAAAATTTGTAAAAGAGCGAGATTCCTTCTTTAAAAGCCTAACCGCTTGAAGGGAGATCCGATCACATTGAAGGTTGTCATAGTGTATAGAACCTTTTGGATATTCAAGAAAGGTCATGTCAAGAATTATGGTAATGTTCGAGAACAACGACATCATTTTGTGAATTTGCATGATATTTTCTATATGGGCTCACCTTACAAAATGAAATACTTGAAATTTATGAAAGATAAGTATTTCATGTTTTATTAATGCACATAATTTTTGAGTTTTTAATTCATGCTATACTACTGGTTACTAAAATATTGTATGCTTCTATCATTGGTATTTCTGGTTGAGATAGTTTAGTGAGTTATTTGTAATCTCTCTCTGACATACCTTTAGGATAAAAGCACAATATAATTGCATTCAAGGGAGAAATAACTTGATGCTTGCAAATGAATTGATGATTGCGACTAGATGCAAAGGGAGTTTGAAATTTCAAAAGAGGTTAAGAAGTTGATAAACTTGCGCTTCAGAAGGAGTAGATGGTTCAGTCAACTTGTGACAATCTTGATCATATTGATTGAGAGGGAGTTCACTATTTAAGGTGAAACACTTTTGAGGTAAACTTGATATAACTGATTATTATACTAGAATGAATCATGAATGTTTTTAATGGGTCTGCCCCCTGTGTAAATCATGAGGAATTGATGACTTCCAAATGATTATCACTTGTATTTGCAAAATTTATTGGAAGGTGACGATCTTACAATAACTTGATCTTCTATTGTGATAAACATCTTGTGATGGCTGAAATAGATCATGATAGATGAAATCTTCTATTGTGATGGATGAAACAGATCATAATAGATTATGTGAATGTTCTTATGGTAAGTACACATTACCTATGAACATTTTTTGAGTACTTGGTGGATATCACGAGACTTGATATTTTGTAGGCCATTACTCTGAGCACTTGGTGAATATCATGAGACTTGATATTCTGTAGGCCAATGCTCTTAATATCATGAGATGATATCTTTATGAAGTCTTGAGTACTTGGTGGAAATCATGAGAATTGATGTTGGTAGGCCATTACTCTAAGCACTTGGTGAATATCTTGAGAGTTCATATTCTGCAGGTCAATGCTCTCGATATAATGAGATGGTATCTTTATGAACTCTTGAGTACTTAGGTGAATGTCATGTGTTGACATTTTGATAGGCCAATACTCAAGATACCAAATGGATAGAATCGTCAATGGAGGCAATCCACCTGAGGAATTGTGGATAGAATCGTCGATGGAGGCAATCCACCTGAGGACTTGTGGATAGAATCGTTGATGGAGGCAATCCACCTAAGGACTTGTGGATAGAATCGCCGATGGAGGCAATCCACACATTGAGACTATGTTTCTATTGATTAC